>JARBJD010000148.1:0-176269 GCA_033064195.1 Blattamonas nauphoetae | reverse complement strand
CGCTCCCCATCGCCACCAAACCTCCGCTCTCCATCCTTACCAAACACTCCGCTTCGCTCCCCATCGCCACCAAACACTCCGCTCCTCCATCGCCACCAACCTCCCGCCCCGCTCCCCATCGCCACCAAACACTCCACTTCGCTCCTCATCGCCACCAAACACTCCGCTTCGCTCCCCATCGCCACCAAACACTCCGCTTCGCTCCCTATCGCCACCAAACACTCCGCTTCGCTCCCCATCGCCACCAAACACTCCACTTCGCTCCCCATCGCCACCAAACACTCCACTTCGCTCTCTATCGCCACCAAACACTCCGCTTCGCTCCTCATCGCCACCAAACACTCCACTTCGCTCCTCATCGCCACCAAACACTCCAGTTCGCTCCCTATCGCCACCAAACACTCCACTTCGCTCCTCATCGCCACCAAACACTCCGCTTCGCTCCCCATCGCCACCAAACACTCCGCTTCGCTCCTCATCGCCACCAAACATTCCGCTTCGCTCCCCATCGCCACCAAACACTCCGCTTCGCTCCTCATCGCCACCAAACACTCCACTTCGCTCCTCATCGCCACCAAACACTCCACTTCGCTCCCCATCGCCACCAAACACTCCACTTCGCTCCCTATCGCCACCAAACACTCCACTTCGCTCCCCATCGCCACCAAACACTCCACTTCGCTCCCCATCGCCACCAAACACTCCGCTTCGCTCCTATCGCCACCAAACACTCCATTTCGCTCCTCATCGCCACCAAACACTCCAGTTCGCTCCCTATCGCCACCAAACACTCCGCTTCGCTCCTCCTCGCCACCAAACACTCCATTTCGCTCCTCATCGCCACCAAACACTCCAGTTCGCTCTCTATCGCCACTAAACACTCCTTCGCTCCTCCTCGCCACCAAACACTCCATTTCGCTCCTCATCGCCACCAAACACTCCAGTTCGCTCTCTATCGCCACCAAACACTCCACTTCGCTCCTCATCGCCACCAAACACTCCAGTTCGCTCTCTATCGCAACACTCCGCTTCGCCCCTATCGCCACCAAACACTCCGCTTCGCTCCTCATCGCCACCAAACATTCCGCTTCGCTCCCATCGCCACCAAACACTCCGCTTCGCTCCTCATCGCCACCAAACACTCCACTTCTCATCGCCACCAAACACTCCGGTTCGCTCCCCATCGCCACCAAACACTCCGCTTCGCTCCTATCGCCACCAAACATTCCGCTTCGCTCCCCATCGCCACCAAACACTCCAGCTTCGCTCCTCATCGCCACCAAACATTCCGCTTCGCTCCCCATCGCCACCAAACACTCCGCTTCGCTCCTCATCGCCACCAAACACTCCACTTCGCTCCTCATCGCCACCAAACATTCCGCTTCGCTCCTCATCGCCACCAAACACTCCACTTCGCTCCCCATCGCCACCAAACATTCCGCTTCGCTCCCCATCGCCACCAAACACTCCATTTCGCTCCTATCGCCACCAAACACTCCATTTCGCTCCTCATCGCCACCAAACATTCCGCTTCGCTCCCCATCGCCACCAAACACTCCATTTCGCTCCTCATCGCCACCAAACATTCCGCTTCGCTCCCCATCGCCACCAAACACTCGCGCTCCCCATCGCCACCAAACATTCCGCTTCGCTCCCCATCGCCACCAAACACTCCGGTTCGCTCCTATCGCCACCAAACACTCCATTTCGCTCCTCATCGCCACCAAACATTCCGCTTCGCTCCTCATCGCCACCAAACACTCCACTTCGCTCCCCATCGCCACCAAACACTCCGCTTCGCCCCTATCGCCACCAAACATTCCGCTTCGCTCCCCATCGCCACCAAACACTCCGCTTCGCTCCTATCGCCACCAAACACTCCCGCTCCCCATCGCCACCAAACACTCCATTTCGCTCCTCATCGCCACCAAACATTCCGCTTCGCTCCCCATCGCCACCAAACATTCCGCTTCGCTCCCCATCGCCACCAAACACTCCGCTTCGCTCCTCCTCGCCACCAAACACTCCAGTTCGCTCCTCATCGCCACCAAACATTCCGCTTCGCTCCCCATCGCCACCAAACACTCCATTTCGCTCCTCATCGCCACTAACCACTCCACTTCGCTCCCCATCGCCACCAAACACTCCACTTCGCTCCCCATCGCCACCAAACACTCCGCTTCGCTCCCTATCGCCACCAAACATTCCATTTCGCTCCTCATCGCCACCAAACACTCCAGCTCGCTCTCTATCGCCACCAAACACTCCAGTTCGCTCCCTATCGCCACCAAACACTCCGCTTCGCTCCTCATCGCCACCAAACACTCCATTTCGCTCCTCATCGCCACCAAACACTCCACTTCGCTCCCCATCGCCACCACACACTCCACTCACCTCTACTTGCCTCCCTCGTCCTCTGCACTTCTCCCTCCCTCTCTAATCCTCCACTCACCTCCCTCGCCCTCCACTCCACCTCCCTCGTCCTCCACTCACCTCCTTCCGATAGACTCCCTTTTCCTTCTGCGACATCCAAACTCACCTCCTCGAGCCTCCGCCTCCCTCCACTCTTTCTCTCATCAGCACTTTCCATCTTAATTGTGTCTTCCATGAATCTTGTTGTTTCAACTCACAATTAACACTTTCTTGAGAAAACAAACTAAAGAAAAATCACTTGTTTGAGATAATACACCACCAAAAGTGAATAAAACTGAAATCATTCATCCAAGCTTCAAAATCGTGCGTAGAGAGGGAAAACAGAGAATGAGAGAAGAGGTAATATGGTGGTGAAGGAGACATTCGCCCGGAACACCACATCCAGTGCAGTGAGGAAGATGGTAGACGGTACATAGTCCACCAAATGACGATCAACCCATATTGTTTTGTAATCCACCTCCAATTTGTCTACTGGTATGAATAGATCGAAAAAAACACATGTAATCAGTTCATGGAGGTGAGAAAGAGCTATTTGAGATTTAACAGCAAATTTGAAAAAAAGAATGCGGAGAGGAAGTTTTGAAGGGGTGATCTCGAACTTTTCTATGATGTCAAAAATATTGACCCATCTCTGGAATTGCGAAGGGTTCTAATCTTGTAGAACTGCTTCAGATGCGCCAGCTCAAGTTCAGTTTCGTATTGTGTGTACTGGTAACTCGTAGGAGAGAATGCACATCCCACTGGATCTGTGAGTGAACATGTTGAGGCACCCTTCATAGAGGTTGATAGAGTTGAAAGGGAGGAGTGGACGGACGACTTCCACAGCCTGTCAGACCTAACTTCAATATTTGTGGAACCTTCGGTGTGTGGTTCCGAACGATGGAACCTCGACAATGATGCTCTCTTGCTCGATGGTATCGCATCACTTCACACCGCACAATTACTCCATGGTCTGACTATATCGAAGAATCCAATGCGAAACTCAATAACGCGATTCAAGGTCGATATCTAGATAAAGGGGCTTCTCCCTTGTAAACAGATGCATTTTGATCATTCCATGATCGCAAATGAGGCTTGTGTCCCATGCGTCGGAAACTCTCATCCATATCCGAAGAGGTTCTTGAATACGTGAAAGATCCTTTCCCGCCAACGTCACGTAATAGTGTGACACTGTCACTGACATCACTAAGGTCATAACTACGATTATCATATCGGCCGAAGGCACCTGAGATGGCAATCCGAGTTGGTGGATCTTTCTTGGTGATGAAGACGATCGTGCTGCTGCGTCGATTCCCCGAGGTGCTGAAGCAAATTCAGAGTTGTAGCAATATAGATCTGTGGTGATTATGGCCTGAGTAACACCATTTTCCTCCATCTTCCCAACGACAGGTGTTGGCATTTTATTTATCAATCATCGTCGCATTAACTGTGAATTCGGCAGCAATAGATCAATCATGTTCTTTCATGCTTCTCCCTGGAATATTGGAGTCGCACAGGGGCTTCAATCTAATTGGATTGTGTCGTTTGAGAAGTGGGAGATGCTTATTGAGGATATTGAATATTTCTGTCGTTCTTTCGAAGAATTCTTTGGTTGATTTGAGTTAGTGATGTTCAATTACATCTTCCTGCACATAGTTGATGATGACGGAAGGTTCGGAGGCATTTGAGTTGACTTCGTTAGTCCGCCCCGGGAAGTCAGAATACTCCGAGGAAAGTGAAGATACTAATCTGATCGATACAAGAGAGACGCAGAGGGAGAGAAGCAAAGGTGAAGCGTCAGATCACTTCCAAAATGCTGTGCCAGGATGCTCCTCTTGCTAGGCGTTCTCTAAGGTTCTCTCTTTGGTGCGGAATTGCACCAGTGGCGTGATAGTTGCTTCCGACCGAACCTAAACAACGATGCTGTCTAACAGCGACAATGGTGGTGAATGACTGTCGACTCGGAAAGCTGATGGTTGTTGGTTGTATATGTTTCAGTTTCACAAATATTGTCAAATACAGCACTTGGTTGGCGACTAAATCCATCTTTCAAAAGGATTAAGTGGGTTTTGACTGTTTGACACGAGTCTTGTTGAGAGGCTGAAATATGATCAATGCAGCTATCTTGTTCTCTCGAAACGAGTGTGTCAGTTGCGCAAACGGCGATTTCTTCAACTTGACATGTAAGAAGCGTTCTGGTATGTTCAGCACAATTGTACTTCGATGAACTTTGTCCGAAACTTGTGATCACTGTTGCGTGCTTTCCTTAACTTTGTGCAGTATTTGAGTGAGTCTGATCTGTTGAGTACGTATTGGCGGGTTGCATGGACGGTGTGAATAACGAAACAGATCAGCACTATATGAATCCATTTTGGAAATCCAAGGACCTATGGGCCACTTCACTGACCTTTATCTCAATGGAGTGGGAGCTGAAGGTTTGTGAGGAGCGACTGGTAAGGGAGCTCCTCTTTCCTTCTCTTCTCGTTCTCTTCGTTCTTTCTCTTCTCGTTCTCTTCGTTCTTTCTCTTCTCGCTCTCTTCGTTCTTTCTCTTCTCGTTCTCTTCGTTCTTTCTCTTCTCGCTCTCTTCTTTCCTTCTCTTCTCGTTCTCTTCGTTCTTTCTCTTCTCGTTCTCTTCGTTCTTTCTCTTCTCGTTCTCTTCGTTCTTTCTCTTCTCGCTCTCTTCTTTCCTTCGCTTCTCGTTCTCTTCGTTCCTTCTCTTCTCGTTCTCTTCTTTCCTTCTCTTCTCGTTCTCTTCGTTCTTTCTCTTCTCGTTCTCTTCGTTCTTTCTCTTCTCGCTCTCTTCTTTCCTTCGCTTCTCGTTCTCTTCGTTCCTTCTCTTCTCGTTCTCTTCTTTCCTTCTCTTCTCGTTCTCTTCGTTCTTTCTCTTCTCGTTCTCTTCGTTCTTTCTCTTCTCGTTCTCTTCGTTCTTTCTCTTCTCGTTCTCTTCGTTCTTTCTCTTCTCGCTCTCTTCTTTCCTTCGCTTCTCGTTCTCTTCGTTCCTTCTCTTCTCGTTCTCTTCTTTCCTTCTCTTCTCGTTCTCTTCGTTCTTTCTCTTCTCGTTCTCTTCGTTCTTTCTCTTCTCGTTCTCTTCGTTCCTTCTCTTCTCGTTCTCTTCTTTCCTTCTCTTCTCGTTCTCTTCGTTCTTTCTCTTCTCGTTCTCTTCGTTCTTTCTCTTCTCGTTCTCTTCGTTCTTTCTCTTCTCGCTCTCTTCTTTCCTTCTCTTCTCGTTCTCTTCGTTCCTTCTCTTCTCGTTCTCTTCTTTCCTTCTCTTCTCGTTCTCTTCGTTCTTTCTCTTCTCGTTCTCTTCGTTCTTTCTCTTCTCGTTCTCTTCGTTCTTTCTCTTCTCGTTCTCTTCGTTCTTTCTCTTCTCGCTCTCTTCTTTCCTTCTCTTCTCGTTCTCTTCGTTCTTTCTCTTCTCGTTCTCTTCGTTCTTTCTCTTCTCGTTCTCTTCGTTCTTTCTCTTCTCGTTCTCTTCGTTCTTTCTCTTCTCGTTCTCTTCTTTCCTTCTCTTCTCGTTCTCTTCGTTCTTTCTCTTCTCGTTCTCTTCGTTCTTTCTCTTCTCGTTCTCTTCTTTCCTTCTCTTCTCGTTCTCTTCGTTCTTTCTCTTCTCGTTCTCTTCGTTCTTTCTCTTCTCGTTCTCTTCTTTCCTTCTCTTCTCGTTCTCTTCGTTCTTTCTCTTCTCGTTCTCTTCGTTCTTTCTCTTCTCGCTCTCTTCTTTCCTTCTCTTCTCGTTCTCTTCTTTCCTTCTCTTCTCGTTCTCTTCGTTCTTTCTCTTCTCGTTCTCTTCGTTCTTTCTCTTCTCGTTCTCTTCGTTCTTTCTCTTCTCGTTCTCTTCGTTCTTTCTCTTCTCGTTCTCTTCTTTCCTTCTCTTCTCGTTCTCTTCGTTCTTTCTCTTCTCGTTCTCTTCGTTCTTTC
This sequence comes from Blattamonas nauphoetae, assembly GCA_033064195.1. NCBI lineage: Eukaryota > Preaxostyla > Oxymonadida > Blattamonas > Blattamonas nauphoetae. Next base: position 169,941 of record JARBJD010000148.1, on the reverse strand, counting down.
TCTTCTCGTTCTCTTCTTTCCTTCTCTTCTCGTTCTCTTCGTTCTTTCTCTTCTCGTTCTCTTCGTTCTTTCTCTTCTCGTTCTCTTCTTTCCTTCTCTTCTCGTTCTCTTCGTTCTTTCTCTTCTCGTTCTCTTCTTTCCTTCTCTTCTCGTTCTCTTCGTTCTTTCTCTTCTCGTTCTCTTCGTTCTTTCTCTTCTCGCTCTCTTCTTTCCTTCTCTTCTCGTTCTCTTCGTTCTTTCTCTTCTCGTTCTCTTCGTTCCTTCTCTTCTCGTTCTCTTCTTTCCTTCTCTTCTCGTTCTCTTCGTTCTTTCTCTTCTCGTTCTCTTCGTTCTTTCTCTTCTCGCTCTCTTCTTTCCTTCTCTTCTCGTTCTCTTCGTTCTTTCTCTTCTCGCTCTCTTCTTTCCTTCTTTTTTTGATCTTTTCGTTCGTTCTCCTCTCTTTTTCGTCTCCTCTCTTCTTCCATTTGCTTCTGCGCTTCCATCCCTCTCTTCTCAGCCTCCACATCGTCAGAGTGTATCTTCTGAACATGCTGTTCCATCTGGCCAATCTCCACAGTCACTCCACAATACTCGCATGCGACAGTCACTTTTTCTTCCGCCTTTGTGATCTTCCGTCGAAAGCGGTTCGGAGCGCGTTGATGTTGGAGTCGCGTTGGTTCAGTGACGGGTTCTGGTGATTGTGGATTCGGAAACTGAGCAACATTCCCTTGCTGTCCGGGCTGAAAAGTGTCCGAAACAACGCGAACAGTAGTGGTGACTAGTTTGATCTTTTGGGTCATCAGACCACCAACTCGCTCCATCGTGTGATTCATCGGATCGAAAATTCCTGTTAGTCGTCCACTAAAACCAACCTGTTGAAGATGAACACCGTTCTGGTCGATCGATCGTGTCCCCACACCACTCAGCGGCACCACTGAGTTATGTTGAGGAGTGTAATCCCCAGTTTTAAGTTGAAGAAACTCCGACCACTGAAACTGAACGCCGTTTGGGTTGATCCGTGGGTGGCTTTGAGTGAAATACGGATGGTTCAAGAGTTGAGATCCGAGGGTGTCAATACGATCGGCCGGATTTTGGGCGAACATTTTGTGGAGCAGATCGCCGAGTGATGGGCAGGAGCGGATGAGGGGAGCAAGAATCGGGTGATTGAAATCAGGACCAGCTTGGATTTTTCTGAAGGAAAGAAGGATGCGAAGGGAAATGAAACCTGTGCAGGACTTGCATGGATTCGGTCTTGAAAGGGTGTCTGGAAATGCGTGAATGGGATGGTGAATCAAGAAACAAACTCGCCAGTCAGCATCTCGTAGAAGACGCATCCTGCTGCCCAAATATCCAGCCGGAGGTTGTAAGGCTCTTGATTTATAGCTTCAGGTGGCTGATAGTCAAGAGAGACGTGAGATGCACCAGATGCAGGAGGAGAAAACGAAGACAGGAAAAATCGAGTGAATAAGGAAAAGTTGGGAATTATACCATGTAGAGAGGTGTTCTAACAAAATGGAAAGAGGAGATCACGAAGAAAATGCGATTCACACCCACAGATTGTGTGATTTGTAGCAGTCACGGACAAAAGTAAGTGGCCACCCCTTCCTGCATTTATGAACAGATGATTTTTCACACTTTTTTCGTAAACACTTCACATTCATGAAAGACGGTAATTTTTCAAATATAAAACAAGAATAGTGTGGTGAAGTGGAAATCAAGAGATTTGACTGATGTGCCCTGGGAGGCACTTTTGATTGCGGATGTCACAATATGTCTCCTCTTCCAAGAAGAGGAGATGTGACCTGTATAGTCTGTTCCTCCACTGAGAGCTCTCAACTTCCACTCCTCTCAGAGATACTGGAGGATCCGCGACGAAAAAGTGTGTTTTCTCTCTTCTTCATCCCTCTTCTGACATCCGTGCAACTCTTCCAACCTCTTTAACTTGTCGTCAGAATGCTTATTCTGTCCTTGTTCGATTGAAAGCTGACAGTTTTGGTGTGAAAAAATGTGGGAGAAAATGTGCGAATCTCATGTTCTCTACAGCAGGTCATTACAATTGAGAGAAAGTGAGAATACTTAATAACATCGTCAGAGAGAGAGTTTGATGTCTTTACAAAGCTGGCTGAAGAGGGATGAAGAAGAGAGAAAACACACTTTTTCGTCGCGGATCCTCCAGTATCTCTGAGAGGAGTGGAAGTTGAGAGCTCTCAGTGGAGGAACAGACTATACAGGTCACATCTCCTCTTCTTGGAAGAGGAGACATATTGTGACATCCGCAATCAAAAGTGCCTCCCAGGGCACATCAGTCAAATCTCTTGATTTCCACTTCACCACACTATTCTTGTTTTATATTTGAAAAATTACCGTCTTTCATGAATGTGAAGTGTTTACGAAAAAAGTGTGAAAAATCATCTGTTCATAAATGCAGGAAGGGGTGGCCACTTACTTTTGTCCGTGACTGTAGGGTTGAAGGGGGCTTGCTCACCAATTCTTTTCAGGAAACTGAAATCTGAAATCACTAGCCGGACAGTTTGGCGAATTGGATCATAAGCAAACAAGAGATTGCTTGGCTTGATATCTCTGCAAATGCGGAGATTGGAATGCGAATCAAAAAGTGAAAGAAACAACAAATGAAATACCGATGGATGAATCCATTTTGATGAAGATCTGTCAAGCCAGACACTTTTGGAAGCCAAAAAGTGACAAAAAGTGCAGTGGATATCGGTTGGAGGAACAATTAACGATTGAATGAATGAATGGTCAGACGTAACATATAAAGAATTTTCTTCGCAAGATGTTCGTGAACCCCGTTGTTTTCATTCGCCTTGATAATCGCTGAGAGGTTCTGAGAACAAATTGTCAGATTGGGTATCGCAAAAGTTGACCAGAAGAATTCACAAACTCCTTGGTCGGCATATTCAAGAAACAAAACATGTCGGTTTCCATCAACAGTCCGCATGCATGAATCAACTTCAATGATGAATGGGTTTATGATACTGAAATAGTGAAGAGAGGGCAAGGAGAAGAGACAGATTGTCATTGGTTCGAAGAATAGAGTATAAGTGAATATAATCGATTGATTTCAAAAAAGATGGATTTGGAGAACAGACTTGCAGGCTTTGATCATCGATGCGGTGTGATACTCCGCGAGGGCAGCCGTCGAATTGTCAATCACTTTAGCAGCCAGGTATCTCCCTTGACGTATCACAATAAACACTCTAATCCAAAATAGTGTAAAAGAAAGAGAACTACCGTTTATATTGTCCTTGTCCTTTCGAAATAAAAATCAGTATTCAGGTTGGAATGAAAACGGTGAAAAGAAACGACACACCCAAGGGGGCATATTCCTAAATGAATGTTATGTGAAAGAATGGCAACACACCGTACATCCGCAAGCCAGAAGAAGATCGACGTCCGTCATCAGAAAAGGAGATGTGAGCGATCGAACCACAACGTAATAGTCAGGATCTCTGAATCCTTGGAAAGATCATGTATCAGATGAAACCGTCTGCATCATGACTGTATTGCAGATTTCAGTGTTTTGGGAGTTGGAGAGGAAAGAGAAGAGTGAGTCGAGAGAGATTGAGATGACAGTGTTGGACGAGTCTCCAATTTTGTCTTTCAAAGTTCATAATTAAGAACCAAACATGCTTTTACCGAAAACATCTCGTACAAATGAAACATGGAGTGAATGACGAAGTGGGTGACTGGATCATGCTGCCCGAGCACTTCTATGAAGACTTTCATGATGAGCTTCCACACCTCCACAGTTGGGTGGTGTGATTCGGCAAGAACTCATCAGTCGAAAAATGATGATTCACATTCATTCTCTTGTGTCCGTCTCTGCTCTTCTTCTTTCTGTCGTTCTCTTCGTTGATTCTCTTCTCGCTCTCTTTTGTCATTCTCCGCTTTTTTCTTCCCTTCGCTCTCTCGTTCAAGCGTTGCCTTGGTGGACTTCGATAAATCTCAGTCCACAACCAAACCGGGTCCCTCAACATACGAGAGAGTGCCATGCATTTAATAAGGGCTGGCCTAAATCAAATTCGACAAACACAAACGTTCAAACGCCTCCTGGTCCATATCGCCGCTCCTTTATGAAGTGAAACATCACGACGCTACAGAGTCAACTGTTTCAAGCTTATTTGACAACGATTCAGTTAATTGCATTCAAAACATTCATGTCCGTTTCAGCTCCATCGAGAATGTATTTAACGTTAATGAATGCTCTAAGTACTGATGATTACCTCATTAACGGTTTCCCCCGTTCAAACATTGGGAAACTTACTTGAAATAGCCCTCAAACAAGACAAAGATCGGACATCTCGACTTCTTTTTCATATCAAAGAAGGCAACAGCTCCTCCGAGACGCAAGTAAAATGTTCAAATCAGTTTTCCACAGAATATGATGAGCGATTTTGATATATTCTTTGGTTCCAACGTCTAGGTGGCGACAAGAATCCAATCCACACAGGAGGGAATACTACCCCGTTTCCGACCAATCTCACACAGTAGATGCTATTTGGAAAGGATAAATATAGTGTCACTCAGGCGGCAGAAGGATTTTTCGACCAGTGCCACAAGATGGAGAGCATCGTTTTCGGGACTTCGGATTTCTACTAGTACTCGCGTCGATCAGTCCCTGAGGCGTATCGGATCGTGGAAATCACCCATCCCGTGGTGATTCCAACTTTAACTGCAGCAGCATGGTATTATTGTCTCCTAAAACAGGATCGCCCATCGAACCCACAAGACCACGGTCTGGTGTTGTCATTGCCCGATCAATGATAACGGATCGCTTCATAGTTCGATTCAAGGGCATCCTTGAGTTACACTGGCACATCCTCTTCGTTTGGTCGAATGAGGCTTAAATCTCCAAATCTCACCGTTCACAGGCCTACCAATTGGAAACAACACTGTTTTAGTACTACTGACGAAATACACCTCTTCTGAAACAGTTGTGAGGTCAAGAATACATATCTCTGAAAGGAAAGTGAATCAACGTCCGGTTGTTATTTCAGAGTGCGGCGGCCAACACAGCGGGGCAGGGATGTTATCGTCGAAGGGAAGATGGATTGTGATGAACTGGAACACGTCCTTCTCTTCATGCCTCCACCAAACCGACACTTTCATTAACATCTCATTGGGGCAACGAGTTTGTACGGAATTGGAGGGCAACTCGAGTGTTCCGCAGTGAAATCTCTCTCACAGTCACGAGATTCTTCTTCCACAGATCCACCTGCTCTGAAGGGAACAGTGCGGCAGAAGCAGAGGCCAACACGTATCAATCAGACATGAACCTCCCAATCGTAATCTCTGAATCTCCCTTTTGGGCTGTAATTAGACGAGAGGAGAGGATCCTTCTCAACCACGAGGACAAAGCGGATCAATCCGTCGAAGTCGATCAGCTCCACTTCCAAAACAGGATACGGGATCAAACTTCAACAAACCATCCTCAGACGGATGAAGTCTCTCATTCGCATGCTGGATCACAACTGACATCTCTTTCACGTTAAAGTTAGCAACCCAACTTCGGCCAGTCTCAATACCCATGACAACCAATACGTCGATGATCGTGATCTCCTTCCTCTCCTCGAGTTCACTCCAACTGTGGAATTAAGTGTGTCGTTCAGTGGAGGGGCAGCAGCAGCGACTGCAACTCCGAATCAAGCTGTGAAGGGAACGGGGCTTCTTGCTGGAAGTGTCGATTTTGCCTCGCCTGGTTTATGATCAGTTTGTGGACCGACCGAAGATATTTACGTCAGAAGCAACAGTTGTGTCGTCAAGAAAAAATTAGATTCTCCAACAAGCGACATATATTCTCCGAGCATCGTCTCTCGCAATTCATTTCGGAATGATGGAAGCACAACAGAAATGGTTCTTCTTGGAATGATTCTAGGAGAAGAGAATCCGAAGCGGAAGCAACACTTTCAACAGCACATTATCTCACTCCTACTCAACAATTCTTGCTAGGGAAGCGCCTCTTCCACCGTGTTTACATCGACGGGTTCTCGGCTCCTTGTTTTGGGACGAGTGAATCATCAAGTGCCGTACGTTCGTCGAAAAGGTTCACAGGTTAAAGTTCCCAGTTCCTCGACGAACTGGACCTTTCTGGCTATTCGGAGCGTAGAGCAAGCGAAGGAGTGAGCAGCTGAAGATAAAACATGTTCAGCGTGATGGATGGAAGACCTCCAGCGTCGGGTCTGTTGAACTCATGAAACTCTCCATCACCGCAGACTCCAGCCTCGGACAAAGACTGAACAATGTTGGTCATCCTGCTTTGGACAGAGGATGAATCACAAACACATTAATTTACCTTACGAAAGGAGTCATGTCCTTCACCAAACCCTTCCGGCAGGGAAAGATCGTAAACTTGTTTGTGGATAGCAGATGGCACCTGACATCGGAAGCAATGCCTCTAAAGGTCTGACACTCGAAAAGGTCACTCGAGGGGACTCTTGCGGAAGACGGATTCTTCACGATGGGACTGGTTGATCTCGGGAAGCAGTGCAAGTTGGCTTCACGAAGACTGCGAATGAAAGTAAAGGTTGGAAAAAATTGGTGGAAGGGAAGGGCTTCGGAAGAGAGAGAATGAGTCGAATCGATGTCAGCAGAACGAAATCACATCTGAAAGAACTAGGAATGCTATGATGGTCGGAACACTTGGAAAATCACGGCTTGTTGATTCCTATGATGAGTGAACGGGACCATAAGACGAGACAAAAGTCTAGAGGGAATGCGAAGAAGAAAGAGCCACAAGGAGACGACCAATGCATAGAATCCAATCAAACAGTTCACATTGGCAACTTCGTGCCATTGCTGCTACCAAACCATCTCTCAACTCTCTCATTGTCGTTTAGACATGAGATTCAACCTATCACGACATGGAAACTGTTCTCTCGAAAATAGCTGAAATCCAGATGGGTTCAGGCAACACAAGTTTTCTAAACCGATTCATGCTGCTCCTCTTGGCCGTACAGGATTGGCAAGTCATGACTCTTCGGTGATGACAAAGGAAGGATGTACCTCCAAATGCCCAACGTCACACAACTTGACGCTGCTGTCCGTCTGTTCCTGAGCGAGAAGTCAAACAGATCCGACACAAGGATAATCCTTAATGGGTCGCACTGCGCATCACCTGAGGCAATATCATTCGATGAGATCATGCGGAGTGTCATATTATCATCATTTGGGTAAGTGGAGGAGACCAGTCTGGAGACTGATATCGCACATCCCGCAATCGAATGTGCACACGGATTGCGTCGAGTGGGAGAAGTGAAGGAAGGAAGGAGGCTCTGTGTGGAAGGTAGATGGAGACGAAACCTCTTGAGCGAGGGGGAGAGGCAACCAAGGTGTGATTTTCTTCACGAGCGGGAGAGAGGGGTGTGTTGGAGAGATGGAAGAATGAGAAAGCAATGATGGGTTGAGATGATGATCTCCCCATCTCGACTGAGAAAGCAATGATGGGTAGAGATGATGATCTCCCCATCTCGACTGAGAAAGCAATGATGGGTAGAGATGATGATCTCCCCATCTCGACTGAGAAAGCAGTGATGGATAGAGATGATGATCTCCCCATCCCGACTGAGAAAGCAATGATGGGTAGAGATGATGATCTCCCCATCCCGACTGAGAAAGCAATGATGGGTAGAGATGATGATCTCCCCATCCCGACTGAGAAAGCAGTGATGGATAGAGATGATGATCTCCCCATCCCGACTGAGAAAGCAATGATGGGTAGAGATGATGATCTCCCCATCCCGACTGAGAAAGCAATGATGGGTAGAGATGATGATCTCCCCATCCCGACTGAGAAAGCAATGATGGGTAGAGATGATGATCTCCCCATCCCGACTGAGAAAGCAATGATGGGTTGAGATGAAGTTCTCCCCACCTCGATGTGAAACACGAGCATGGGTTGAGATGAAGTTCTCCCCACCTCGATGTGAAACACGAGCATGGGTTGAGAGGAAGGTCTCCCCACCTCGATATGGAATGCGAGGATGGGAGGAGAGGATTAGTGACTGATCCCGTTGGGATCAGCGTTGAGGGGAGCTGGGACGAAGAGGCAGTGATGTGGGAGATGGGCAGAGAGTGATCAAGATGCTTCCTAGTCACTGTCAAGAAAGAGCCCAGCTTCCCTCCGATTTTCATTCTCTATAGATCACGAGCTTTCATCCAGGCGGTGTCAGCTCACTTGAGGTCACGGCCTAACTCTGGTACTAAAAGATATACTTTCTTTATTCTCATTCCTTCTTCTCAGTTTCACCTCTCCCTTTGGTATCCTTTCAATACTCGTATGTTGAGGGACCCGGTTTGGTTGTGGACTGAGATTTATCGAAGTCCTTTAACAACAAACCGGGGACATCAACATAGAGTCCTGACACACACCTACTCAAACTCGTGTCAGTGGTCCTGATTGTGGTCAACCCACACGGGTGAGCCTTTGTATCACCTGATGGGTCGTTTTCGGCCCTGTTCCCCCAGTTTTTGTTCCCTGGTAGGGATTTCTGGGTAAGATCCAATCAGGAATACCTTTTGTTTTTTGACATCAACAGCCCTATATGGGCAGAACCGTCATTGTGAACATTACGTTCCTTTGATGGGATTTTTGGGAACAGATAAAACTTTATTTGTGTTTGGTCTTCTTGGTTTAGGCCAGCCCTTATTAAATGCATGGCACTCTCTCGTATGTTGATGTCCCCGGTTTGTTGTTAAAAACTGGCAACTTAACGGTCAAACTCAAATCTTAATAAATTGTCGTTTATTACATTTCACTAATTATGCTATTGACACTTCCAAACTTTTTAGAGTGAGCAAACGCCTCTATCGACGGGGATCTCTCTACATTTAGAGAAAGGGTTGATCGAATCCCAACAAGGAAGAAAAGCGATTAAGGATCGGATTATGAATTATATTCTGTTTGAAGAGTGGTAGACTTGAAATAAGCGTCTAATATAGCTCTATCGTGGAAGATCGAGGAAGATCATCTCAATTATCAAAAGAAACGTAGAAAAAAGGATCTTTGTGAAGTGTACATACGAAAAGGTACCTCGTTCGGTCAAGAAGGTTGATCAACCCTTGGTTTACAAAACTGGATCTTGTCTCCGATCAAGGCGTTTGCTCACTCTAAAAAGTGTAGAAACATCAATATATTAATAAGTGAATTCTTATAAATGACTTTTTAAGTGAATTTGAGTTTGACCGTTAGGTTGCCATTTACCGTTGCCTTTCTTGTTTAATTCTCTCCTTCTCATCTCGTTCAAATGTTTCTTCTCCTCTTTGGGGTTTCTGGAGCTCCACTTGTTCTCGGTGTCTTCGTTCCTTCTCTTCTCGCTCTCTTCGTTCGTTCTCTTCTCTTTTTCGTCTCATCTCTTCCTCCATTAACTTCTGCACTTCAATCATACTGATGAGATTCATATATTTGTTAAGGGTTTGGATCAATTTTCACTCATTCAATGTTCACTGATCAGACACAATCATCTCTGATAAACACACCCACAACTGGTCGCCCTTTGGATGGACTGGTTTGAATCTTCACTGTCACCTTTGAATTATCCCACGCGCAATTTGCGCGACCTTCATTTCGGTTCATTTTCCTGTCGTTTCAATGATTTTCTGTCTCTATTCAATCGTCACGAATCATCTTGCATATCTTGTCGTTCAGATGGAGGAATTCAAGAGATGTGAAAGTGAGTTCAAGACTGGCGATGAAACGGTCCAATTCAAGATCGCTCATTCTGTCATCACTATTCTCACATCAGGTCTGTCCCATGATTCTCTCATGATTATCGGATTCATTGTGAACACATTCCTCTGATTTGGATTGTTTATTTCTCCTTCTTGTGATGATTCAGAATCGTCAAAAATGAATGAGCGAAGTGAGATTGGGATTCGGAGTGGCTTGTTGGAGAGCTTTTCAGAACGACTGTCTTCGAACTGTCCAACCACTCATTCTGTCTGTCCCTCGAATTCTCCATATGATGAAATTTCTCATTCTTTCTTCGATGTTTCCTTTCAGGCTCTTCTGTCGAGTGTGATTGGAGTGATGGTGGCATCAGTGTCAGAAGAACGACCAAGACTTCGAAGTGACTTGATTCCTTCCCTTCTTGCCCTCTCATCCGTTTATTCCTCTCTTATTTCATCTTTTTCATTTCTCCTTTACCCTCACCTTATTTCTCCTTCTTCCTCTTTTTCATCTTTATGATGTTGTTCTCGTTGTTGTTTGATTGATCAGCATTCCGACAGTTCGTTGTCGACACCAGCCACACACTCGCTTGGGTCTGATCTTCTCTCCTCTCTCATTCTCTTTTCTTCTGTTCTGTTTTGATTTGTATTTGGAGTCTTCTGTGCGGAGGAAACCTTTCATTGGTGGAGGCAGAGGGAGTGTTGAGTTCCGGAATTTTTGAGAGACTTTGCACTCGAATTGAAAGCGAATCAAGCGAATTGGATGTTCTCCCAACACTTCTTGTTTTGGACCGATTGTGTTGTGGATTGAACGAAGTGATTGAAACTAAGAATTCGAAGCCAACTGACCAAGACACTTCGACCGAAGCGGATCTGTTCTCACTCACTCGTCGTTGTGAGTTCGCACTTGCCCGAATCGAGACAGCAGTTCTGGTTGTGAAGAAGAATGTTGGAGGACAACGAAATCCCGACAAGAAAACAAAAGAAGTGCAGAAGGAAGTTGGAGGGATGCTTGTCCGTCATTTCCAATCGTCGATCCAATCATCGAAAAAGGAGATTGGAGAGATTGGGATTGACTTCGCAGCTGTTCGAAGGGAGATGGAAACGGAACGAGAGAAGGAGAGAAGGGAGATGGAGGAGAAAATGAGAAAGATTGAAGTAGAAAGAGACAAGGATCGGAAAGAACGAGAGAAAGAGAAAAGAGAGATGGAAATGCGAGAGAAGGAAAGAGAGATGGCAGTGAAGAAGGCAGAAGAGGAAAGACAGAGAGAGTTCTCGAGGAAGATGAGAGAGATGGAAGAGATGAAGAGGATGAACGAGGAGTTGATTGAGGAAGGACGCCAGAGACGAGAAGAGAAGAAGAGAGAAGCCGAAAGGAAGAGAAAGGAAGAAGAAGAACGACGAAGGAATGTGAAGGAAGGAGCTGTAACAATCGAAGTGTTCGCGCGTGACAAGTTCACTGTCGCTAGAAATGTCATCAAAACAACTGAAGGAGGTAATTATCATATTCTCTCGCATTCATTTGGAGCTGTTGTCGTCCGAATCACTTTCATCATTCGAGCCATCGGTTCTGAGTTTGATTTAGGGTTAATCTCGGCGGATCTGACAGAAAAAGCAAAGACTGGTCCCACATGGTTCATGGATATGAAAGGAGGAGCTGGATGGGCTTGCCATTCGAGTTTTCACTATTCAAGACAGAACGGCCAAACATCACACAAAGGAACAGCATGCAAGGTCGGAGCTGTAGGACAGCGAGTGGTGCTGGAGGCAGATGGACGAGAAGGAAAGCGAACATTGAAACTGTCGCAAGATGGTGAGACTCAGCCAGCCTTCTTCTCAAACATTCCTGTTCCCTTCCGATTCGTTGTCCTTCCGTACTTCACAGGGAATTCAGTTGAGATTGTGTCATCAGAAGTGTTGAAAGAAGCGTCAATGGTTGGAGGGAGATTGGAAGTGGTGATGTCCTAATCCGAGCCCTTCTCTCGTCAACTCGCTTTCACTTCACTCTTCTTCATTCTCTCCCTCTTATCCAAAACAACATTCATTCACGAGATGAGAAAGTAATGTGTCTGGACAGATCGTGTGGAGACAGAATGGACATGGCTCGTCTTGTTGACTTTTCATAGTACCCGGACAAACCCGTTAGAGCGGATATACCCGTTAACCATTCCACATGTCCATAGCAGTCCCCCCTCTTCACAAAAATTATCCTTCCACTTCCCGTTCATTACTCTCTTCATTATTTTTAAAATAGGAGTGACTGTTGAAAGAATGATTGTGAAATGGAATGAGAAAAATGTAAGTCGAAATGTGCTCGGAACTTAGCCAATGTCTTCCCAGGCGTCCAAGGGATGGTACATTGAGATGCAACCTCTTTGTACTCAGCATCACATCCAGGGTGTCGTGGCTGGTCATTCATCGATTTGAAATGACCCATAGACCTCGATCAACCATCTCAACTGGAGACAAATCATTTCAGAATTCCACCGATTACTTTCTTTTCCACAGAACATATCAGTCGTCAGAATAAAAGGATCAATGTGAAGTGGGGTATGTTGGTAACGGGTTTATCCGACTTAACGGGTTTATCCGGGTACTATCAGATCTCTCGTCATACCCCCTTCACTCATCCTCACCAAGTCCTGTCCATTCGGAACCTCTGACAATTGTTGTCCTGCACGTCTTTTTGCCTCTGTCCCTCTGTGATCGTTCAGCCGCTGTCGCATTTCACTCCAGTCTCGGCGGAGATTGGGCAGATGGTTTGTGTGATGGAGTACCGCGTTGCGATGTGTTGTTGGTGGAAGTGTGTGACGAAAACTGATCGTTGCACGGAAGCGAAGCAGGGACTGACAATATCGCATCAAGCAAAACGACTAAAACGCATCAAGTCCCACTTTTTTGTTTTCCCTCAAATCATGTCAACTCCTCTTGAAAAACCTATTCAGCAGTGGATCGGATGTCGACGCGTGGTCGCGAGCGGATCAAGTTTTGAGCAACACAACGAGAGACTCACCGCCGTTGACGGAAGAGTGGCGTGGAAAAGCAACAGCGAAGAGTCAGTGTGTCCTGCGCCGAGCGACTTCGAAACACAGTCAATCCGAAATAGACGCGCAGACATGACGGCAATGATCGACTGTGGATGGGCTGAGAAGAGTGGGAGCACGAATTCGAGGTTTTTCATCAGCACTGTGTGTGGAGGCACAACCTCACTCAACGGGAACAGAAACGATGACAGTGGAACCCGACGAGAACGAGAAGCTGCGAATCGACAGCTTGCTCAGCGGCAAAGACAGATCGGCGAACAACACACTTTCAGTATCGACGGGGTCATCGAGGGCTGCATCAGACCGAAGAGAGATACCGTTAAAAATGAAGGATTCGATGGAATGAGAGGGCGGGAGGCAGAAGTGGAGGGTTTGTGTGAGCATGTTCGAATGGCCAGTGGACAGAGAATCCATGAGTGGTGAGAGTTCTGTAGTGGATGGGATGGAGACGAGCGGTTGGTTGAGGAGCAGGTTCTGAGCAACAAGACGAGACACACTCAGACAAACACTCTCCGTCATCGACATAAGAGATGTGTGGACCGACAACAGCGAACTTATAGTGGTGTTAGAAAACCGCAAACCGTCAGAAAACCGCAACCAGCGTGATAAAACCGCCACTTCATTCATGCATTATTCTGTTTTTCTCATGGTCTCTACAGAAGGAATGAATAAGTTTTCTGGAAAAAATGAAGAGGTAAAACACATCTGTGAAATGCGACATTGACATCAATGGGTCATGATTCAAACCAAAATTGGTGTTTCTAAGCCCATGACTCAATTCATGTCATTCAACCACAAAGCTCGTCTCGATTCTCAAATATACCTGTTTTTCAACTCCACCCGACCATTGGTAGTGAGATGATCAGCGATTCAAGGGAGAATTACCAAGTGTCAACAATGAAGTATGTCTCTTTCTTAAAATCATACCTGAGATAATCTAATAGATGCAACATTCGGAGGAGGAGATAATATCGGGACTCATACAGATATTGACTTCAACTCAGAGTCTCGTGAAAGATCAGTTTAAATTGAGTCACTTCACGATTGTTTGTGATTGATTTTTTCAAAAAGGTGAGAAAATTGGAGATTAGTGTATAGAAATGGATAAAGAGCTTTATTATGATGAAGATCGTCCGGTTGCGGCTTTTCCAACACCCGTTGCGGGTTTCTGAACACGGGCGGTTTTCTAACACTACTATTACTGTTTGAGTTGAGTTGATCGACGTCACACCACAATCAATCAGAGACAGACTCGCTGACTGAACTGTGATTATCGGCTGAGGGTGTGTCGAGAAGAGAGGGAGCTCGAACTCGAGATGTTTCATCAGCACTGTCTGCGGAGGCACAACCTTGCTCAGTCAAAACGACAATCTGCTTCCGATGGTTCCCCTTCCGTCAAATCGAACTCGCCTCAACTCGACAGGGCCTGAATGTGTTCTTTTGTGAGTGCTGACTGGGAAGATGGACAGAACCAGACCAGCCTATGTCATAGTCCTCCTCTCCAAACACAAAATCCCCCATCAAAACTAGACTTCGCTCAAGCACAGCACTGCAACTCACAAGTGAACCGAGCTGGATCGCAAGAGACGTGGATCCAGACAGCGACAACGACACTCCGCCTCCCACGCAGTTCGCGTGCGATGACGATCAGAATGTGAACGAACTGGACGCTATCTGCTTTTGGGAGACCCGCTCTACCTCATATGGATTCGCCATTCAGCAGAATCACAGCCGCCTTATGAATTATCTGGCGGCGAATGTTCCACGACTTTGATACACCCGTCAAAACCTTGTTCTTTCATCGAATTCGCGATCAGTGGTTTTGAAGATGAAAAGGGCTGATCAAGATTTGATGCGTTTTAGTCATTTTGCTTGATGCGATATAGTCATTCCCGCGAAGCAGAACTGGCAGGTGATGACGGCATGTCCGTGTCTTTCATTCTCTTCTCGTTCTCTTCGTTCTTTCTCTTCTCACTCTCTTCGTTCCTTCTCCTCTCTTTTTCGTCTCCTCTCTTCCTCCATTTGCTTCTGTGCTTCCATTGCTCTCTTCTCAGCCTCCACATCACCAGCATGCATCTTCTGAACATGCTGTTTCATCTGACCAATCTCCACAGCCACTCCACAATACTCGCATGCGACAGTCACTTTCTCTTCCGACTTTGCTGTCGTCCGTCGAAAGCGGTTCGGAGCGGGTTGATTTTGGAGTGGCGTTGGTTCAGTGACTGGTTCTGGTAATTGTGGATTCGGAATTGGGTGAGCTGATGTTCTCGTGGATTGCGGATGTGGATTCGGAAACTGAGCGACATTCATTTTCAAGATCCAGACTAGACAAAAATAGATACGCTTAAATAAGTAACTGATCTCATTCCAACACAAACGAACTGATTTTATTAATCTCAACTTGACTTGATTAATCACAACATTCCGATGTCTGGCGATGAAATCACAGAATCCACTGATCCATATGATTCTCTGTCGGAGCAGGAGAACACGAAAACATTGAGATCATTCATTGCTTCCGAAATGCGAAACTGGAGAAGAGGTTGAGTATCAGGTCTGCATTCTCCTTAACCATTATATGTGATTTCATTGCTCTGGATTCTTAACACTGTCATCTGATTTGTTTCAGGATTTGATGGAATGGTTTGTGTGTTCTGTGATCGAACTGAAATCAAAAGTTTCGGAATGGAACGGCTCGTTTTGGTTTGATTGGGATGATGTTGTGGTTGATGGATTTGGAACGGCTCGGATTAGTTTGTCTCTTCTTCTCGACTTTCTTCTTTTTCAGAACTCTCCGCCTCGCATTCGGATTCATCCCCTCCCCACTCCCCACAATCCTTCTCCGATTGCATCGCCAGCCTTTCTAAGCTTTTTCTTCATGTGATTGATCAACTTTACGATTCAGACTGCCTCCAAAAAAGCATCGAACAGCATTCTCGGGAAAATGTTCTCCTAAATGTCATTTTTGATCTCATCAGTTATCTCAACAACAAAGGTTGTGTGTTTCCCGTCTGTTGCCAGGACGAGTTCCGTTGTTCAGTTGAGGAGCTCACCCTCATGTACATGAAAGTGGTCCCTGAAGATCTCGACTTGTCCACCGATTTGGTGTGGATGGTCGAAGGTGCGTACCAAGTTGTCCACATCATGGAGACAGTCGGCATTGTGGAGAATGAAGATCGGCTGACTGACCCAGAAAACGATCCTCGCTCACCAGAATTCAGTTACTTCTTGGACCTTATCAATTCAGAGCTTGAGAGGATCTGCAAACGATATGATCCAGATTTGTTTAAAGAAGCGAGACGGATCTCGTCGTGGAAGGAGCTTCTGCAGAAAGTGGCAAGCGGAGAGGAAGTTGAGGTGTGTCTTGCTTTTTTGGACTTCGATTTTCAGAATGACACATCGTTCCTCAAATTACCGTTCTTCCGACCGACACTTCTCTCGCTCCAAGCGAAGATCCAGAAACTGGCGTCGTCATTGGATGGGTCAGCGTACAGCTCGATGTTGTCACCACATTCATCGCACTCTTCTCCCAACACCTCCCTCGAATCGCACCTCGACTCTTCTCTTCGGACTCACTCGTCGTCACCACACTTCAAGCAGGAATCCATCCAACTTCTAACTATCCTTCACTCTCTCCTCACCTCCCCTCTTTCTCCCTCTCGAAGCGAACACTCTTTACCTTACATCTCCAGTGACACCTTTGCTTCACTTCAAAACGAACCCGTCAATCCAGAAGAAATATTCCACTCGTCCATCTTCGACGAGGTTGACAACGAAAAACTGGCTCGTTCGCTGTTTCGCTGTCGATCTGTCTATCGACTCGTTGGAGCTGAGAAATGCATTCTGGACATTCCCAACTTCATCGATCGAAATGTCTCTGCTCTCAACACCTCCGACTCGCTCATTCGCACGGCTGCCTTGTTCCTCATCCAAGACTTGGTCTGTGCTCCGTGTGTTCACCCCCTCTTTCCTCGTTTGTGGTATGGACTCCACGCTGCCTTCCGCGATGGCCGACCCGAAGAACAGTTCGTCCTTGTTTGGATGTCGATGTTCTGGATTGGTGACACAATGAACAATTGTTCTCTCCCGCCATATCCAGCTGCGGAATTCGATTGGGATGGACTGATTTCAGCAGAGTTGAATGACATTGACACATTTGTCATCTCCATCCGAATGTTGGAGTCACTCCGGCATTATTCGATCGATGACCTGATTGGGACAGCTGAATTGATCACTCTGCAGTGATCAGATTCAGCTTCGAGCTGCAGAAGAGTGAGATCAATCTCAGAAGTGGGCAATCAACACAACAATGGGCTAGATCTCAGAAAATTTTTCTTCTCATTTCAATTAACACAACAATGGCTCTAAATGATCAATTCAATGAAATGTTTAAAGCAAGGCTACAAGAATTGAGGGGCTTAGCCGTGGAGGTCTTTACAAGCGGCCTGGAACCGAACTCCGGAAATGCCCGAAGATTTCAAGAAATGACCATGCCAACATACCTATACCCGGTTGCTGGCGCAATATTTCACCTACTACGGTTATTCTTAGTTGCGGTTGATCGTGCACTCGGCCTCAATAGTGCCGAATGGGAGGCACCAATCGGAGGTGCACTTCTCCCTAATGTTGTGCAGCAGCGAATTGTGACGCCTCAACCCTTCCACGAGAGTGGGGTGGACGGGGTGGAGACCCCCAATCTCGATAATGAAGGGCTTATGACTCCAAGAATCTTCCGAACACCACCACCCCAAGATCGGCACGTGGTGTTCCAGCCAGTCCCACTTCAGCCGCAGCGAGCCGTGACTCCAGTTCAAGAAGGTCACCTGGCGGATTTTGACGAGATGCAGGCCAGAGTGGAGGCCGTTGCCCGGGACCTCCCACTATTTGTCTGGGATAGTCAGGCAGTGGCAACTCTTAAGGAGGTTATGAAGTTAGCAGAAGGTTTCAAGTTGAATAAGGACATACTGAGAAAGTATGTGACAAGACAGTCACGAGAAGGTGATGAGTTGTTGATTGCCCTTAAAAATGAGGCTTTCCATGCAGTCAAGCTTAGCATAGGGTTGTTCAAGGCTGTCCGACAGGGGATGCCGTTTGGCCAGGCGCTGGCCCTCCAAGGCATGAAGGCAGCTGAGCTGGTCAGACGCGTGGAGCAAGCACGAAAGGTTCTTAATTGTCGTGTTGAGCCAACAGTTGGAGACGACGAACAACAACAAGACAATGTCAAGCGGCAGGAGGAGCTATTGCAACAGGAGATTGAGCAGACGAGACGGGCAAGGGAGACTTCGGATGCGGTCCGCCAGGTACAACAACCTCGGCCCTTTCGGACCTCCTCAACTCAGCAGTGGGGGTTTCGGTCAGCAAACCAGCCAACTCGTTGGAACGCTGGCCAGTGGAATGCAAATCGGAGCCTGGAGCAACGCTATCAAAAGAGAACGTTCGTCCCCTTTCGCAATTCTCAACCAAAGAAGTCATCTCAGCAGTAGTGGAATTAAAAGCAGAACAGACATCTCACCCACTTCACAAACCATTTCAGACACAACACATTCCAAACACATATCACAGTCCACAATCAATGACAACGACGTCACATGTTCAGATCAAAAGCCAATCGTTGGATTCACATCACACTCAATCCCCTCTTGTCTTCAATTGGCATCGACGCCACGGAAGAAAGAGGAAGAGAGATGCAGTTTACAGAGTTCTTCCGCACACAGGAGGAGGAGCGGAGGCATTGCGGTCTTGGTGGTTTCCTTCGCAAGAAAGCAGTTGCATGGGGGAAGCATGGATTCGCAGAGGAAATGCAGTTGGGGATTCACCTCCCGTTCCGAGGGAGACCAATAGGCAGAGGACAGTCACGATGTATAGTCAAGGGCCCGAAAGAGGAGGAGGCTATGAAGTGCATTGTGGAGATGGAGATCAAGGAAGGGATCATCGAAGTAGTCAAGGAGGAGAACATCGTCCTTTTGAACAATATCTTCCTGGTCCCAAAGAGCGACGGAACCTTCAGGAAGATTCTGGATTGTCGCCCGGCCAACAGGTTTCTTCCCGTTCAACATTTCAAAATGGAGGGGCCGATGCTGGCCAAACAGATTCTGAAACGGGAGGACTGGATGACGAAGATCGACCTTCGTCTGGCGTACCAGCATGTTCCAATCGATCCTCCATCTCGGAGGTTTCTATGCTTTGGCTTCCACAACAAGTACTACACACACTCAACACTTCCCTTCGGACTATCACTGGCTCCACTCATCTTCACCAAGCTGATGAGGTGTATTGTCAGTCGTCTTCGACCGTTGATGGACATCGTGGTTTATCTAGACGATATGCTTGTGGTGGGGAAGTCACAGCAGGATGTGAGGGAGAAAACTTGGATAGCTATGACGGAACTCAGCAATCACGGGTTCACGATCAACAGCAAGAAGTCGGCTTTAGCTCCAACGCAACAGATCGATTTCTTGGGATTCACCTGGGACACGCAGGAGTTGAGCGTGAGGGTCCCAGCACACAAAAGGCAGAAGGCTCGGAACAAGATTCGACAAAGGCTGAACGAGTGTCGGAAGGGGAAGAGGTGCCGAGCTCTTTCTTTAGCATCTCTGATAGGCGTACTCCAATCTTTCGGGCTCGCCGAACCCCAAGCGCTGATCAGGACGAGACAGATGACGGCCCGGAAGGAGGAGCTCATCGACGACGGAGGTTATCGTGTCAGGGGATTGTTGGGAAAAGAAGTTGTGGAGGAACTGGAGTGGTGGGACAGAAGACTCCAGGGAGAAATCAAAGGCTCGCTCAAGCCGTTCGTCCCCTCTCTCATCCTGACGACAGATGCGTCGGAGTGGGGGATGGGTGCTCTGTTCAGTCGAGTCGGCCATCCTGTATTCCCATTTCAGCAGACATTTCCAGACAACGAATCCAAACGGAGCAGCAACTGGAGGGAGTTCCGAGCTGTGGTGTGGGCACTAGTACAGGGAAGAAAGGAGGGAATTATTCAAGAAGGAGATCACATTCTCCTTCAGTCAGACAATTCAACCGTCGTGTACGACATCAATCGAAAAACAGGGGCCGTGACGATGATCAGACATCTCACGGAATTCTTCGAGCTTGTGGAATGTTTGAACCTGGAAGTACGAGCGACTCACATCCCTGGGGTGGAGAACACGACAGCGGACATGCTGTCGAGAATTGCGGATGGAGGGGACTATCGACTGAAGCCCCACATCTTCCGGTCGATATGTCAGAATCTTCAAGTACATCCAACACTGGATGCTTTCGCATCTTCGGAGATCCATCAAGTCCACCGATACTGCAGCTGGAAGAAAGACCCGAACGCCGTGGCAACAAACGGATTGATGTACAATTGGGAAAGGGAGAAGGTGGTGTGGGCGTTCCCGCCCAACCCACTTCTCCTCCAAGTTGTGAGAAAGATTCAACGAGAGAAGGTGGCTACCCTCGTCATCGCAGTGGATTGGCCGACGTTGGTCGGACTGCGAGAGCTGAAGGAAATGGCAGAGGTGGTTTTGTCGATCGGGAATGCGGAGGACGTCTTGGAAGCAGGGATGGGAGTGAAGGCAGCCGGAGCATCGATTCCGAATGGTCCAATGATTGTCTGCTTCGTGCCAAGGATGTCTGCGATGAATTAGGGAGAATGAAAGGTTTTACAACAGAAGCAATGAAAATGTGGCGCAATGCTTACGCTGAAACGACTAGAAACAATTACGGTGGAATGATCCGAAGATGGGTGGAGTGGTGTTCTACAAACCACAGGAGCTGGAGGGAACTGAGTGACTCAACAGTGGTTAACTTCCTCTCTGAACTCCCTGGAGGAACTAGGAATCGTGAACTTGGACGGGCAGCCCTTGGGTTTCTGTGCCGACATATTGGCGCTGATGATGTGAGTAAGGCAAGTGCCGTTTCTCTATTCATTCGAGGACAAAAGCGGAGTCAGCCACATCGAAGTAAGTATGGTTCGATATTTGATGTTGCTGAACTAGAGACTATTCTACAATCCGCAAGGCGAACGGCTACTACCCTCAGACAGCACCAGGCGTTGCTAGCAGTTCGATTGCTGGGCAATCACGGGCTGCGATATACTGAGATGCTCACCATCAATTGTGGGAGCATTGCCATTTCAAACAATGAGGCGACGATTGTTGTTTCTGCGGAGAGGAAGGTCTCTCGAGGTGTCCAGAAAGTTATCCTCCACGAGGAGACGGTTGTGGAGGAACGACGGTCCTCTCGTTTATTCAGATTTATTCTCCATCGAATGAAAGCAGAGTTCCCGACACAATGGGAGAAGACCATGTTGTTCTGGGACGACGAGAGGAGACGCAGCAGGACAGTGGAGGAGGTGCGAGCACTGGATGGTGAAGAGGAGAAGAGCGCATCCTCATCAAACGCTGAGTGACTCCCAAAAACTCACTCTTCTGCAGCTCGAAGCTGAATCTGATCACTGCAGAGTGATCGCTGATTTAGCGGAGAGCGAAGAAGAGTGACCGCCCTCCCGCCCAACTAGGGAACAGTTTAAAAATTGATTCTGAGCTTCTTCGCTCCGTTTTTTAAAGTTTTGTTGTTCTGTCTATGTGGTTAAGCGTTGATTTTGGGATTTGCTCTTCTTACAATTTCTTTTGGACCTCCCAAGGGTCTAGCCCATTGTTGTGTTGATTGCCCACTTCTGAGATTGATCTCACTCTTCTTCGCTCTCCGCTAAATCAGCGACGAACATTGTTCTCTCTTTCGAGCAACACCAACACGCCGTCAAACGAATTGTCCCAATTTTCGTTAACCCCTACAAACTCGAGAAGTATGCTGAGGAACGTGTCCATCTCATTTCATATTGTCTTCTGATCTCGCTTCAATCCAATTCTCCGTTCCCGATCACTCTCACACATTACATCACAATCGATCCTGACATCGAAATTCATGGACTTCTAGCTCACACAGATCAAGTGTTCATGCTCTGCCACACCTCTCTCAACCCGCACAAACTGTCTCAGCCTCCTCTCGACCTCCTCTTCGAACGAACACTCCGACAGGACCCGCTCGACCTCTTCCTCCATTCTACTGATCCAGATGACGACATTCCACATACTCTCCTCAACACTTCGTTGTGTGGGTTTCATGCGCTCTGTCGACGAGGAATCCATCTCGATCTGCTCAAATCATTTTTGGTGATACGCGGCAAACATCTGGCCAATTCATTTTGGATATTTTCCACTCCTCTCATCGCAGACACCTTTCCTCTCTTTCTTTCTTTCCCTCCACCGCTCGTCGTTCGTTTCTTCATTCCCATTCTGCGGTGGAGGAAGTTTGATTCTGTTCGTGTTGGCTATTTCAGAGTGTTGATCCCTCTCCTCTTCGCAACAGCTCCATTTGGCGACTTCCACAGTCTGAAGGAACTGTATCGATCGGTCAACCAGCTGAACGCTGCCAGCGAAGATATCGCAGCAGAATCGATCGTCACATCTCAATGCAAGTCTCTGGAATGGCTGAACATCCCAACTGGATTCGGATCTGCTCTCGCTCACTCAAACACACTCGTGATTTCCAAGCACTGGGAAACCAGAGACGGAGCAAACTTCGAAACCTGCCATTCTCTCAATCCTCTTCAGATCCCCACCTCCTCTTTGAACTTCCTGTTGGAAAAGACGAGAGGTGTGCGGGATGGGATCTCTCTCGTTGGGTCTTTGGTTCGGATGTTGAATCAGCCTGGTTCGTCTTTCGCTTCTTCTTCATCTCATCAGATCCCGCGTTGAACACTTTGTCATTTGAGAGACTTCAAGGTTGTTCCAAAGCGATGCTGTGTGTTTTTTTCGTTCTCTCATTTCTTCAGCTCACAAGTTCCAGCGGAAGTGTCGGTGAACTTGGAGTTTGTGAAGAGAGTTGTGAGTTTGGGGAGTGTTTCGAATGTGATGGAGATGGTTCGTTTTGGGATGTTGGACATTGTGATTCGAGGAGTGTCGGAATCGTCGTTTCTGGAGGACTACGAAAACGGGATTTGTGTGATTGGGATTCTTCTTCGTTCGATTTGTGATTTTGGGAATGGATAAGAAATGGTTGACCACGACTTCTCTCGACTTCTCTCCCAAACTGAACTGTCATGACCAAAGCCACCGGAATATCTCTACACGCCCTCTTCGTCAGTTATGGACACATCTGTTTGATTTCCTTCGTTTGATGGTGACGACTTCAGATGAACGTGTGGTCGTTGTTCTCTGTTCCCAAAATCGAGATGCTTTTCATATTTTTTCACAATATTGTGATGAAATGACCGTTTTCTCGAAAATCCGAGATCGAGAAAACGAAACCACAATAAAGATTTGAGGACCTCCAGAAAAAGCAAAATGTTGTCTGATCTTGGTTCATCATCTTCATCCGTCCAACAGTCCCCCACATCAAGTTCTGTTTGCTTTTTTTCTTCATTTCTTCATTCTCCATTTGACTTTTCAGAATCCACCATCGTCGACCCCAAACGAATGGTTGGAAAAAGTGGAATCCCTAAAGACAGAATCCGATGAGAACAAAGTTCGACAGTCGCAGGAAATGGTGAATGCCTGTCTGGAGGGTCTGAATATTCTCCATTTTGAACGCCATTTTTCATGTTGCGTTTATCAACATTTATCCGTTTCTTCTTTGTCTTTGTTTACTGGATTAATGTTTGTTTTGGTGTTGTACAGATTGTGGACACAAGAAAGGAACAGTCCAGAAACTGATGGAGGCTCGAATTCTTCCGATTCTTGCACTTGAACTTCGAAGCACAGAATCTCGGGAAGTGCGTGTATGTGTCTTCGTTTGGAAGGATCGTGAGAATGGATCCCTTTGAAAATGTTCATTGTCTTATTTCATTTGGTTAATTCAGGAGATCTCTCGCCACATTCCAATCGTGCTCTTTTCTCACTGCCTCGCACGTTTCCTTTCTCTTTTCCCTTTTTCACTTGTTCTTCCTCATTGTTTCCTGTTCTTTCTCCCTCAATGTGGATTAGGTTGGATTCCAAGTGCTTTTCGACACGATCCTTCTTGTCATCTCCGAAAATGGATCCATTCCGCTTTCGAAGCACTTTCCCTCCCTTCTGGCTCTTTCGAAGGTCTTTCTTTCCAATTTCATCATTCTGGATCTTTTTTGAAATATTCTTCGTTTTCTGACTGCTCTTCGATTGTGTGTGTGTTTTTTGGGGACAGGACAAGGATTCTCGGATCGCCGAGCCAGTGATTGAGACGATCGGGTGTGCTTCGTTGTCACTCTTCACCATCCTCTTCCTTTCCTCTTCTCTCTTTTCCCTTCCCTCTCTCCTCACTCTCTCCTCCTTCTCTCCCAGACTGATCTCGCACAATCTGTCGTCGCGTGGAGAAGTGGACGAGTTCCTTCGGAGTGGGATTCTGGAGTGGCTTGTGGAGGCAGTGCGGACACACCCAGACGGACAAGTGCGACAGGCGATTGTGGTTGGACAGGGGGAGATTGGGTTTGGTCTGAAGAAGGCAGTTGTGCGAGAGAAGAGAGGAGATGAGGGATGGAAGAAAGAAGAGAAGAAAGGGGAGAAGGAAGGAGCTGCAAGTGGTGTGGAGGGAAGAGGAAGGAGGGAAGGGCGAGCTGGTCGCTGGCTGTTGGGAGGAAGTGTGTCGCGAGCAGATCTGCTGTCGCTGGAGTCGGAGTCGTGGGTGGTTGAGGATTCGGGAGCGATGGACTTGGCAAGTCGCTGCCGACGAGGAGTTCGGATGGCAGGCCAAGCACTGATTGGAGTGCTTCGCGGATGGGAGACGAAGCCGGCCGACCAGAAATGGAACAATAAGAAGAATGAAGGACCACGTGAGGAAGAGACTGTGAAGGAGAGGGAGTGGGAAAGTGATGTTGGTGTGTTGGAAGCTGCTGGGAGTGTGTGTGGTCTGATCTTCCCTGAAGTATATTCAGAACGACGAAACGAGAAGGAGGACAGGATTTCTGTGTCAGGAGAAGATTTGGAGGTGATGAAACGACAACTCGCACAAGCTTCAACATCAGCCTCACAAATCAAACAGCTTCAGTTGGAGCTTGAAGAAGAGAAAAGACAACGAGCGACTGAAGCACAAACGATTCAAAATGAGAGGAAAGAACTCGAGGCTGAGAAAGAGAAGCTCAAAAAAGAAGCTGAATCTTTAAACACCCTCCAAGCTCAACTTCAGGAACTCCGACTGACTGTGGAGAGGGAGAGAAAGCCACAGCTGTTGCCTCCAGGACCTACGGTAGATCAATTCGTATCTCCTTTTTTATTTTTTCCTTCTATCCCGATAAAGCTACCTTCCCCTAGACCACCCCAAATGTGGATATTGCCAAATCTCACTCAAAACAGGCCACAAGCTCAACAGAATCAGCCAGCCCAAAGAATAAAGAGGCTCACCGATCTTGAACTGGAAGAACACGGGTACTTATGTCCTCTCACATTGAAGGTGATTCAGCACGCCGCGTACGTTGGGAATGTGAAGAACAAATGGTACGAGAAAGAGGACATTGTCAAGTTTGTGAGACAAAACAAGATGAACCCAGAAACATTCGATATCTGCGACGAAACCGACATTGTTGATGACCCAGAACATCAAAAACGGATTGACGGTCTGATTTTCGTTGATTTTCTTTCTTTCCAGAATATTTTGAGGCGTACCCAGACCAGCGGAAATGATCTTTCTTCTTTTTTTGCCCTTCACGAACACTAGTTGACATTTGAGAGAAACATCACGGTTGCGATCCGACGCTTCCATTCAAATGAGTAATCTTGGATTTATTTGATGAACCTTGCAACATCAGCCTTGATTCACGGTTTTCGAATACCCATTCAATTTTCTTTTTCAATATGGGGAGATCCCAAGTGCTGACCCTTAACTTGTTTCAAAGTCGAAGAATGTCAACTGATATATCCGTGAATCATAAAGTTGACTCGCGTAATGGAACCGTCCCCTCTGCAGACATCGTATGTCAAATCTTTGTTGTGCTCTTCTTCTCATTCACGAATCAATCTCACCACAAACTTATCACTCGTTCGTTCGTCTTTGGATCAATATCAATACCTTCTTTATTTCATCTATGTTCTTCTTCTCATCATCTCCTTTTCGTTTCCAGGTGTTATTCTTCACAGAATGTCATACCCAGTTCAAGAATGGCGACGAAAAAGCTAAAATTGATGTCGCAATTTGTGTCCATTCCAAGATCCTCACGGGTATTTTTCTCCATTTTCATTCTTCTTCTATCTTTGCTCGTTGTTCTTTCGACTTTCCTGCATTTTTTCGTTCATTACCTTCATCTTTTTTCTCGTCTTGTTTTCGTCAGATAAGATGAGAATTGGGGAATTAAGTGCGTGTGTGGTGTCGAGTGGATTGTTGGAAGAATTTTGCTGCACACTGTCCGAACCCTGCTCAGATCAACTCTTCGTCTGTCGCTCTTCTTTCTCACTCTCTCACTCTCCTTCATTTTCTGCATAAATTTGGTGTGGCAGGTGTGTGTGACGAGTTTGGTGTCATTGGTTGTGAGCAGGGTGTTCCATTTTGCGGGCGACATTCGAAAATAGAGTTCAAAAATTGAAAAATGTATTGTTTAATTAAGTTCAGGTCATCATTGGGAGAGGCAGACTAAATGGTCAGCCGAAAGCGAGAACGAGTAGTCTGACTGTTACCCATCAGAAATCCAACTCATTAGTTCATTTTTCTCGAATCTCTTTGTGGCGCGTGTAAAATGAACTGGGAGCGTGAAGAGATGGATTTACTAGTTTCTTCCACGTATTCATCTTCCTACCCATCCACTCTCTGTAGTGGCGATTCGCCACTTTATTGCCTCGTTTAGGTCGTTCTCACTTTCAATAGTCTGCTTTTCCTCTCTTTCATTTTTCATTTTCTCTTCTTGTTCTATTTACAATTGTATCACCGTTCAATTATCACCTATTTCCGGTTCTCCTGTTTTGGAACAAGAATCCTCAGCCGTCTATGCAACAGCAATCCTTATCAACAAGAGTCTCATCACAAGAATATCCATTTTATCCCATTCGAGATCATTGTGTACCTCGCAAGATGTGCATTGGCTCCTCAATCATCACCAACCTCTCATCGTTCCTCGACATTGATCAAGGAAGAAATCATCCATAAAAACAAGAAATTGTCAGCTTCTTTGTATCATTGTCAACATTTGTTTATGATCAGATAATTCTCTCGTCTAATATTGCAGATTTAGCTCCTCCAAATCCGAACGACCTCAATTCGCGACTTCAGCAGAATTGTCAAACTTTACGATCATCTTTGTTCTTCTTTTCCAATGCTATCGAAGGTACTGATTGTATTGAAGTTGAAAGATCGTCCTGGGACTTCCTCTTCTCATCCTCCAACACTCTCCTGTCGATCGCTAGAATCGCCGTCTTCCTCACCAAATGCCCCAAAAATCACTTCAAGCTAACTTTATTGCGGATACCAAGTCGGATATATTCCCGATATCCTCTCCTGTTTGGACGAAGAGATCCTAATCTCGACCTCCTTTCTTTGATCCGCTCGATGAAGCATTATCCTTCTTCCTCGACCACTGTTCATCATTTTACAGTCAGAAATAGCTATTGAGACGCCGACACAGCCATGATGATGTTCACAGAAGCGAACCTCATCCAGGAGGAAACGACGGTGACGGAGACAAAGAATCGAGGGAGTGGAGGGAGCAAGCTGTCGAGCATCACTCAACTGTCATCGGGCCAGCCTCACTCGTCTCGTCGTATGTGCGTGTCCACTCATGCACCATCCTCTTAAACGGTCTCACATCTCCATTCTGGGTGTCGGGTGGAATGGGCGATGCAGACCACTCGATGGTGTTCGTGGAATGCTCGCACCAATCGCCGTCGAGCCCCACTCTCCTTCCACTTGTCAGCTGCACTCGGCCATCCGATCAAAGCTACGCAGACTCTCCGATTCATCCATATTTGGATGAAAGACATCACCCCAATCGTCGCCGCAGCGTCTCTCCCAACGCCTTTTGTCGTCGTCACTCGACATATGTGCCGATTCTCTTTCCGGCACTGCAATAATGGACATCAACCGAGGAGGAAATCTCGTCTGCCAAAACACGTCCTTCACTCGATCCAAGCGGACAGAGCCAGCACACTCCTACCAACACCACATTCAGCAGAAGGAGCCTGAAGAAACATCGCTGTCCTTCTTCCTCTGCACTTTCAAAGACATTCCTTCAAATGGAAGAGGTGGTGGGCTGAAGAGCTCGTTCACTTTGCTCGAATGCTGTATTGAAGGATGTGAGGCAAGAATCGGACATCGTTTTCACAAACTTACAACAGTCACAAGTGACCGCATCGACACTGACCAACTGTGTTTCCACATCTGATAAACCTCGATACTTTTTCGTCGAAGGCGGCATCTCAAGCAGCGCCCTCCTGCCTGATCCAACCATCACAGCCTCTCTGCAAAGTGTGGGAGTGGAGCAGACAGGAGACGACACCATCACATTCACTGCCACACTCAGCCAGTCGATCACTGGTCAGCTTTTTCTGCTCGTCGACAACACAGACACCACTCTCGACCCCTCCCAACCATGCCGTGTTCCGTTCAGCACACCGAAACTTGAGATGTGTGTCGAGATGAAAGATTCAGCTCTTTCGAAAGGACCGTTCTTCACTCCGACACTCGATGTGTCTTCTTGCAAGTGCGTGAGTGGAGAGAAGGGAGTCGCAGGGATTTCTTGTGTAAGCTGAGAATGGCACGGAATGGACTGAGGAAAGCGTGAAAATGGCTCTCTCGTTCACTCGGTTACCGTTGGCCACCTCTTAGTCTTTCTTCTCGTTATTTCATAGATTATCATTCGATTGTCATTGTACTTCTCAGAAAGCTTCTTTTGATGTGAGTTCAAAGAATTGGGTAATTTGATCGTGATCTACAAAAATATGGGTACGTTTGGAACACCCTGGTTGTGAGCGGAGCGTCGCTGCCTGTTCGTGGTCGAGTGAGCTCTCTCCTTCCTTCACTTCTTGGTCTGATCACTGTTTGTCTCCTCTTCTCTTCTCATCTCCTATCTCTTCCTCACTTGTGATGATTGTTGTGATTCTTGTGGCTGTTGGATGGATCTCAGAAAATGGATCATGGAATCGGGGAAGCAGCGACACGCGCGATTGGGTTTGTTTCTTCCTCTCTTCATTCTCTCTCTTTCTCTCTCTTCTCATCTGGTCTTTTTTATTTTCATATTGCTGTTTTGTGTGTCAGGCATCTGTGCAGTGTGTGTCTGTCCTCGAATGACGTGGATATGATTCTGAACAGTGGAATTGTTGAAGGGCTGTGCTCGCAATGCATGAACTTGATTTCATCATCTCGCCGAAGTGGGAGCTGTCACGCTCAAACAGAGTCATTGCTACGTGGACTGGATACATTCTGCACTGGTCTTGCTGCGTTCATTTCGAAGGAGAAGATGAGACAAGAAAACGAGAAGCAGACGGAAGGAATTTCGGAGAATGAAGACAAATCAGAGTGTTCGCTTTTGAGACGCAGTTCATCGGCATTCTCACTGATCGAGTCCACACTGGGCGAGATGCTGACTGAGCTTCAGAGACAGAAACAACCAGCCGAGTTGGATCGACCGGGAAAGGAATTTCGAAAGGAAGTTGCTGGTTTTCTGATCGAGCACTTCCCACATTCTTTCACTCCACGAAACGAGAAGATAGAAGGAGTGATTGGACTGGACATCGGAAAAGAGAGACAGAAGATGGAGGTCCAACTGCAAATGAAGATGAGAGAGATGGAAGAGAAGGATCATCTGCGAGAGATGGAGTTCGAGAAGAAAATGGAAGAGCTGAACAAAATGAAAGGATCAATGGAAGCCGAACAGGAGAAGAACCAAGAACTGATTGAACAAGGAAGGAAGTGGGCCGAGCAGGAACGAAAACAAGAGGAAGAGAGACGAAGACGCCTCAAAATTGGGGCTTCAGCGATTCAATTCTGCAACCAGTATAACTGGACAGTGTCAGGAAACGTCTTCACAAGATTTGAGACTTATGATGATTCGCTTCTCTCGTTCGAGTTTGGGGCCGAAGTCGTTCGTCTGTCATTCATAATCAGAAATGGATCGGGAATCGGTTTTATCATTGGAATCATCTCGTCCGGTCTGAGCAGCAAGGCTCTGAGAGACAAGTTCTTCTATCTGAAGGGAGGAGCGGGATGGAACATGCATCCACTCTTTCGATATGTTTCACAGAACGGGAAACACACTAACTACGAATCAGCATGTTTGGGAGGAAGAGTGGGACAGCGAGTGGTGTTGGAGGCAGATGGACGAGAAGGCAAGAGAACTCTGAAGCTGTCACAAGAAGGAAAGACCCAACCAGTCTTCTTCACGAACATCCCAGTTCCATTCAGATTCGCTATGTCCATCGAAAATAAAACCGATTCAATTGAAATTGAGTCAGTTGAAGTTGTGGACGAGCCGCAGATGGTTGGAGGAACGATTCCTGTCATGATGGACGAATAGAACCGAATACACCACTTCACACCCAATCCATTCCATTTCATATTTTGGAACTATTATACTCAGCACTTGTTTTGAAAACAATGTGCGAACATTCACATCAACGTGACTGGGAACATTTTGTCTGAAAAAAGGACTTTTATATACAAGTGTGATCCAACCCAATGAACTCTAAATTGTAACGTCTGATCTCGAAGTCCCTAAGACTCTTTTTCGGTATTTGGAGCCTCCATTCTCAATGTTGGACTCACGTGACTCTGGGACGGTCAAGACGGGGATGAATCTCGCGCTTATGTCCCATCCTGTCCTAATTCCCAATGGAGCAAAGAAACATGAACCTATGTACAAACCACGTGAAGGACTCGATGTTGATATGGCTAACCGAGATCTTGAACGAGCATTCTCAACCAAGTCATCGCTTAATCGTCCAATCTACGAACAACCAGATTTAAAGGTCACAGCGCCGATTTCACCTGGCGACACTGAAGTAACCGTCGGAAATGTGATGTATCCGTGCTTGTGCCAACTGGAATGACATGAAGACTTGACACTTCAATTCGAATCCAGGTTCGAATGTGGCAACCTGAAAAAGGCAGTTCAGGTCTATCAATGGGAATATGACCTCACTCTCCGCATCGATACGAATACCAAGGGTCATACACAATGGTATTACTTCACAGTAACGAACGTTCGGAAAGATGTCAGATACAAATTCAACGTCGTCAATTTTCTCAAGCCAGCGTTCATGTATTCGAATGGGATGCAGCCTCTGATGTACTCTGAGTTTCTTGCACGTGATAAAGGGATCGGATGGCATCGTGTCGGAAAGGATATCTGCTATTACAGTTCTCCACTCAAAAGGAAAGGATCCAACTTCTATACCCTCACATTCCAAGTAGAATTCTCGTATGGAAAAGGTGATGCGTGTTGTTTCGCGTATTACTTTCCATATAGCTATTCGGACCTTCAAATGTATCTTGAAGCCCTCGACAAAGATTCGTATCGAAAACAGTTCATTCGAAGACGAAGCATGTGTCAGACACTTGCTGGAAACAATTTTGACCTCCTTACCATCACTAAATTTGCTGGGACTGCGGAAGAAATGCGTCGAAGGAAGGCAATTGTGTTCACATCTTTAGTCCATCCTGGTGAGACGCCTGCTTCGTTCATCATGAAAGGAATCCTCGATTTTCTGACAGGCTCATCTATAGAAGCCCATCTGCTTCGAGAGAACTTTGTTTTCAAAGTCATTCCGATGTTAAATCCTGACGGAGTTATTTTGGGAAATCATCGGACAAATACTGCCGGATACGATCTAAATAGACAATGGGCGAATCCGTTTCGTCGTATTTCTCCCACAATCTCCGCAACAAAGCAAATGATCAAGAAGTTACAAGAGGAAATGGGAGTCGATCTTTTCGTTGAGATCCACGATCATTCCCGCAAAAAGAACATTTTTCTTTTTGGATGCGAAAATAAGGACGCATCTGGACTAATGACACTTCAAGAAAAGTTATATCCCCGAATGCTATCCAAAGCCAGTCTCACCCCCACTTTCAACGATTGTGACTTCAAAATCCATAAATCAAAGGAAACAACAGCTCGGGTGGTGTTGTGGAGAAAAGAGGCCCTCAAGATATCATTGATAACGGAAATGAAATGAAATAGTGTCAGAGACAAGAGTTACCTGGTGTTCGTCCAGTCAAAACCCTTTCTCGTTTTGGCGTCATATATACGAGCGGAAGCACTTCTGCTTTGGCATTTCGAGAAGTTGGATTCTGTTAATCTTGTTCCCATTTCTTCAAAGTGGAGATCAGACCCGAGTTGGGCTCGATTTGTGAACACAGAATTCATCACCGAAAACGACGCGTATTGTTCGCTGCTGAGTTTTCGAACACTGATCGCACCTCCAAAGCTCGCCACGTTGCTTGCAAACGACGTTTGGTTGATTGATAGCTGCTCCACAGTGCCGTTCACCCAGATCGACCCTCCATACGCCAATGCCGTGTTGTTTCTGAATTTTGTCCCATTAATCCAGAGATTCGCGCTGTTTGGAATATATAGGGCCGAACCGTTGGGATATTGTTGCGAAGAGTAGCATCCAGTGAACGAGGAATCCGAAATTGAAACGTTTGTCGTTCGGTTGAAGTTCATCCACGAATGGATCACTGAATTGCTGCAGTTGGTCACATTCACATTGCTGATGAAGCATTCTACACTCTGCACGCCATAGAAGAGTCCTCCGGCTAGCGGGGCGTGGCAGGAATTGAATGTGACATTTTTGAATGTGGATGAGGCTAAAGTGAAAGGAAGATCCAAATATGGGGCCCTTGTCGAATTTGAAAGCACTCGGTTGAAGATACAGTCGATCACGGTGACATGCGAAGCGGTGATTCCGACAGCGAAGGGAGATTCGTTCAGAAGGAGGATATCGGAAATGACGCATTGCTCCAATGTCACGTTGTGGCTGACGGGGCGTTGTTCCGCGTATCTGTACTTGACTATGGGCTCGCCAAATCGGCTTCCGTTCATGAATGTGTTGTTGAAGATATAGACCGCTGATAAGTCTACAAAGATGAGTGAATATGGCCGGTATGTGTATGCATGAAAGACATTCATTAATTCCACGGTGGAGTTTTGATAGGCGTGAATAAGAGATGCACTTTCAGGCGCGAGAAGACTGAGGTTGGTGAGTCGAAGCTTCAAGTGAGCAACATTGAATAAATAGTCGTATCTGTCATAGGATTTCAGTAATACGATGTCTCTGTCTGATTTAGAATGAATTTCCAGGCTGGCTCTGCGTGGAGAGATGTTGGATCCGTAGTAGTCTGCCGTGGTAAGAGAGAGTGCTGGAACATCAGCAGGGAGCGCTTCAACGAGTGGATTCAGGTGAATGTCGACAGAGAGACAGAGAGGAATCAATAGGATGAGGAACATGAGTGAATCTGAGATCTAACCAATATTCTCGGCTTTAATGAGAGACGATGACGAAGGAAGTATCAAAGTTCATTGAATTCTCAAAAAAATATTTAAGAATCTGTAATGAAACAAAACTGGCGACGTTAGTGTCGAGAAGGGTGTAGAATGATAAAACAAATGCCGTGGGAAAACACCCCGAACAAAAAGAACTATCCTACAAGATAAACGAAGGAATACGAAGCTATTTAATTCGAAGCACATGCTTCATCTTCTCAAAGAGCTTCTGGTCTTGGATAGAAGCGTTCTCGGAGTCGAGGAACGCAGAGTACGACGACGGGACATGCATCTCATGAAGAATGTCCATCTCCCTTTCCATCTCACTCTCCGGCGCATTCCCAGCAAGCAGCGCCGACAGCTCTCTGTCCACCTTTGTGACATGCTCGGTCAGCCACTGGGTGTACATCTGGATGAGGTTTTGACCATGGGCCGCCGGAACAGGTTTTCCTCCTCGGACGAACTTGGCGATCCCGAGGGACTCCTTTTGAAGTTTTCGGAGATGGGCAGAGTGGGCTTTGTAGTGGCCACGGCGATGAGCACGCTGGATTTTGTATTTCTGGATGATTTGTTCTTCGTCGTGGAAGCCAGAGAATGTCGATTTGACGAGAAGAGCGAGGACACTCAAGAGCACCTTGGCCTTCTCTTTCTGCTTGACCTCATCGTCAGCAACCTTCGCTGCCCCATCTCCTTTCACCATGAACAGATTGATCGCCTGGTCCAGCATCTCCTTCGTCTCGTCGTCCGCCACCTCTTTCAGCGACTCCACAGAAGGGACGACTTCCATCGACGTGTCGAGGCACCCACACGTCGCGGCGAGGGCGTGAAGGATGATTTTGTGTTCGTGGTCGAATCTGATGCAATCAGACGTGTATTCCTCCTTCCACGCAGCCTGACCCATCCCTGTTCTGTCTGCTGCATCTGCCGCTGGGTCGATGTCTCGCATTGCCTCTGTTGAGTTTGCGACTTTGGCGAGGATGGACTTGGTTGGGACGATGAACGCAACGAAGGCGAGAAGGTTGAGGACGATGGCAACGATGAACGAGACAATCAGAAGAGCACGGAACAGATCGATGGCTGTGTTCATTTCATCCACAACTGCGTTTTGGAGGGCAAGGAAGCCACCACGCAGGTCGTAAGTGAGGAGGGATCCCATGATCTGAGAAGGATGGAGAGGAAGAGAGTGAAGAGGGAAGGAGGGAAAAGGAGAGAAGGGATGATGAAGAGAACGAATGGTGAGACGGATAAGAGAAAAATGTGAAGACGAGTGTGTGAACATAGGAACAAACTTGAATGTGCTCTGAGCCGATGGAGATTCCCGAGTACGGTTCTGTCGAGTCAGCAACCGAACGTGCAGACTCTTTGAACTTCAGAACGAGTGCCTGCAATCCGCTGTAATTGCCTGTCTGGCCGTAGATTCTGTTCTTCACGTCACAGTCGCCGTCGTCGAGTTGGAAGCATTCGCGTGACTAGATGGGAAGGGAGAGAGGAGAAGCGAAATGATGGGAGGGGAGAGAGGAGAAGGGAAATGATGACAAGGGAGAGAAGGGATGAAGAGAACATGTAGTGAACATACTTCGTACATGATTGCGTTTGCTGTGCTTCCTTTCTTGATCGTCGCGACGACGGTCAATCCATCGAAGTCTTCGTCGCCAGTTGGGTACACGTTGACGGAATCGGAACCCTGGCTGACAAGTTGGTCGATGGCGTTGAAGTACTCGAGCTGAGCGGAAGGGAGGAGAGATGAGGATGGATGAGAAATATGAGATGGACAGAGAAGAAGAGAAGAGAACTGAAGAAAAACACTACAGAAACAGAGAAAGAGAGGAGAGAAAGGACAACTTCCCCCAAGTCTCCCAATCAATCACAGACCTCTTCGCTGAGCAGCGTCTGAATGAGTCCCATGTCCGAGCTGAGATGTCTGCTGTCGAGCCATGGACCTCCAGCGTAGGGCACAGTTGTGTAGATGCCGGGGATCTCGTAGTTGATGGAGTTGGCAATGCTGATGGCGAGGAGGCCCATCTGCTCGGCGACGACACACTGCGAGGGGAGGGAAGGAGAGAGATGAGAAGAAGAAATGAGGGTTGGGAGGAAGAAGATGAGAATGAGATGGAAGAGAAGGACAAGGGAAAGAAAGAGGAAGACGATGTGTGAGAGAAATGAGAGATGGTGGACAGCATACTTTGTAAGCAGTGAGGATGACAGAGTTGTAGTACTTCACAGCGCTGTCGCAGGCGAAGTACGCGATGAGGTAAAAGAAGAGAGCACCTAAATTGAGAGAAAGGGAAACATGAGAATGAACGAAATTGAGCCAAACCGACCACAATCAGAATGAATCCGATGATGACACGAACAAAGAACGAGGCAGCGATGATTCCTGACATGTTGTAGACACGCTCGTATATCTCTTGCTGATGGGGAGTCAGGTGATCCAGTCCCTTCTTGTTCTTCTTCGCTTTCTTCTCCTCTTCCTCTGCCTTCTTCTTCTCTTCGGCTTCTCGTTTTAGTCTTTGCGATCGTGTCTCTTCCTTTTCTTCTTCCTTGTTTTTCTCTTCTTTCTTTTCCTCTTCCTCATCTTCATCCTCTTCCTCCTTCTTCTTCCCCATCATCTCTGAGATCTGCTGAAGCGACATGCCCTGCATCTGCATCATCGCAATCATCTGCGGATTCATTCCCTGTGCAATCAACTGCATTTTCAACTTCTCCTCCTCGTCATGTTGAGCTCTAGCTGAGTCCAGTCCTTCCCCGTCCGCTCCTTCTTCATCGTTCGAATTGTTGGTCTCTGTGTTGGTCTGATTGGTCGTTGTTCCAAAGCGTGTCGACATGTTCGTTTCGTCATCAACTCCACTCTCCGAGTCATCCAATCTCTGCTTCAATCGTAGCACATCATCCTTCCTCGCAATGGCGATCTGGAAGAAGATTTCTCTCCTCTCCCGTTTGAGCGAGGAGATTGTCTGGATGTACTGTGCGAGAAGAAGAATGATGGGAAAAACGATCGAAGCCACTCCAACGATGATATCGACAATCTGCATCTGTCTCGAATCACCCTCCGAATTGCCTGAAAACACAAGACACGCAATCTTCATTCGCTCGGTCGCGGCCACTGGACCGTTGAGAATAAGGTAATACAGCTGAACTGGCTGTCCTTTCCATTCGGTGGTGTTCCAAAAGCCGTCGTTGTAGATGAGGGAAGCGACGTTGGCGATGTTGTTGATGAAATCGATCAAGTTCACAAAGACAGGCGTGGTCCCTGTGACTCGCATTTGTCTTGCTGATCCGACTTGCACCTCTTGATATGCTGGGATGAGGTTGGGAATTTCTTCATATTCCATGATCTGGAACTCGCTGGTGGCAACTGCGTCTTTGTAAATGACATGCAAACCCTCCCCCAGCTTCCCTGACCTGTCCTTGAACGTCTCTTTGATCTGCCAGTCGATGGGAATGAATGTGCAGCCCAAATTGTCGAAGTATGTCTGATCGTGATCAGTTCGGAGGATGTAGAAGTTGGCGTACAGCACCATGTCGAGGATGGAGGTGATGATTTCAGAGAACTTGGTGACTTGCAGTGTGGTTGTGGCGCAGGCATCGAATGTGACTGTCACAATGATGAACATCACAACCATTGCACCCACAATGACCACGCCGGAGATGACCACGATTGGGATGAACATGGGAAGAAGCTTTTTCTTGTCTTCGTCGAGCTGGATCGTCGTTCCCGAACGATTTCTCTTCTTCTTTTTCTTCGGCTGGCCTGTCGATTGTCCAGCAATACTCGACAGTTTGCTTCCTCCACTCACTCTGCTCATCGTCTCTGTCACTGTCGTGTCTTCTTCAATAATATTCGCTTCCGTGAACATCATCATAGCAGTGTCGTCGTCTCTGTAGATATCTCTGATCAACGCCCCAAATCCTCGAAGGACCTGCGCGCTGTTCGGATACTGCCGAAGGAGTGATTGATAGATCTCGTGGGCCTCCTTCTCAAACCCAATCGCTTTGTCCAGAAACAACATGATTCGATCCAAATCCATGTTCTCTTTGGACAGAAGGAGATATGCTTGCTGAAGGTACGCGCGAGACATGTCGTGGGCCTTCGTTGCTTTGGCAACGTTGAGCTTGAATGACACGCCCTGTGAGTTCTGTCCACCCTGCGCACTCGTCTTTCGCTCCATGTCTCTCATCAGCGCGTACACAACCCATCTTTCGTGCAATGACGGCACACACTGGTTGGCTGTGCGAAGACAGTCTCCCATCTTCATCTGGCTGTTTGTGTGGGAAAGGTAGAAGAAAGCCGAGCAGATCCACAATTCGGACGATGTCGGCATCTTCTTCTGGGCACTTGTGAGGATCTCGTCGGCGAGTGAAACATAGTCTCTGTTCTTCCTGCACTCTTTCTCAACAAGAAATTTGATAGCTTCTTGCACCTGCCGTGGGTTGGTGTATTTTGGCACTTTTCTGTTGACTTGCTCGCTCAGGAGCTTGGACTGGACAGACTGGCCAGGAGCATTGGATCTTGGTGATTTTGAGGGACCTGTTTGAAGTTGGAGGGAAGGCCGGCGCTGTTGAGCGTTGTAAGTTGGAGCGAGGGACGGTTGGCCACTGGTTGATCGAGTCTGCGCACTCTGCGGGTGCGTTAAACCCGACGTTCCAGTTTGGATTTTGGGAGTGCCCATCATCCCAAGACCGCCCACAGATGGTTGGTAGGACGCTGAAGGGGTGGGTTCGGCTGATGCAGATGGGGAGGAGACGGTTGCTGTGACGAGGTGGGGAGGATCGATCCGAGGTGTGGTGGAGTTGATATTTGTGAATTCTTCCATCTCCACTTCGGTTGGGGATAGTTTATTGTGTTCCATCGTTGGAAAAAGGAGTGACGTTTCGTTCGATTCTCGTCTCGATGACAATGCTGCCTGTGGGAGATTAATCGATGGTTGTTGCACGGCAGGTGTCAGAGGCGCACGCGAAGAAACTGGTCCTTGCGACAGACTCCCAAAAGGCGGTATTGAAGGCTGAATTTTGGGGGTGAGTGTCGGCTGGGCAGACAGAATGGCAGGGGCATCGGCAACCTCCTTTTTGTGGATGTATGGGATAGGTTCGCCGGGTCTTGTCGCCCATTGAGCACGGGCGTACGCGCGAGTCCCGAAGAACACGCCGACGGGAACGCCGACGAAGGCGAGTCCCCAGACAACCCAGAGGATGGTATTAAGCCAAAGTTTGTCGTTGCCGACGAAGGACCAAATCATGCCAATCAGATGGAAGACAGCGACATCAGCAAACACAGCTGCACAGACTGCGTTTGAGATGTCTGAGTAAAACGGAAGTAGAAAGAAGGCGTAAATGAAGAGGCCGAGAGAGAGGACCAGTCCGGCGAGGCAGACGAACTGTGGAGTCGACTTAAGAAAGATTGTAAGGATGGGCATTGCTGTTGTAACGAGCCAAACAAAAGTATTAAAGATACCCGTTTGCGACGCGAAAAGTCCATCTTTGCGAGAGTTAAAAGGGAAAACAAAGAATCTGACAAGTAATGTAAACAGTGCGAGGAGGACAGCGCAGACGAGGCCCACAATCAGGTTGACCATCATCAGACTGTCGTCGCAGTCCATCCCGACTAGGCCGTCCTTACGAATGCAATTAAGACCTCCGAGGAAAGCATTCAGCGAGGGCATGTAGAAAGGGTAGGCCATTAGCATCGAGATGACGCGGATGAGTGACGCGAGTTTGGTTGGAACTGGCTTTTCGGTTTTGACGAAAATGGTGGAAATAATGATGACAATGAGGCTGATGAGTGTTAATACTCCGAAAATGGCGATCATTGGGAGAAGGAATAGATTGTGCATCCAGGAAATGGTGAAATCGGTGTATCTGGGAGTTGTTGAAAAAGAGTGAGATCATACTGAAATATCCCATGAGCAACAGAAGCAATGTTTTTGTGAAAAGGGTACTTCCCCCAAACAACAGCAATTCCGCTGAGGTTGAAGAACGTCAAGGCCAGCCAAACAAAATAAAAAAAGTTGGACATCGGTTTTTCCTGAAGTTTCGGATGATAAAAAAGATGTATAAAAATGAAGAAGATGTAACACACTTTATGCAAAGTGTACACTGTGGCAAAGAGGCTATTATGCGAAGAGACGAGATTTCAAAAATGAGAGAGAACAGACAGTTCATCCACAGGGTTGAATCGTACGACAGTTAAAGCATTGGCGGCTGTTGACAAAGAGGAGACCGACCTCGCAACCGATCTCTGATGGTCCTCTTTAGACATTGTGGTGGATGATGAAGACAAATTATAGTTTGATCATGTTATGCCACCAGTC
Source organism: Blattamonas nauphoetae (assembly GCA_033064195.1). NCBI lineage: Eukaryota > Preaxostyla > Oxymonadida > Blattamonas > Blattamonas nauphoetae. The sequence goes on along the minus strand of JARBJD010000148.1, from coordinate 130,501 downwards.
CATATCAGCCAAATTGACTTCTCCTGTTTTGATCATTATGAAAAAACATTTTCATTGCGAAATCCAGAACTTTTGCACAGTCATTTCCAACTGGATAGACCACAACAGGTCTACACATGGTGGGGCTATCTCAAAGACTTTCGAGAGCCTTATTACCAAATCCTAGCGGATGATCCGGATAATGTTCCAACACAAAAAACAGAAATCCATTTATTTGCCGACCCAGTCACACTACAAGGATATGTTTACCCAAAAGAGCCTGGATCCACATTCTGGTTTCAAGGAACGATATATGGAATAGAAAGTACTTTTTGTGTAATTATTACCTTTTTAGACGACATTTTTCAACTAAGAGCACTTTCATTTGATTCAAATCGAAACTACATGGTCACGCCAACTCCCACATCACTCAAGAATTCTCTTCGTCAACGAATCACGGAATACCTGGCCGCCCGATTTAAGAAAGAGTTATGTGGAACTTCCATGACAATGTACGGTCGCTTTGAAAAGCAATCTTATGAAAATGACAGTTGTATTGATGTCGTCTTCACCCCATTCAATGCGACGTTCACAGGTCTTCCTTTCAATGTCAGTCATCGATATTTGTTTGTCTGGGCAGTTTGGCAGGATCATATGATCCTTAGAGTCGAAACACCTGAGTTGTGGCAACTGGTCTGGACCGAAATGTGGACACCAGAAGGTATTTATTCTCGATTTCGATCGTCATTTTTCATTACATGTCTATCAGGCATCACCGAGGTTGTTGTCAGACTTGACAATATCAATCCTTGTCATTGCCACACTCTCATCGCTGTCGCTCACCAAAACTCGTTCTATCCACCGCCACCTCCACCCCCAACGGCAATTCTTAGTCACACTTTATCCTCTTCGGTCCCTTCATATCCTTCTGCGACATCCATGCTGCACAGTCAAGGGACATATTGTCCTCCAACATCGCAACCATCTGTGCCTGTTCAACTGAACTTATCAACAGCACAGATGATTCCACCATGTTATTCAGTACCCCAACAGCAAGTTCACCCTCAACAAAAACTTCTTCTCTCCCAAACAATTTCTGATTCGCAACAAATCCTCTTCCAATCACAATCTCAGCCTCTACAACAATCTGTTCATCCACAACAAACATCCGCTCTACAACATACTCAGATATCACAGGTCTCAGTCCAATCTTCTCAGGAGTCCCAATCACCTGCCATCTCAGAACCGATCCAATCCATCCCAAGAATTCCAAGAGTTGTCGAATCAAAATTTTCCAGAATCAAAACCAAACAGGACAGTCTTCGTCTAAACAAAGCAACAGTCCCGGAACAACCCATAATCGTTGAGCGCCGTCAAGATCTCTGCCCACTCACAGGAAAGCCGATCGTTCATCGAACCACGGCGTATTTCAAAGATTTTGAGACATCAGCTTTTCAGGAGTTCATCGCGGAATATCATCTGAATCCAGGAAACATGAAAAGGTCACTTCTGAAAGATATCCCACCACGTTTTGTCTTTTCGCTCGCCATCATCATATTGTACTCTTTTTGTCATTATTTGACTCTTTTTTACTTCTACAGCCAAAATTCAGCGATCTCTCCCAAACGAGGTTCTTCAAGTCAAACTGGGGCCCAAAAGAACGTCACGGTGTTTCTTTCTCCCAGAGAAATGTCTTGTATGGAAGTCCCATGATGAATTTTATCACAATATAGTAGTGATACACAAAGATGCTGCTGGGCATGAATGCAGTCCTCATACACTCCAACTTTTGGTTCAAAGGAGAATTGATAATGGGGTCGAGATCATCCCAAGCGAAAGAAGCATTTACGTTCTCCACGTGCAGAAAAAACCTTCTACACCTTTGTTGAATTGGATGCCGGAACATTTCCTAAATCAGCTTGACCTCCCTTCGGTGAACACAACCACATTTTCATACCGAATTATTGCTTGCTCAACTATCTCGGAAGGACGAACAGTTTTTAAACGTGAATGTGAATCGATTGGCTACTCAACTTGGAATAAAATCCTTACAGATACAAAATACGCAAAGGTCAGCGAAGACGACACGGAGGCAGAAGAGCGATACGAACTGGAAGAAATGGAGAGATGGAGAGAATACGAACTCTCCCATCCAGACACAATCATTCCCTTCCTCCAACAACTCGCATCCCCGAGTCAAGACCAAGGCAAGGGAAATCATCTCAACATCCTAACTGGGATGGTCAGACACAACCGACTTCAGAACGTGTTGTTTCCTTATCATGGTCCCCAACCCCAACAACCAGTTGCTCCACCCAGACCAGACAGAACTGACCCTGAGCCGAGGGCAGTTGTGGAAGCGACGAGTGTGCTGGCGTTGATCAAAAGACGGATTGGATTGGATCAGATGGGAGGAGAGATGCAAACGCTGTGTGACAGATTCAACAAGCTCATTGCAGGCGACGAGAACGCCCCCGAACTGACACGAGCCAATGTGGCCAGTTCGGTCAACGCGAAGGTGAGGCAGCTGGTCAAATTTGTGATTGGTTTCTCGAATCTGGATGGACAGAATCCACAACCGCAACTGGATCTCAAATCTGCATCCCTTCTTCTTCTCCGCGTCCTCAACACCCAAATCACAGTTGTTGACAGGCAACATCCTGACTTCAACTCTCTCATGAACAGCATTGGCATGAACACTGGTCGTAATGTCACAATCTTTGAGCTGAACAGACCAGACGACGATTTCCGAATGAGGAAATGTGCCAAAGTCACTGACCATCGTCTTCTCTTTCACGGATCCGCGGTTGGCAATTGGCTGAGCATTCTGTCGGGTGGACTCCAGCCACACGGATTGGACAAGTTTGTTTCTGCTGATCAGGATCAACCGCACTATGGCATCTTCTTTGCAGACAGGTTGGAGAAAGCGATGCAGTACATAGGTTTGCATGGCTATGGGGGACTCCAAAACGGAAGTGTTGTGAGCATGTGCGAGGTGGCATTGGGACCTCCCTCCGGTCACAAGCACAAGTATTGTCATGAGTTCAGGGATTACAGATCAACCCCACCATTTACGGAGTTTCATGGGATGCAGAGACCAGTTGCATGTCCTTTCGGGGGAGTTAGACACAATGAATACATTGTCCTCGCTCCAGAACAGGTGCGAGTTCGGTATCTGCTTCATTTTTCTTGAAACGGTGACTTCACAATCAAGTTCTGTTGGCTAGTTTGATGAAATGAAGAGAGAAAAGAACACTATTACGAATAAAAAGAAGACAACATAAGAAAAATCAATCTCTGAGATTCGCAAGATTCATCTCTCCATGCGAAGCAGCAACGAGCGAGCGTGGAGGAGCGACTGATCCTGTCCTCAGCATCCTCTCCTCCTCATCCAACTTCCTAATCTCCTCGTCACTCCGCACAATTGGAAGAGGTTTCAAGCGACCCTGCTTGAAGTGGAATGCTGTGTGGTGTGGTTCCGTCGCCCTTCGCTGGACTGGAAGCTGAGGAGGGCGACGAGGTTGTTGGATGTGTGGAAGGACGGTGTGATGAGTACTTTGGAAGGAGGAGTTGAGTGGGGTGATTGTGGAAGATGAAGGAGCTGGGAAAGACATGCGTGTTGGCAGGAACTCGCTTCCGATGGATGTGCGAGTGAAATCATCGCTGGTGGACCATCGCAGAAGATCGCTCTTTTTCGATCGTGAGAGAGAATTTAGCCAGTCTGCTTCGGCGTGTTCCAAATCGTTCTGGATCGCCTTCTCTTTCCTTCCAATCTCCTCTCTGAGTCTTCGCCTCTCTTCCATCTGTCTTTCCAGCGTCGAAATTGTCGATTTTGAGAGTGTGTCGGCTGGCGATCCATTCCTCTTTCCCTTCTTGCTCGGAAACGCTGAGATTGACGATTTTGACCGAAACTGGCGTTGCTTTGGTGTGTCGCGAAAAGACCTGCGTTCAACGGAAGTGTCGATTGGGTGAACTTCCTGCATGAAGAGAACTGAAGCGAGGTTGTCTTCGGTGATGCACGTCGTGTCAGCGATTGTGTTGTCTTTCAACACATTCCACAGATCGTCGAGTTTGGAGAGCAGAGAATCGCTTTTCTTCTTCATCACATCCATCGTGTACTCAATCTCCTTCTCCTCTCTCTTCCTCTTCCCTCTGTCCTCCTTCCGCACAACCATCACTTCCCTCTTCTTCTCCACCACTGTCGAGTTCACATCCCGATATCGTCCATCTGTCGGCGGTGGGGCGCGTTTCTTCCGAACAGCCACAGACAACAAGAACAGAGCGTTCTTCGACTCATCACAAAGCAAAGAGGAGAGCGACGAGACACTCCATTTCGGATTTAGCCCAAATTGTTGTTTTTGTTCTGGTTTGTCTTCGGTGGGTGTCTTCTTGCCGGCGTTGGAGAGGATCCTTCTGGTTCCAGCGCTTGACGAAGACGAGACGACAGATTCAACGAAAGGAGAGATCGAGAAGTAAAGAGATGATTGGCCGGTGTGTTTGCTTGTTTCGTCTTCTTCGTTTCTCGACATCCTGTTCTGAGATTGTCGGGGGCCTTCGTGTGAAAGGAGAGTGATGGACTGGATGGACGATTCAAGCGCCGAGAAGCGTTGAGCTGATTTGGATGGATCGAAAACAGAAGACAGAAAGTGAGTGATCTGTTTGAGCGTGAACTTCCATTCGATGCAGCCGTCCAACTTGCTTTTGTTTTCAGAAATGCCTGTTCCGTAAGTCCGTTCGAGAACAGCGCGTGTGATGCTCTGAATGGCGAGGATGGCAAGTGGAAGAAAGAGGGTCAAACCGGCCTCGCGGAAGGAGGAGATGAGTTGGAAGAGAGGAGCGAAGGAATGGGCGAGAGACAAGAACGTCTGGTCAATCAACGAAGATGAGAAAGGAGGGATGACTTCAGGAAGAGCTGAGAACGGTGAAGAGGAAGCCACTGCTCGCATCGTCTCCATCGCCGGCGAGAGTGGGAAATGCTGACTGTGTGCAGTGTGAGGGGGGAAGTGTCGGCTGTTCACAGATGTCGGAGAAATCAACGACAGAACGATTTGTGGGGAGACGGGAGGATAGAAAGGGGAGCGCGATGGAGTGTACAGTTCAACTTTCGAGTCGGTGTGAATGTCCAGTCGAGCTGGTTTGTGTTGTTTGAACGCGACATTGCCCACAATGTGACCAAAATCAGTTTCGTCGTCTTGAAAGACGGGTGTGAGTGGTCTGCCTCCCTCTTCCTCCCTCGTCTCCATCTGAAACACGTTCTCCTCCCTTTCATCATCCTCTTCCTGCTGTCCATATCTCTCTCCTCCTCTCTTGGCTCCTTTTGGGACAGTGACAAGTCGGACACTTGTGACGGAAGATGTTGCTCTTTTCTGTGGAGTTTGATGATCAGTGGGTGGATGAGAGATGACATGGATTGAATGTGGCGTTTCTTCGAGAAGCAAGCGGAGAGGGGGAGAGAGTTCGGAGATGAACTGTTCTTTGTCTGCGTTCGACATGAAGCAGAACGAGAAGCGTGGATCCATCCATGTTGGGTCGTCGTTGTATCCGAACCGGTCTGCCCCATATTTCGGAATTTGTGGGTTGGATGGCTCGACAGTGGGGAAGAAGAGAGGCATGACAAACAGGAAATACACAAGTCGGATGGTCATTCGGAGTGTTCTGTTGAAGAGTGGATGGTGCAGAAGATGAATCGCTGTTGTGACGAACTGTCGATTCACACGATGATTCAGCCGATCAAATGGAAACTCAGCAACAAACGCTTTGAGATACACGGAGAGCTCGTCGGGTGTTGGGTCGGGGACGATTGTGCGGAGCTCGTCGAACGAAGCAGAGTCGTCTTCTTCGTCATTTTCCTCGGCATCGCGATTGGTGATCGGATGGAGTGTTTCGGTGTGTTCGTGTTTTTTTGAGAATTGGGAAGTGGAGAGAGAGAAAGACGAGAAGGTGTCGCCAGACATTGACGATGTTGGTTTGGCTGTGTTTTGTGTTTGTGCCTCGTCAAGCTCAAGTCGGATCTCTCTCTGCTCTCTCTCAATCTCGTCCTGCATCTGTTTGAGCTGTCGCATCCAATACTCTTCACTCGTCACATCTTCATTCACTCTCTCCTCCTCCTCTTCTTCCCTAATCTCCTTCTCTCTCACTCCCACCCGTGATCTTCTCTTCCTTTTGATATAACTCAAATACTCACTATTCAACTCTCTGTCATCCCTCAAACTGAACGGATACACAAAATGCTGCTCAATCCACTCCCACATCATCCCAGCGGACGGCAAGTGTCCACCCTTGGCTGCTTCGTCGTTCTCCAAAATCTGTTTGAATCGAAGGTACACGTTGGGGGATTTGGAAGATGCCAGCATGAACGCTGCTGTTGCTTGTTTGTCTTTGGCTTGCTTTGCGAGCATTGAAGACGATTGGATCACGTTGTGGGGAGAATCGGAGTCGGAATTGAGAGGTTGTTGATCGTCACCCAGTGTGTCGATTTGGAGAGCTTGGAGGAGGGGGAGAGAGGGTGAAGGAGAAGGAATTGGGAGTGACTGATGATTGGAGTGGTTGGAAATCGAGTGAGTCGATGCCATTTCGAACGAGACGTGTCCAGTCTGCGATTTTGTGTCTTCAGCCACGTCCTCCCCAGGATGCCCAAACTCCACCCACACTCGCTCGATCAGTTCTGGCGAGATGATCAAGTCCAGTGACGCCAAATGCCCCAAAAATGATTCTCCGATGGTTTCGCGTCGTGTTGGGGTGTTGTCAGGGCGTGTCGTGTTCATCGCTGAGATCAGAGCAGATGCCGTGCCTGATGTCATCGATTTCGCAGTTGGGAGAGGAGTGTTGGCCGTTTTCATGATTTGTGGGTCTTCGGAAAGGATGACAGTGTGTGTGGGATCGTGTTGTTCTTTTGCTTTGGCTGTACCATCCAAAGGGGGCTTCGATTCCCCCTTCAGGTAACTTTTTTCCTCCTTCATCCGATGGATTCTGTCGAACATAACCTGCTTTGTTTCGAGTTGTTGTTGTTGCTCTCTAGTCCTCCTCTCCCTCTCCAATAGATCCTCGCTTTTTGGTTTGTTCATGTCATTTACGAACATTGGTTGATCCTTTGTTCGGATCTTCCTCCTCCATCTTTCTTGTTCATTCAGATGCTGTCTCTTCTCCGCCCCTCTCCTTCTTTTCCCATCGGGTGTCTTCTCCCCTCTTTCCATCTGCTGATGCCTTTGGAACTCCCAATGGTCGTCCATCCTCGACACAGTCTGCGTGTACAGGTGAGATGAGATATCAGGCACTTCATGGAGCCATTCGTTTGGTAAGAGCAGCCCATTGCTCATTCTCTTCACGTGTGTTGGGTCATTCGCTAATTGGATCTTTAAAGACGTCGAATCTTGCTTTTTCTTTGCCTCCCGTTTTTCCAATCTTTCGATGGCCCTTTGACGTGATGTACCGGATGGAGATTGGGCAAACGATTGTGTTGAGCTTGATTGACCCATCGGAGACGCTGAACCAGATAAGGGCGCCAATTCATTCATCGAGGCGACTTTGATCACATGTTTAACTGTGTCCTGAGATTTTCGCTGAAGAACTTCTCCAATATCCCTAATTCCGCTGGCTTCTATTAAAATAGAGTTCTCCAGGTAGCCACGTGAAAGTGTCCTAAGTTGAACATTCTCTTTTCCGATCTTTATTCGATCGCGGATCAAGTTGATGTTGTCATGGGTCGGAGGGATATTTGATGTTTCCAAATAATGGACAGCAAATTCTGTACGAGCTTGGTCGATTATTTGATCATTTAGGGACAATGTCGCATCACTGTCAGGTTTTATGGGAAGCGTCAATTTCCAGAGCTTCTCCTGTCTTTTGGCGTGGGATGGGACTGATGAATACGAACCCCCACCGTGCTTCTCCTGTTGGAGTTCCTTCAGTTGAGCGTTGATCTGTGAACTCTTCTTCCATAGTTTGGTATCTTCTTCAAATGGATCGGATGCTGACTGTGTTCCAAGAACTGGGAAATAAGGGAAATAAAAGTAGTGAAGACGGTACCCTTGAGTTTCGCGGCAATAATTCGTGATGTATTAGCTTTGATTGCTTCTCGTGTCGCAATGGTGTGAGTTTCCTGGTTTGAGATGTTGAAATGTGAAGAAATCATACACTCAGTCGTTTAGATTTCTCAGCAAGCTCTTCGTCAGTAAAAGTTCCTTTTGGGGGGCCAACCTGTTGGGAATTAACGGCATTTTGGGAAAGAGATGAGCGGGATCTTGTGGATGTCGCCTGTCCAATTCGACGATCTTTGGATGGTGAGAAGCGACTCATGATGAAAAATGAAGAAGTTTTGAGGTTTTCACAACTTTGGAAACGATGTGAACGTCTGAATTATGAGTGGGACGTCGATCAAAACACAATCCTTTCCATCTGTTGGAGTGAGCAATCCACCATGATAAATACCTCCCAATTTCGTGTCTTGTGTCTGGTATGATCGAAAATATGACATATTGAGATGAAAAACCGTCCACAGAATAAAATCCTCTCTTCCTCTCCTCTCATCCCCTCCCCACCATCTTATCGTCGTCCTGTGAGCCTCCCATACTCAGACACAGTGCTGATGAACTTGCTGTTGCTTGACATATGCGTGCCACCGACAAACACATTAATACCCTTCTCCCTCATTGTGTTGAAGCATGAAGACTTGAAAAAGGGGAAAAATCAAAATAAAAGGGGGAAATCGATACCTCTTCAAACGTAGCACCGCCGACAATGAAAATGACGATGTTTTTGGGCTCAGGTTCACCTTGGGCGGTCTGGATGAAGAAAAATGGTGAAAAAGTGGGAACAGACACGAAATTGATAGAATCGAACAGCTTTTTGGGCGAATGTGGTTGAAGGGAGTTTCTGATCAAGTAATTGTTCCACGACTGAGGATTAGGGGAGAGATCGACATATGAAGAAAATGATGGGAAAAACCATCGTAAATGAGGGGAGTGTGCTGCTGGAGAACATTCTTAACGTCTTTGAATCGTTGAGTCAGCTTTGTCTTGAATTTATCAAGGGCTGTCTTCGTCTTGAAGAGATCGCCGGATCTCTGTTCATGGCCCGCAAACTCGAGTAATGCATCAACAGCAGACGCATTTTCACAACCCTCAGATTCTAAGGCTGATTTGAATTCTTTGATACGGTTTCCTTGTGTTGTTTCGTATCGGAGAGCGTAGAGCATGACCTGGACAAGAAAAAGGACATTAAGAAGGAAGTAGATCAAAGAAAGAAGATAATAAATCCGAAAAAGTTGATAGAAACGGATTGAATCCAAGAGAAACCATACAATGTTCAGTTTATCATTCAGATCGTTCTGATTGTCATTGAGAGCTCCTTCGACGAGTCTCACAGCTTCTGAATGACTGTCTATGCAAGCGAGATGCTGTTGGACCTCAGAAATCTGCCGTAGTCAAGGTGATCAATAATTATAAAATGGGTCACACGTCATAGAGGTTTCGACGACCGATGCGTTGAGTGAGTGCTTCGACAGTTTCAAAGTGCTTTTGGACAGACGAGCCCATTCTCTTGAATTCTGGGATCGTGTCAAGGTACGCCATCATGTCCTTTGAGTGGGAGAGAAAGATGGAGATGACGAAGTAGAATGAAGATACCTCGACAGACTCGAAATTTGATTGACGCCCTTCCTTGTTCTTGGTTTGGTATTCCTTTGCAAACTTCTGAATTGTCTCGCAGAGGGTGGGAAGATCAGTGTCGAAATTCTCGGCGAAGAACGAATCGTAAACTGGTGAAAAAACAGCAGGCTATTCAAAATTTGCAGGAAAATAGTAAAAACAGACTGGTTGGTCGGGATCAGGTGCGAATTTCCCTTTTTTGACAATCAGACACATTTGCTCTTCAAGTCCGAAGACGTCGTTGAGCATGGACGCATAGTTCCACTATATAATGCAATAGAAGGGAAGATAACAGACATTGAACAAGAGAGGGGTAACTGGATCCTCACGGCGATCAAAAATGACAAGTTGGCAGGGTTTGAATTGCTTTCCTTTCCAGAGGGCGTCATTCCTGTCAATATGATCCCAAACATGATCTGCAAGCTGAGTACAGATTGGTGACTTCCCAACATATCTGATAAAGGTCGGACGGAGGAATTGTGAGAGCATTGACGATGCGATCTGAGCCGGTGAGAAAAAGGCGATCATACCGACGCTGACCAATTTCTAAAGGTTGTGATTTGGTCATTCGATACGCGTGTCTTCGTACAATGAAGAGGGATTGAGTAGATTAATGATGCGATCGGTGGGACATGGAGAGATTCTGGTGTTGCGAGAGTGAGTGGAATGGCGGTGAAAAGTGTTGGACTAATCGCGTGGAAGTTGCACCAATCCTCCTAAACAGAAAATAACAAGCGATGGACACAAACTCGAACATGTGACACAACTTCCTTCGCATCGGTGCCTGCGAGTTCGTCAAGATCTTCGTTTCTGACGCCACCAATGAAAACTGAAGGAAAGATGGGATGAAATCAATTAAATCACACATATGCGATAATCCTTGTATAACGGTTCACGAAGCTCCTTCGACAGCTGTTCGATATTCATGCTTGTCGGGAAAATGAAGGCGACAGCCTGCATTGTTGGAAGACGTTCGCGATTGAGATCGGATAACCGTTGGATAAGGAGGACATTGTGCTGTAATATTTCTGTTTGTCCAATGACTAAAGAAATGATGGAGCTCTTTTGTAGTGAGAATGAGAAGAAGCGACGAATACCGAGGCGTCATCCACAAGGAGAATTTTCATCTCATCTCCTTTGATGGCATCGAGGATATAGCTTCGGCACGCCTCGATGAGGAACGTTGAGTGTGTTGAATGCATGAGTGAATTAATTACGGTCGGATCTTGTTTTGACAGAAATATTAACGAGGGGTCTCTGTGGTTGAAATGGATGATCAGGAAGATTGGAATCCAATGAAAGGACGTCGAGGACCTGATAAACTCATGAATCCGAAGTATCGGCAGTTTCGCGCCCAAAAGGAAAAACGCCCTATTCATCGTGTCTGGCTGATTATTATTGTTCATGTGGAAATAAACGCCCTAGATACATCCTACTTTGATTCATCACCGGAGATCAAAAGCTCTTACCTTGTTTCTCAAGAAGCCGATCAAGTTACCTCTGTCCCATGAAATTGAGGGTTTGGATTTGCTTCCTCAAGCAACACCAACACGACAGATCGATCTTCCGTCGTTTGAGCCTTTCGTCTTCCCTCGACCCATGTCACCCGTCAATCAATCGTCGCCAACACATTTCCAGTCAGTTTCTGTGCGTTCGCGTGAAAACTTCCTCGAAGAGCGCGCCAGAGGTTGGTTTGAAGCGTGTTCAAACGATGTAACAATGATGGATGATGAGTCACCTTCCGTGTTCCCACTCATCACAGCGGTTTGATATTTCCTTTCTTATTGTGTGAATTACAATCATTTAGTGTTCAAAATTTGACAAAAGGCATTTTTGTTCGCAAAAGCACCCGAATATACTCTCTCATCCACGAGATATCAAACCACTCAGCAGTATCATGATCAAAGACGAAGCTCCTCCTTCTCTCGGAGAATCAAATCGTTCTCCTCCCAAAATGCCCACACCTCCTCTCGTCTTCCTTTCATCGCGAGACCATGATTGGTTTCATTATCCACCATATGATGGGGAAGAACCTTTCCGAACAAAATTCGTCGATTTCTTGTGGTGTTTGTGTTGGCCGAAGGCGAAACTGCTCGCTGAACTGGTCGGAAATCCTCTTCTTGCTGATTGTATGGACAGGCACAACCCCAGGCAGAATCAATACTTGCTGACAGTCCACACGAAGGAGATGGACATCCAACTGAGCATAGCCAAGACAGTTTCTGATATTCTGGGCCGAGATACATCGAAAGAATCACATCTTGGAGGCAATTTTACGATGTCATCGACTAATAGTGCTGACCAACATTTGTCACAAGCAGCTTCAGAATCGTCGCTTCCTTGGTTATCAGCAGCTTCTGAACAAGATTTGAATTTGTTCCAGTTAGTAGAACAGTTCAATATAACTCAGTCGTTAGATTTCAACCGGATTATATTCCTAATAAATGCATTTCAGCTCCCCAGACATTCACGCGATCTCAATCCCACTGAAAATGGATCACTGACAGATAAAGAAGTGGAAATCACAGAAGAATGTTTCCATGAACAGGCTTTCTACTTATTTCCATGCTTTCGCGAACTTAGACTCTGGGAAAAAGCGACTGGTTCTCAAGGCTTCTTCAAACGAGAAGTCAAACTCTGCAAAGCAGAACCGGTTTTTTCATACGTCCCTCGAATGACCATCCGTCCTAGCTCATCCAAGTTAATTAAAGTTCTTCAAGTATTGCCAGAGAAGCCCGTCACAAATGTGGGGACTGGATCAACACTATCCCAACAGATATTATCTTTATCCCACCAATCTTTTTCTGCTCTCACATCAGATGCATATTCCCGTTACGCCCGCACATATCAACTCTTGTCATCAAACAAACTTAAACGGACGATGAAACAGCCGCTCACAGCCACAATAAAAACGAATCAAAACAGATCGCCCATGCATGAATCATTCTTCAGTTTCCATCCATCCTTTGACATCCCCTCTACGTCCACCACACACCCCCTTCCGTTCACGTTGGTCTCCCATTTCTCACCCTCCCCTTTCCTCGTCTTTCAAGCTGCACTCGATTTTGCGACTCTCCCTTCCCTCTTCCACTCCTTCCTTCACCAACCACAGACCAGCAAAGGCTACTGTCGCTGTCCCCATCCCATCAACTGTTTCTTCCTCACATCCAACCTTTCGTTTGTCAGAAAGTTTGTTTGCTGTTGCGATGTTCTGATTGCAGCGTGTGTGGACAAAGTGAGTTCTCTTTCCAACGACTTCTTATCAGCGGTTATTGCAAGACAAACTGAAGAGAAGGAGAAGGAGAGACAGAAACGAGAGGAGAGGACCGTGCAGCGGAACAGGAAAAGAAGAGTCACGCAACGAAAGAAAAAAGATGAGGAGAGGCAGGCAGAGGTGAAGATGATGGAAACGAAGGTGAGGATTGTGGTTGATTCGTCGTCGTCGCTTTCGGACAGCTCAGATGTGAAAGAAATTGGATCTGGATCGAATTCGTTTGTCTCGTCTTCCACTCCTTCCTCATCTGACAACGACGTCACTTTCTCGCTCTATCCACGTCGAACCATTCAAAAGACTCCAAAACGACAACAACTTCAACAAACCACACCAGTGATCCCCACCCACTCACCCGCAACCGCCGAGCCTCGTCTGTTCGGTGGACAGGGAAAGGAGGACTCGAGTGCTGATTCATTGTTTGACTCGCCGTTCTCACCAGAAACAGTGTCGTCGACGTGGAGTGGAGAGGACGAGGACTCAAAATGGACACAGCTACCACGGCGGACGATTGACATTGCGACAGTTCCGCGGCTGTCTGCCACACCCACTCTCCCTCATTTCAACCCACCTTTGTCCATCCTGCCTCTGGGGAAGTTGAAGGTTGTGAAAGCAAAAGGCAGACAGCGAGCAGGGAAAGGGAGGAGACGAAGGAGGAGGCTGGGAAGGAAGGTGGAAGAGAAGGAGAGTGAAGAAATGGAGTGGTGGAGTGAGGCAGACGAGAACGATGTGAAAAAAGAGGAGAACGAGACACTGATGGCCATCCAAGCAACAATCATCGAAGATACATCCGACGAGGCAGACAGCAGCCGGAACGACGATTCGAAGAGCAGCATGTTCTTTGACACCACCGACGACGAGCAGGAAGAGGTCAGCTCGGGAGAGAGAGTGGCTCGGGGTGTGTCGATCGTTCAGAGTGTTGTGGACAGGATGAATGAACATAGTCTTGTTCTTCCTGTTCCGTCGGTTCGACAACTCTCCTTGATCCCTCCATCCCTCGCACATCTTCTTTCACCTCCTCATCGCTCCACCACTCCTCATCCTTCCCTTCCCGCCTCTCCTCCTCACCCTCCATCTGCCCCCTCCCTCCCTCCTTCCTCTCCTCACCCTCCCCCCAAATCCCACTCGCCAGCGATGATCATTTCATCGTCCTCATCCCCTTCGCTGTCTGCCAACCCTTCCAATCGATCAAGTGAGCTTCTCTCACGATTACAGAAGTGGATGGGACTTCTCAAACACGCACTGATCCTGTTTGAGTTGAGATTGTTCACAAAAGATGTGTTGATTGCGTTCCTGACAGCCACGCTGCCTTTTGTGCTTGCCGAGAAAGGTTTGAGATCAAGATTTGGTAATTTTGTGATCGTTTTCGCTTTCTTCGTGTTTCTCTCCTTTTTATTCATTTCTCTCTTCTCTCCTTCTGTTTTTCAGACAATCCAGACAAATCTCTCACATGGACAGACTTATACGACGATTGTCAAGCTCTCGCGTTTGCGATGAACACGCTGATGATGCAGCGATGGCACTGGTTTCTCAAAAATGATCAAAACACTTGATTCATCTTGAAGGCATTGAGCCACTCTGGTGTGTTGCATGTTCGTGTTGGATAAAAACAATCCATACACTGGCACAACTGTAACGCAAACATTCATCAACGACGATCGAATTTGTTGGAGAGAGCTGATTGCATTGAGATCGAGTGAAATGAGAATGAGAGGCAGGGTTGTCGGGCCCTCTGAGTTGACTTAAGTCGTGGAAAAATGACTTAGTAGTAAGAAGTAAGGAAAAACGACTTACTACTAAGTTATTACATATGTAAGATCATTTTTGAGCAAAATATTGTGTTTTTTTCGATGAAATGAGACGAACGTGAAGAAAACCGATACTTCTCATGTTGGATTGTGCTCCTGGGCGATGGGGAAGAGGAAGCAGATAAAGCAAAGAGCAGGGTTGAAGTGAAACTGAAGAAAGGGAAGAAGGGAAAGAAATAATCTGTCGAACATAAATCATACAGAAAACAGGAAATAACGGGCGAGAAGAACGAAATTATGCAATCTCTGTCGATGAAAACTCCGCATCTCCCGACCAGAATGACGATACTCGAAGAAAAACCACTTGTCAGTCGTGGTCTGGTCTGTTTCGAAGTGATTCTGGAAGTGATGTCGTACAAGGTGATCATCGATCGAAATCTTTGAATAATAGTTGCTGAACTCACTACTGTGACAAAAGCAAGTCGGTGGAACAGTCTTCGAGTCTAACCAGGAAGAATGGGAGAGTTTCATGTTTGTGTCTAGAGATTGCATTTTTGTCAAGTCTGTACTCCCGCTCTGTCAGAAACAGCAAATTGAATGTAGAGGATTCTGTGATTGAACGTACAATGAAAGATTCTTTTCATTCAATCAAGATCTGACCCACACAGACTTTTTCTCTATTCCACAAATAACCTCTCTTGGACCTTAAAGATGTTTACTCATAAGATATTTAATTCTTATCGGAGAGCAATACTTTTGTGCACGATTTGAGATTCTGTCGACGAACGGTTATTGTATACCCTTTGATCAAGACCACAAAAAGTGGAAAAAAAGTGAAATTACTTACTTTCGAAGAAAAACGACTTAGTCTTAAGTCACGAGAAAAAAGCGAAAAGTAAGTCAAAAACCTTACTACTAAGTCATTCCGACAACCCTGATGAGAGGGAGAGAGTGGGATGATCAACCGAACTGAATCACATTTCTGATTTTCATCACAGGCAATTCACTCGTTCTCCACGCTGAAATCGCTGCTATTTCTGTCAAAAAAAAGACTCTTAAAATGAAATCTAGAAGTGAAAACACAACCAAAAGACGCCACACAACAAATGAAGTATTCACGCACGTCGGGACATGCTTCATGGTCTGAATGAAGTTCGGACGATGTCGAGTCTGTGCGAGGAAAGTCCCGTCTTGTTCCGGTTCGACAGAACATTCACCAGTCGCTCGCAATCCTGATCGCTGGATCTGATTTTCAGATTGGATTCTACCATAGATTTGGAAGGTTCATGCCCAACAGATTGTTCCATTGAAGCGAATTTACAACAATTTGGAGTCCTTGGGATGTGTTTTGGTCGTTCTGCAGATTTTCCTCAATCACATCTTCGATGCCCTCCATTCGCAACATTCGATGCGTTTTCTTCCACTTTTGGTGCACTTCTCCGCTTGTAATGTTCCATTCCCGCTGGGCATTGACCATTGAAGACAGAAAACACCAGATTGACTCGTCATTTTCGAAGAATGTGAGACAACTTGGGATCGCGAGAAAGACAGGCATATGAAGAACAATTTCCGTAGTGGGTTGATGATAAGGATAGATTTCGAGGAGTTGGGCGAGGATTTCCAGAAAATACTTTGATTGGTCTCCATCGACGATCGAATAGCGGTTCATGCACAAATGGCAAGTATACTTCTCCGAAGTGACGAGAACTTGCTTCAAAACCGTCTCGCGAACGACTTGTTGTCCATTTTCATCTTCAATTTCGAGATCTTCGAGACCATCCGGAGTTGCGAGCCAGAGAGAGATCAAAATGATTTTCAAGAGGTGAATGTGGATATCGACTGCTTCAGCAAAAGAAAGTGATCGTGGATTGAGAGTGAAGATGAGTTGAGGGATCAGATCAGCTTGGACCAGAGTATAGTGAACTCGAGCTGAACTGTTCGTGATCAAATTATCGAACATCTCCATTGCAGTGGTGGTGATTGTCTTACTGGCTGAAGAAATGAGCACTACAATGCACTGTACGAAAACTGTCGAAGAATCGCCAGATTCTGACGCAAAGGTGCTGAGAAAAGCATCGGCTGATTCTTCATCATCCCAAGACATAGATTCCAGAACATTCACGGCCTTCGCTTCCAGAGAGTCATCAAGTGCAGGTTGGGACTTCACAGTGGCAACGAGAGACGGAAAGACAATGGCCTTTTCTTGTACAGATTCAAGTTCTTCTTCGTTCCAATTCAGGAAAGCAGAACAGTCTGGAAAACATGAAAAGTGGTGGGAAGACAAACCAGAGCGTGCTAGACTTGATGAGGGGGCTGTTTTATTGTCAATCTCGGTCATTCTGTTTGCTTTTGCGGATAAACGTCCTTATGGGTCACAATTGTGGGTGAAACAATGAGATTTGGACGAAACTATTGCCCAAAAGGAACATAAAACAACAACTAACGAATATTCAGATGATTTATGAATGAAGAGCAAGTGTGTGAAGGAGAGAAAATGAAAGATGACATGTCGGAGAACAATGCCTGGACGAATGGTGCAACATGAATGCAGAAGAAGAGATGCATGCGCCCAGTATCGATAGGGATGCAGAAGGAGATAGGGAAAGCAGAGATTGGCTGATGCCTCCGCTGAGTCGGAAGCACCAACATCACTTCTCCAAACAGCTTGTGAACGTGCTGCTTCTGCGAATCGTCTTTTCTTGTCGCTTTCAGAATCATCTCCATCACACCCCGTGTCTGGCATGGCTGTGAGGATGACGAGACGAAGAAAGGCGCATTCAGGTGGAAGTTCGCTTCGAATGACTGATTATCACCACGCACAACACCGAGTGTGGCGAGAGGGCAGGCGGAGGCGAGTGGGAAGGCGTGGGTGGCGATGGTGTCGGTTCAAATTGTGCTTTCCTTCTTCCTCTCCTTCCGGGAAGCTTGCTCGTTCAGACCCGAAAACTGGACTGACGACCACAGCGATTGACAGCGTTGGGATTTCGCTTCTTCGTGCTCACTTTGCTGATGCGTTGGCACAGCGACAAGTGCACTGATGTCGATTAGTTGGAAGAGGCGGAACAGAGACGATTGGAGAGTGCTGTGTGGAAGATGAAGAAACGAAGAGGTGCGAATCAAGATGCCGAGAACTCGATTGAGCACAGTCAGATGCAATCAGAGTCGTCGGAGGAATCATCGATAGCGAGATCCGTGTGACATGATGGGGGTGACTGCCAGAGAGTGCGACCTGCGGATCGAGATGATTAGTGAGGGAGATTCAGAATGCGGAGGGTGGGAGGAGAGCGAGATGTACAAAGTGTCCCAAATCGACGCATCGACTTTCAGAAAGTGGCAGTGGGAGCAGTGCGAGAGAGGCGGCGAGGGAGAGTGTGGCACCACCGAGCGAAACTGGCGAGAGAAAATCTGAATCTTTCTGGCAAATCGTGATGTGATGCCAGAGCCGACAAAGATCACACACAAACAGTGTGAGATGGCAAATAGCAGTCAGAAACAGGTCGAAATTGTCGATTGTTCATGTCTGCTGTTATTCCTGTTTTGGAAGGTTCATGCCCAGTAGGTTGTTCCATCCGATTGATTCGTCAACAATCAAGCTTCCGAAGTATTCATTTTTGTCGTTTCGGAGCGTTCCTTCAATCACATCTTCGATGCCCTCCATTCTCAACATTCGATGCACTGTCTTCCACATCTGTCGCACTTCTCCCCTTTCTTTGTTCCATTCCTGCTTGGAATTGCTCATGTCATACAGAAAAGACCAGTTTGACTCATCGTTTTCGAAGGATGTCAGACAACTTGGGATCGCGAGAAAGATGGGCATATGAATAACAATTTCCATCGTTGGTGGATAATACGGAGAGATATCGAGGAGTTGGGCAAGTATCGTCATGAATTCATTCGATTGGTCACCGTCGATGATCGAAGTGCGATTGACGCACAAATGGCGGATATACTGTTCCGATGGGAGGAGAACTTGCTTTACGATTGTCTCGTGAATAGCTTGTTGTTCATTCTCATCTTGAATTCCGAGTTCTGCAAGATCATCCGGAGTGGCCAGCGAGACTAGCCCATTTATGTTTGACAAAAGATAGGTGTGGATATCGGCAGTTTCTGCAAAGGAAAGAGACTGTGGATTGAGGGTGACGATGAGTTGAGGTATTAGATCAGCTTGGACGAGGGGAAGTCGGAGTTCAGCTGAACATAGTTCGATCAGATTTCTGAGCAACTTCATTGATGCTGCGGTGATGACAAGATTGGGTGAGGAAATGAGTACCACAACGCGCTGCACGAAAACTGGTAAAGGATCATCAGAATATGAGGTGAGGCGGCCGAGAACTTCATGGACTGTTGAAAGAGGTTTTGGGTGCATATATTCGAGAAATTTGACGGCTTTTGCTTCCAAAGAGACGTCGAGAGCAGGTTGTGACTTCACAGTGGCAATGAGAGACTGAAAGACAACCCCCTTTGGAACTTCAGAAACATGATCTTCGGTCCAATTCAGGAACGGTGAGCAATCTGTCGAAAAGGAGAACTGAGAGGAGGACAAATCAGAGCCTGCTGTACAAGAGGAGGTGTCTGTGTTTCTGTCAATCTCGGTCATTCAATTTGGTTCAGAAAAAACAATCTTTATGGGTCAGAAACAAATTGTCAAAGAAAGAGATTGAGATGAAACAAATGTTCAAAAGGAAGAAAAACAAAGAGTCAAAGAAAGCGAAAAGGGAAGTCAGTCGAGGCGAGTATCGCCTGTGCTTCGAACGGCAGCCACCAGCACGCACTACGCAGAGTGTGGTGAGGGGAGAGGCAGAGGGGAGTGGGAGGGCGTGTGTGGCAAGGGAGCAGGGATCGAGAACGGCCATGAATTCGGCATCGACATCTTCCGATCCTTCCGATCAGCGTTACATGAGCAAGTTAATGAGCGAGGGAGATCCAGAATGGTAGTGTCTAGAGGCAGACCCCATTTTAGCTAGAGGCAGACCCCTGATATCTAGAGGCAGACCCCTTATATCTAGAGGCAGACCCCAGATTGCTAGAGGCAGACCCCATTCTAGCTTGGTGCAGACCCCTCCTGTTTTCCGTTATTATTCACCATTTTTTCACAATTTTAAACGTATTTTGACAAAAAATCACTTCTTACGCCGTTTTCTCATGGTGTTTTCCAAAAAGATGCTAATTCACCGAAGTCTTCATCAAAACACAAATTCATGGGTTGATCAATCCATTTTGAACAACACATCTCAGCCACAGAAGCAACGGACGGATCACAATACATCTTCACTATAATCTCTCTCGCTTTCACCAAAAAAACACTTTCAACGCAAATATGTCTGAAGTGTTTGTTTGATAAATTTGGGAATAACGGTCCTTCGAAGATGTCAACTAGTCGATGTTGTCGAACGCGTCCATTCTCTGCTTCGCTTTTTTATCGAATGGCATAAGAAGTGACACAGGGAGGAAGGAATTCGTGTCGCTTTCTTCTCGATCCATTTGTGTCATTGCGGTCGGGACAGAATGCGGTCTGATTTGTCGATGAGGAATGTTGCTTTTATTTGTTGTGTTATCAATCTTTGGGAAAGGTTTCTGTTTTTTTTCCACCTTCTTGGCTATTCGAATGGCCCGAGGTACTTGAGCCTTCGTGCTTCCTCCTTTGATTTTTTTCTCTTTATATAGTTCTTTTTGTGTGAGTGGTTCAAGCATTCCTGCCGCATCAGAAGAACTTTCGGAATCAACATCGATGTCAAAAGCTTGAAGCCACCAACATCGGCCGATATGAAGGAGTGTAAGTTTTTGTCCCTTTCGGAGTGTTTTTGAGAGTACGCATCTGCAAGGTAATTGGTGAGTTGTATGGATTTTACAATCGCAGTGATCTTCTGGATGAGCTTTTATCGCTTTGAGGTTGGTGTACAGATATCGTAAGCAAGCCACAGATACTTTACCGAGAAGTTTCTTCAAAATGGGAACATCACGGAGGTATCCTGGCTGTCCAAATATTTCTGTTTCGATTTTTCTCTTGAGTTCATTGTCTTGATTGACGACATAATTCGAGATGCATCTCTGTGTTGAAGGTATCTTCGATTTTGATGAGAGAATATAGGCCTTCAGCACCCTGTGGAGCCCTTCTGCCGGTGATGTTGTATACTGCCCGAGATGAGTGAACGTATCGATTGCAAACTTACAGAAATGAATTGAGAAAGGTAACCATGTTTTCCGAAGATACTCAAAACCTTGAGGAATTGATTTGTATTTGGACTCGAGTTCTGAAAACGCAGCTTCGAACCGAGTTTTTGACGGCTGATCGATTGTATTTGAGAATTCTGTCATAAAATCATCGAGTGTTTCGAGATCGACTAACTGAGAAAAGTGGGCTTTCACTGCAGCCAGCAGGTGAAAGCGACAAAGCACAATCTTCATCTCTGGGACGACGTTGTGAATGGCATTTATCTGTGCTAACGCTCGGTCTGTAAGGATACAAAACGTGTTTCGAAAACCAATTCTTTCCTGAAACTGAGATAACGCCCAAGATATGTCACTTTCTGCCTCGCCACGCAAGAAGGCGAACGCAACTGTGTAACAATCTTCTGTAGCCGTCCTTGAGCAGAAATGAAGCAGAGGCATTCCATATTTGTTTGTTTTGTACGTGGCATCGAGAAACACCACAGTGGGAGCAAATTGAAATCTTGTGATTGAATCTGGATGTGCAAGAAACAAATGCGTGAGAGGTCCATTTGGCTCGTATTCCACAACGTATATCCAACGTTCTTGTTCGAGATTGTCCAGGAGTACTTGAATAGGGGGTCTTCCTGCATTTCGAGCTTTTTCAAGAGCCTGTCTGCGATTGGACATATCCTTGGGCGCAATCGGAACTTCCCTTCCCTTGTTGATAATGGTCACCACCTCCTTCACAACAGCTCCTTCGGAAAGGAGTTTTGTTGCGAGTATATCTTGGTCCTCATCAAGACTACGGCATTGGTGGTACATCGCCATCGTAGTTGGCTTTGGATGATCATGATGTTGACCGTTCCAATGTGTTCGAAAGGTCCCTTCTTTTGTTTTTCTCACGTACACTTTGAACGGACAAGTTCCGGACATCGACTTTCTTTGTTGTTGCTCTGCGGTTTCTGAACGTTGCATTGACTTTCGGTGAGGTGCGTGTCTGCACTGTAGGATTTTCTTTTGTTCATTTTCCCCACCCGTCACTGAAAGTACATAGCCATGTTGAATAGCAAAGTTTTTTGTTTCTTTGATCGCTGTATCCATCGTAGTGTACTCTGTGTCCGGGGGAGGAAGGAGAGAGACTTGCTGGTTGTCGATCTCAAGTTCTAAGTCTTCCTCCAATTGTTCGTCATGCATTGTGTTTGAAGAATTGAAACCGCTCATCCCACAACTAGTTCGAACCAATACTCCTCATAGTCACCGGATAAACCCGCTTTTATCCATAAACCCGCACAAAATCCAAAATGTTGATCATCTTTATGGATTAATTCCTTCCATTTCATTTTTTCACTTTTTAGAACTAGTTACTCCAAATTGATTAAAAGGGAGTCAGTTCAAAATCAAAAAGTGGGTCACATTTGTGCAGAACACTTGAAGAATGATAAACTGTGCTCTATCACATTCAACACCTCCTCCTCACAACTTTCACTCACACCAGACAACGCGAGAACTTGCTGAACCCGCCATCCTAGCTCTCAGACACAATCCAAGATCGCTGAACAAAACGCAGCTCTTGATCGAACTTTTCAGATAACGCTGTCGACTACCTTCCACTTCTTACACCAACTACAATTTCGCTTGCAATCTCATTCCATCATTCTTGTCTCGGAGCTCCAGACACCAAACTTTCACTCGCAATGTCGAAAGGAAAACTTAACCTATCACTTGGAGCGGACGTAATGAACATGCGGATGCATATGATTGATTGCTTTATGGGCGTGAACGACGATAATCGTTCTATTTTGAATTTCGCCGAGCATCTCGCGAATCTTACTCCCAACCAGAAAAGAATCAATTCCACTCTGAATCGCTCAATTGCAACAATACTATCTCGGTATCCAGAAATGCACACCCAATTCGACGAGGGACTGCGAAAATTGGATAGCAAGGACAACCAGATAGTGATGAACGAGGGAATCACTGTCACACTGCTCTGCCATCGCAAGAATCTGTACGCTGGGATTGTTTGTCCAAAGGAACTCTTCTCTCTCATATTGCACATAATTAAGCTCGCCAACTCCCTCTTCAACAAGTCGATCCCATCTGTCCATGTGCATTCTGGAGTCGATAAGTTAGACATGCTTGACCATCCATTCGGCGTAGAATAGCCAGAAGTGAGAAACGGACAGCGAGTGACAGATCGAGTGTAACATCCTTCCTTCCTCCTGTCATGACACTCGGCGGGAAGGCTGGCAGCATGCGAATCCCCATCGACTCCCTCATCACATCAGATTTGGGCGGAGAGTTGGTCAACACCGTCGTGTGTGAGTTTACCGATCTGCTATTCTCTGTCCACACCAAGTTGTGTGACACTGGCGTACCAGGAACGATGGCCCAACCAAACATGACCACCACGTGCTGCCGAACAAGTCAGACATTCAGCTTCTGACCGTCCAGTTGACCGGAACCAGCATCGTCACAACAAGCCAGTTCTCCGCGTGGGTTCATCGAGAGGACGAGAATACTGTCCCGACAAGCTCATTCATCGACTCAATCTCTGTCATCATCCCGCTCATCATCATCTCCACTTCATATGAAGAGGAACTTCGCTTCGAGACAGCAGCGAAGATCGCACTTGCCGTGGCAAAGATGCGAGTATTGGAAGACGCGATCAGAAACGAGCTGATGAACAAGTACTCTCCAAGGACCACACTGAGAGTCGATGTGAGTGCAGCTTTTGTGAACATCGCGGAGGGTGGGCTGCGAGATCTCATGACAATTCTCGTCCCTCTTCTCAAGGAAGCCCTTCGCATGATTCCGGTGATTCTGAAGATGATGGAGGCATGTTGTTTGGCAGGACCAGCTGACCAGGATCAGGAGAAAGACAAGAAGGAGCTCTCGAATCAGTTGAAAAGAGAAGAAAAGAGAAACCTCAACACCTTCATAGCTCGAAAGAGACTCCTCGCCTTCTTCGTCACGTCTCTTGCTCTCGAAGCTCACCTCCCACAACTCGACATCCGTATCAACTCTGTTTCTTGTGGCATTGCCAAGTCAGGTCACTCCGCAAAGACTAGCAAGACACTCATCACAGCAAATCTCTCAGACGTTTGCGCATCGGTTGTCATCCGTCCAAATAACATTGGATTGATGGTGGAGACAGGATCGATGCTGACGGGAGTCCGAATCGCTCCAGTTCTCAGTCTTCTCCAAGTCATCCAAGACGAGGATCCGTTTTTGACAGCCACTGCTGATAGCAACCCATCTCTCCTTCTGTCTCTGGCGATGTTCATGCCTCGCGGCTACACCGATCCAGCTACAAAGGAATGCGGATGGACGACGCCAGTTTGACTGTCACACAGGCAATGGAAGGCCAGAAGCCGGGCAAGAATGAGAAAGCCATCAAAGAGAGCCCTCTCGACAAGAAGTTGCTAATGAAAGCAAAAGACAGCGAATACGAAACGAACGACAACGACAGAACGGTGATTGAAGTGGACGCCAAAAGTGAAGGAATGGGACGCAATTTGAACCACGGCACGTGCATCAAGCTGATCCAGACTGTCCTCCACGTTGTGAACTTTGTCATCACACACATTGGCGAGATGATACCGCTCCTGAATGACCTCACTCTGAAGACGGAAGTGAAGAGGATCTGTGCATCTTCAGACAGGTGGAAAAGTTCCGTGTCAAGAGTCTGACACTCCCGAAGTTGTGCTTAACTCTGACCTCTCATAGTTTGCAATGCACCCCAAATTAGCATCCAGAAAGGTGTCTCGTCCAACCTGACCCTTTCATCATCGACGGAAAGAGAAGATGGAGATTGTTGAAGAGAACGCAGTTGGAACGATCGTCATCGTGTTCGACCACGCAACAGAGAGGGGATCACAACAGATTCTTCGAGGGTGGTCGACTGTGTCGAAGCATATGAGAACGAGCTGCTCCTCGCTCCCAGCACCCTCACATTCTGCTCAAATGCTCACAAGATGTGCTCGAATGTGCTGAAGCTGGTCTCGGCTTCAAAGAGGCAGATAAACATGCGTGGAGATGATCATCATGTGCCTCGCCCGCATTCCACTCATCTTCATCGACTCTTGCCATTGTTCCAGACTGCAAGACTTGCTCCAAAACGCGTTCACTCTTTTCAACGAATGCCTCAAACTGATTCTCTCTTTGGTCCTCGAAGCCCTTCTTCTCTCCGTGAAACGCCATCCTCACTGGACAGAAGACTGAGTGGAATCCAGTGATCAATAACTTGACGAAGATTGTGTTCGACGTGAGAAGAGGTAATCATGAATGCACAAGCCTTCCCTCGTATCTTCACCGAAAACGAAGAAGACAACGACACCAAGTCTATCGAATCAGCTCAGAACACCAGCCCGACGATCCGGAGCACGCAAGTTCGCAGCAACTCTCGTTCTATGAACAGATTCGAAACATACACCGAGTTCCCCGCCCTCCAAGTTCCAAGCTTACAAGCAGTTCATTGCACAGCAGGGGGTTCGCATGGTCGACTTCAAGTTGTTTGGGTTGGGGGCAGAAGGCGGAAAGGCAGAGATTGTGGGATCACTGGAAAACTGGGCAGTTCAACGACCTCAACGCGAAAGGAATGGATGACGCCGCGCATCGCTTCAACACAGATCTCAAACAAGGAAAGACAGGTTGTGGACACATCGAACAGTGGAAGGCCCTCAAAACACGAACCGACTCGTTCAAACTTCATCTCCTCCTCATCACGTACCTCCGCAACGACGACATAAGGCAGGCCCAGCCAGATTAAGGACATCGAACAGCTCCGCATCCAACAGAAGATCCTCCAGTGGATCTCGTCTCTACTATTCACCGCATCCCAGACCAATGGAATCGCATTCACTCGCTCTCAGCACGCTGTCTTGCTCCGAAAGCGGACCGTTGTGAAGTTCCACGGAAGGAAGCATTCCCCCCACATCGGGATCGAAGAGATGGATGGAGTCTCCTTCCGCTACGTAGTTGTCAACAGTGATCGTTTTGGGAAGAACAGCGGGGTTTACCGATATCCGTGTGAGCCCAACCCGTAAGACATCCACACTCTGTTGGATCTCGACACGTCATTGTGCTATGTCGCTACCAATCCGACTTAACTTGCAGAGAGTTTTGTGAAGCGACAGCAGGCGATGGAGTCGAGACTGGCAGTTTCGATTGTGGAGCTGTGTCTGGCGGAGAATGTGAGAAACAACTTCATTCTCTCTCAAGTTTTTCCACACACATAAACAGGATAATCAACGCCAAGTGTCTTCTCTACCTGAGCGCAGTACCACTCATGAAATCCTCGTCAGCTCAGCATTCGATGGAATTTGATGAGTGCTTTTCTTCTCCTCATCTTTCCAGATAGATAACGGGAAGAACCAGGCTTTCTCGAAAGGATCAAAGGCAATGGTGCAAGTGGGATGATCATGTTCTGAAGTCAGATCACAATTCTGTTTATCGATGAATCAGTTTGTAGTCTCCTTTCACCACTCAACTATTGTTCATCATCCCGTCCTCTCCATCTCAGGACAGCTGATGAGGCCATGCCCGCTCAAGATGACACAGTCACTTGTGTCGACTCAACATCCAGTCTTTCCCTATGAACACAGGATCCCAGGCTGACATGTTGCGCAGAGCGGAAATTCGAGGAGGACATCAACCTCGATCTGATGAAATCCAAGCCGAAGACGTCGACGGAGCACACTGAACGGATGACACATGATACACATTCGATGACAAGGCCATTCGGTTTGTCAATATACTCGCCTTCCTCTTCATTCCATTCAATCTTTCTTTTGTTTCAACGTTCTTGTCAATCTTCTCTCACTTCTATTATTCTTCTTTCAGCTCCTGTTTCATTAGTTTTCAATGCCTTCCACAACCACAAAGCTAATTATCAGCAAGATATGAACCATCCAACCCATATTGACACCACACTCACACTCTGCAACTTGCCCACGCACAAGCCTCTCACCATTGAGTTCCAGACCATCCTGCTGGCTCTCGGCTACCATTGCAAGAGGGAAACCCACTCGCTCACCGTGTGATGCAAATGGCGTCAACTCCTTGTAATCACAATTGCTACTATATTATCTGAATTGTATTTTTCATTTCATGAAATATCAATCTCGTGAGACGCTTTTTTGTGGAATCCAATCTTGATCACAACCATTAAAAAAATAGTGATACCAACAGATTTAATATGTGATGTGGTGAGATAAAAATGCAAATTTCAAGATCAGTGCAATTATTTCAACTTGATTTCTCAAAACTAGAATTTGTGCGGGTTTATGTATTTTGTGCGGGTTTATGTATTTTGTGCGGGTTTATCCGGGCACTATCAGTGATCGTTCGGAGATTGGTGATTGAAGAGGGAGTGGTACTCGGTGTTGGTAGGTGCTGACGGGTTGGGCCGAGATATATGTGTGTTTCTGCCATGTCATCCATTTTTAGCATCGTCTTCGGACGAGTCACAAACAAGGGTCCTTTCTTTGCTATCTCGTCGACCATCCGCAAACTGCTTGCCTTCAACCATCACCAAACGCTTTTGTTACTCGTTTTTGGTCGGCTCTTCAGCTCACGATGCCTCTTCGCCTGACGCTTGGAGACCAGCCTTCTTCAGCTCGGCATCCTTCCGCTTCGGACTCCTTTACTCAAGCGAGTTCGATATCGATCGGTAGTGGCGGGATCCGGTGAGATATAAAGCTGGGTGAATGCTGATAAATGTTGAATGTACGAAAGTTACAGATCGATGACTGTGAAGTTCGTGAATGACAAATACCGATTCGTTGCTTCTTCTCAAGGCAATTACCTGCAGTTTCATTTTGTTCTTGAAGTAAGATCAGAAATTGATGATTGGGACTCTGGGACAAATCATTGGCGCAAGAGAGAGACAGACCAAATAGATGGTGCTTGAACAAGTGAGATAGTGTGACAGTCGATAAAGAAATGAAGATGAATTACCTGTTAAGCGTTATGAAAGATTTAATACAGACAATTTGATCGTCTTTCGGTTTATTCATACTTTAAATCGACCTCCTTCTTCCGATCTCTCAATCTCGTTCACTGATCAAGAAAAAGAGCAGAAATGAGGAGAATAGGTCCTTTTTGAAGAAAGGTGCTGAAGATGGCTTCTCATTTAATAACAAAAAGGAATAAATGCAGAGGAAAAGATGAGATTTGAGCAAACCTGCGACTGAGTCCACATTAACAAATCGATACTCAATAAGTGAAGGGGATTCAGGGAGATGAAGGATCCGACTTCTGCGTGTACTTTGTGGAAGGAGTGTGGCTGAATAACTGAATATCGGAAAACGGATACCGTCAACGTGATGTTCCAGCACAACAATCGTGCAGTTGGAATGTATTGTACTTGTCTTCTTAAAGGGAGATTTTGGTTCATCCTGAATTGGTGCATCACTTTGTTTGACCCGCTTTGATTTTGTCTTTTTATTCTTATTCGATTCAGCCTCCGTTCCAGCTTCGATGCGTGGATTGAAGTAGTCGTCGAGATAGGCCGATCTGACCACTTCTGCTTCTTCTATTGCGAACTATCGTGTCAATTTTTGTGGTCCGTTCTACCTCATCTGGGAGAGGGGTATTGCATTGTTGGATCGTTCACATGATGGAATTCTCGGACAGTTCCCTTATTTAAAGGATTTCTCTTTCTCACCATCATTTCCGTGGCTGAATCAGACGAAATGCTGGACAGGACTTTTCTTCCTTCCCATCGGAGAACACGACTTGAAGGTAGTTGTACATGGAGAAAGTTGCTTGTTTCTATGAACTTCAGAAATTTCGTGGCGACGTCGTGAAGATTATTGTATGACATGACATCGATCTGGAGTGGGGATCCATATTCTCTGTGAATTGCCTATGTGCCCGACTTAGCTTCTTTGGTTCATGTCAAATAACAATGGAGCATCGAGGTTGACTCTTTCTGCTTTGTTGCAACCTCTGTTTATTCCTCCAACCCCTCCTGAAAGTAATTCGATCCAATCCAGGCCATTTTCTCAAAAAAGACAATCTTTTGCAGACACCTGGCAATTCTTTGGGTATTGGACCACTCCACTTTAGTCGTTCGATAATTCTGAAGGGAACCCTTTGGATCTACGCTCAGCTTCAACTAGTGGAAGAGAAAGACGAGTATCGACAGGGTCACCTGGAACAGAGACTCTATTCGATGGAGGCACATTATCGCAAGTTGGAACGCCGACACTGCCATTCGATTATCGAGATGTGGAATCAGACAAGTACCAGACTGAAACTCGCTTCTGTCCTCAAGGAAAAGAACTATTCGAAGAAGAATTTACCTTTCAAATTCAAAACTTGCGGAAAATGGATGATAAACTCGATGATGATAGCTTCTTTGACCAATTGAAGGCTCTGAATCTGAAACCGATCGAAAAATCCCGACCTGACACCCAGTCGGCTTTTGATGAGTCTCGTCGCGATGTTATCAAATTCAACGTGACTATAATTGCAAAGTACCGTCAGAACTTTGTGTTTCACAATGCTAACCTGTGCCAAATCGCCCACCACCAACCAAACCTTCTCGACCACCTCCCATCGCTGCGGATGCATACTCAATATCAACCCGTCCGCTCAACACTCCTTCTAAATCTCCTATAGGCGGACATAATTCAAGCAAGACTAATTATAGCACAGCTCCAGTTCTTCCAACATCCAACAATCAGAATACGGTTGTTGCGCATCATCAATCGGATACGCATCGTGTCCTCACTCCATTTCTCCACAGTCCTCACAGTCCTTCCCTATCAGCCACTCACATCCTGTTTCTATACCCACAAAGCATCGACTTCACATCTCTCAAAACAGATCTCTCCATGAGAACTATTCTCATCGAAACAGAAATCAGAGATACAGACAATCTTTCTTCACCTGGTCTTCCTCTCATTTTCAACAATAAGGGCATTGGAAGCAATGAAATGCTGACAGTTCACAAGAGCTGTGTAAGGTACCACGAACAGGGCCACACCTTCGGTGACGAGATCAAAGTGAAACTCCCCCTTTCATACTTCCCCTCCGAAGCCCACTGCAACCCAAACACACTCCACGCCCTCTTCAAGTTCTACCATCTGGAATGCAAAAACGTGAAGGATGGGGAGCCAGTGACTCTCCAGCTCATCGGCCATTGTGTGTACCCCCTCAACCTCTTTTCGTCCCACATCGACCCGTCCCAGAAGATGCCTTCGCTGTGCTTCCAGGAGGGGCTGGAACACGGATATCTCGCCCACCAGCCCACGAGGGAGCTGCGTCAGATTGATCTCAGTCAGAGCTTGTTCACCACTCGGAACGGCACTTTTTTCGCTCCCGACGCGATCTGGAAAGATGGAGTGTCAGATGCGAAGACACTCGCCCTGTCCACACTGACCGACCTCATCTCAATCATCCCGTCAGCCAAGCCCACCCCCAACTCCTCGTCAACTCCTGGCTCGCCATACACTCCCTCTTCCCCAACAACCAAGCACACGAGATGAAGACATCCTTCAATCACTTCGCGAGTCATTGGGTTCGTCACTCGCTGCAGAGGGAGTCCAATTCCTGCTGCCAAGTTCCGATGAGCACTCACTGCGTCAATCTCCCCAAACGGCACAACACCAGTCTCAATTTCAAACAGGATCAGGCCGAGCCGAAAAACCATCACTTTCGATCCGTCCACGAATTCATTCATTTCTCCCTCCTTCTCGCCTTGCTCGGGTGCTCGCCAACGGATCTCTTCAATCCCACCCTTCCCTGCCGTGTGAGACAGCGATCGTTCACCTTGATTCAGCGTCGTTGAGTTCTCCCCTTGTCTCTTCTCCACTTCCGATTGCACACGAAGGAACACCGAGTCGTTTCGATTCAGCAGGATCCAGTGTGGCGACATTCGCGTCCCAGATGACATGTGTCGCTTCTCTTCAATCATCTTCATCATCCCAAGCACGATCTTCCTCTCAATCCCTCTCCTCTTCGCTTCTGCAATCCCATCCCCTTTGTGAAGTCGATTGAACAGAGTATCGTGCGCATCCACTGACACAATCCCAAACGCTCCTTCACATTGCATCGCTTCCACAGAACTGGCAACAAACGGTCTTCCATTCGCTTCTCGATCCACGTCACAGTCTGTCGGCGGAGAGGGGTTCGTCACATTCGCATGTCGAAGCGGCGACTCTTCCGGATGGCGAATCTCATCCATCGTGCTGCCTGCCGCGACTTCAACGTCCACCTTCGCCACCTCGTCAGCGAAGTCCATCTCTTTCTCATTCAGAAGTTGCGAGGATCCCTTCGACGCTCCGTTCTTCTTTCGGCGCCAGAGCACCACCAGGACCACAAAAATGATGGCCAGCAGCACAACCACAGAGCAGACAATCACAGGAATCAGCCACGGAAGCGTTTTCTGAAGCGTGAGAGCTTTTCGATCTCGAAGACTCGGAAGGAACGTGAACGAGGAGGTTCGGAGGTCGTGTCCGTAGACCAGGCACGCATCCCATTTCGCATCCGACGAGAGCGACGACAGAGAGGAGGAGGCGACGGAAAGAGCGATGTGAGTCTCATTCCACGATTCCACAGACGACAACGAGAGAGCAATCGAAGCAGGCTTGTTCGCTTTCGACGATTGGGACGATGACGATTCGGACACTTCCAATGAAAGACCACACGGAATCAGCTTCGATCCAACAAGCACAACGGAGAACGAGTCTTTCTGTTTCGACTGCGTGCTTGTGCTGTTCTTCACGTCCAGCGAAGCAACAAAATGCGGCGATTTCAGTTCACTTCCATTCAACAATACCGAACATTCCATCAACGACGAGATCCAATGATCTTCGATCATGTCGGAAGCAGAAGGAAGAATCGTGATGTTTCCCGATTTGCACATCACATCTTGCTGAGCCGAAGGGAAGCGCGTGAATCGTGGTCCATTGCTCAGAATCTGCGTCGACTTCAGTGAAAGATTGCTCGACTCCATCCAAATCTCACCCATCCCAATCGACGAGAATTCACACGAATGAGTGCTCATCGTGGCATCGTGCAACTTGATCAGCCCTGTCTCCCACGAACACAGTTCATCCGCATCATCCACAAGATCAGATGAGGATGGAACACCAGAAATGTGAACTGAATCCAGCACCAACTCTCCACCATTCACGTCAAAGAGAACGAATGAGAGATCGTCTGTTTGGACAACAATACTAACTTTGTCGATGGTAAGCGTGCCAGCAACAGAAACGAGACCAGGTGAGTCATCATGCGAAGCTGTTGACGGAATGACGAGTGTGGGAGGAACAGCGTGCTTCTCAAACGAGGCAACCTGCCCACTTTCGATGACGATCGACGAGGAGAGAGAGACTTTCGTCACAATTTTGAGGACGATTGTTTGGACTGAGTATGCATTGACGATCATCCACGCAACATCCACCGACGAGCAAGGACGAGCTGAATTTCCACACAGCTTGGGATTCTGATGCGAAGAGTCGTTGGCAAACACAGTGAGAGGATCTGGTTGTGATCCTGTTGAGAGAACCAGACCAGTGCAGGGGATGGAAAAGATCGGGGAGCTTTTCCTCACCACAGAGACGACTGGATACGACGTGTCAAATTTGACCGTGTCTGGCCACCCAATCGCCTCTTCTGATGACGAACCATGAGTTCTCGAATTGAATTCTATTTCGATTGGTTTTTCGCAACCATCGAGCGACACGAGGAAGGTTTCCCCGACCGGAAGATCAGTCCCTCCAAATCGCAACCTCGCCGTCGTTCACCAACAACTCCGAACTTGCTCCTGTCCTTCGCCAATACATCGACCACTTCTTCGCCAATCCCGTCATGAGCGGTGGAAGGGCTGCTACTCTCAACAGTCAAAACGCTCATCCACAAGTCGCTCCTCGTCCACCTCCGCTCTCTCGACACTCCTTTCACCTCCCCACAACTTGATGTCATCTCGCCAGAAGAAGGCAAAGACACGAAATCACCCACTCTCCTCTCCCTCGTCTCCTCCCACAACCACTCGCTCATTCCAAACGTTCTGTACGAATCCCTCTGCCGCCTCCTCCCGTTTCATCGCCATGCTCCTCTGCAACATCGTCTCCCTCGCTGCTCAACGGTCGTCAGCCTGTGACAAGACGAAGCAGTCACAGTCCAACCTCTCTTTCCTTCCCGCCACTCTCCCTCGCAAAGAGAGACACTCCATCGCCGAGTCTATGTTGGCGTTGCGACTGAACATGTTCTCGAAGGAGAAATGGAAGCCCCACAAATTTCTCCAGCTGATTCAGCGGATCCTCTTCGACTTATTGGACTCCGAGATGCACAAGCTCGGGTTCTCTTCCATCCCGCTGTCACCCCTCCGACAATCGATCCGACTCAACATGTCTGTTGTTGCAGCAGTCAACACGGGTCTCAGGTCCATCTCCGAGATCTCCGAGGGGTGTGCAGACCAAACACAACCACATCTTTCGCTTCTCCCTTCGCATCAAAATTGGTCATCAACCCATTTGCTCCCGATGCTGGCAAAGTTGTTCATCCCCACCTCCACGGGCAAATGCTCAAGCGACTGAAACACCAAAGACTGAAGAAACGAAAAAGGAGAAGCCCGAATCGCTGAAAGAGGAGAAACTGGCGACGAAGAAAGAAGAACGAAAGACACAGACGAAGGCCAATCAATCCGAAACGCTAAGTCGTTCATCAAGCAACTCAAGTTCCTGACGAATCCAATAATCCCAAAGTCTACAAAACACCAGGCAGATGGCTATCTGCAACATTTTGGAGCACTTGTCGTTTCGGATTGTGCACGACTGCAATGAAATCTGGACACATCATCGAAACATAAAAGTCACTTCTCGTCGCCCTCTGGTGCCAACACTCCAGTTTCAATGTCCACAGTCGGGAAGACCCACGAGCAATCGCAAGACAAGACACTTAACTCGATCGGAAAGACACTGATCAGGAATCTCAGAACTGTCCTGTTTCAGGAAGACTGTGCGCTTCTGAACTCGACTCTCTGTGTTGTATCTTATTTGTCCTCTCTTTCCTGTTCTCTCCTTTCTCGTTCCAACTGATTTGTGGTTCAGCTCACCAAGTGACACTGGAATCGACGAATGTCTCGTCAGCGTCTCTCTCGTCTGTTACTCTGATTTCGACGAGCTGTTCAGTTTCGATGTCGAATTGCCGCTTCTCGTTGATTGTTGTGTTGGAAAGTCATGGAAGTGTTCTGCGTGCTGATGCGAGCAACACAGCTCGTGTTTCAGTGTTGAACACAGTTTTGTCAGATTGTTCGAGCTCGGGTGTCGGGAGTGCGATTCTTTTGTCGAAACTGAATGGAGGATCGTTCTCATCGACCGATTGGGATGGGATGTTCAATCTGTCGAACACAATGGGTGAAGTTTTGGTGTTTGATGCGTCTCTCCCAGCATCGAAGTCCAACCCATCTTCGCTGCTGTACGAGTTCCATCCTCACGTTGCTGGAAACCCAATTTAATGTCGACTGGATTCTGGGACCACTCGGATTGTGGACTGGAGGAACTCCCCTGTGCGTCATTGGCTCATGCGTTGTCGTCCGTTGCTTCTGTGGCTGAGATGTGTTGTTCAAAATGGATTGATCAACCCATGAATTTGTGTTTTGATGAAGACTTCGGTGAATTAGCATCTTTTTGGAAAACACCATGAGAAAACGGCGTAAGAAGTGATTTTTTGTCAAAATACGTTTAAAATTGTGAAAAAATGGTGAATAATAACGGAAAACAGGAGGGGTCTGCACCAAGCTAGAATGGGGTCTGCCTCTAGCAATCTGGGGTCTGCCTCGAGCTAAAATGGGGTCTGTGTCTAGCAATCGGGGGTCTGCCTCGAGCTAAAATGGGGTCTGCCTCTAGACGCTACCATCCAGAATGCGGACACGAGCTCCCACCAATCGTCACCATCAATCGACGGATGTCTTCCCGAAACGAGGAGTGCGAGAGAGGCGGCGAAGGAGAGTGTGGCGACCATCGAGCGAGACTGGCGAGAGAAATCTGAATCTTTCTGGCAAATCGTGATGTGATGTCAGAGTCGACAAAGATCACACACAAACAGTGTGAGTTGTCAAATAGCAGTCAGAAACAGGTCGACATTGTGCGATTCTTATTGAAATGTGGAAAACAATATATGTGTGTGGAAAAAAATAAAAAATCACCTAAATATCGTTCAAGTGTTCAATAGACAGAGTACAGGTGAATTTTAGGATTTCAAGCATGATCGCGCATGAGATGGCCGTTTTAAGATGAGCACATTTTTGCACACTTTTTTGTAACAAAACATGTTCAAAGACAGAGAAAGGATGTAAAACAACAAAAAAAGAGGTTTGTATGTGATCCAATGGAGATAAATCATCCATTAAAGAGAAAAACCGAAAAAACGTGAGATTTCTGGGTTGATCGAGACAACTTTAATGTTTTTTGAAAATGAAAAAAAGTTCATAAATACTGTATTTCGGGATTGTTGACGAAGAATTATGATTGTGAGGACTATAGTCTTCGTGGATACAACGAACCCACGCATCCCTTATTTCATTGAGAATCGCACAATTGTCGATTGTTCATGTCTGCTGTTATTCCTGTTTTGGAAGGTTCATGCCCAGTAGGTTGTTCCATTGGATTGATTCGTCAACAATCCATCTTCCGAGGTATTCATTTTCGTCGTTTTGCAGCTTTTCCTCCATCACATCCTCGATGCCCTCCATTCTCAACATTCGATGCACTGTCTTCCACATCTGTCGCACTTCTCCATCTTGGTCGTTCCATACACGCTGAGAATAGATCATTTCATGCAGAAAATTCCAGATTGAGTCATCTTTTTCGAGGAATGAGAGACAACTCGGGATCGTGAGAAAAACTGGCATATGAAGAATAAAATTCATAGTTGGTTGATGATACAGGCAAACTCGGAGGAGACAGACAAGAAGACGCATGAATTCAAAAGATAGGTTTGAATTGGAGATCGAAAAGCGGTTCACGCACAAATGGTTAGTATAGGTCTCCGAAGTCACAAGAACTTGCTTCAAAACAGTCTCGAGAACAGATTGTTGTTCATAACCATCTTCAATTTCGAGTTGTGTGAGTCTACGTGGAGTTGCGAGATAGATGGACTTGCGGAAGATGTTAAAGAGACTAGTGTGGATCTCGACTGCTTCGGTGAATGAAAGAGACTGTGGATTGAGAGTGATGATGAGTTGATGCATCAGATCAGCTTGGAAGAGAGGATAGCAAACTTTAAAGGAACTCCACATGATCAGACAGTCGAGCATTTCCACAGTCGCACCTGTGATTGTCTTACTGGGTAAGGAAATGAGCACACCAACGGACTGTACGAAGTCTGTCGAAAAATCATCAGAAAACGATGCAAGGTCGCTGAGAAAACCCTCAGCTGATTCTTCATCCCATGGAATCACATATTTGAGAAATCTCACCGCTTTAGTTTCCATAGAGCCATCAAGAGCACGCTGGGACTTCACCATCGCAACAAGAGATCGAAAGATAACGGCCTTGTCCTCTTCATGCACAAATTGGTCCTCACTCCAATTCAGGTATGGTGAGCAATCCATGAAACAAGCCACATGAGGGGAGGACATAGTAGCGCACGTCGCATTTGAAGAGGTGTCTGTTTTCTCGTTAATCATGGTCATTCTGTTTGATTCAGTGAAAAACACTTCGTTATGGGTCAGAAAAACAAGATTCAAAGAAAGATATTGAGATGAAAGCGACATCCAAAAGGAAGAATAAAACTCAACCAATAAAGATTGAGACAATCCAATAATGAAGACAAAGCTAGGGAACGGGGTGAGATGAATGATGAACGCAGAAGAAGAGATGGACGCATCATGTTTTGTTGTTTCTCATTGCTTTGTTGTTCATTCCCTCGATTCGTTCCCTTCCACAACTTGGTGCCAGCGTGATGTTGTGAGAGTCACGCGAATCCATTGCAAGACGAAGGAGTGGTTGACAGCCCGCGTTCGCATGTTCTCGTCCCTTCTGCTGGCATGTGTTCGGATGTCTGGTTGGTGGAAGAGTGTGCGAGAGATCGACTCTGGCACACACAGCAGAAGAGGCAACGTGTTGAGAAGGGGAAGTCCATCGAATCAATCGAATTAGGGCCCTTTCAGCTGCCTTGCTTCCAGAGTGTCCTCCGAGCCCTCCATTCACATCTTTTGAAGAAGGATCGTCACCAGCTCATTGTTCTCGATTGTTCGTGTTTCGTTCTTTCAACAACGTGATTGTGTTCAGAAATAGACTTGAATCGACATGTCGGATTCGGGAGTTGATTCGTGGCTCGAGAAAGGGAGAAAGAGGGGCAGGGCATAAACAGCAGCGAGGGTCGGTGGGGGAAGCGTCTGATTCTGACAAATCGCGAAAGAAGTGGCAGCAGGAGAGAGGTCTGACGATGTTCGAGAAGGAGGGGGAGGCATGGAGAATCTGACATCGAAAGAGGAAGTCGATTGAGAGTGATGACGAAAGGAGGTGTCAGATCAGCTTTGACGAGTTTCTTTTGAAGACATTCAGGACAGTGTTGGGCGATGTGTGGAGGGAGAGCGTGGTGGAGTTGGTGACGATCTGGCAGGTCGACGAAAAGAACACCCCAATGAACGGGATGCTGTCTGACGAAGATCCTTCAGCGAACGATGCATTGCGGCTGAGATGAGAGTGTGCCGAACAGCGATTCCTCGAATCATCAATCCAACCACAAATCGCCATCACAAACAGCTTCGTATGGAAAGGAATTGAGGAGAAGACGGAGTGACATGTTCTTCATCTCTTTTCGAGAGGGAGATGGACGGGATTTGGTTGGTGTGCTCCACAAAGCAATTTTGTTGGTTCGTCTTTCTGAAGAGTCGAGGACGATGGTCGATGTGGAATCGATTTTCGAGAACAATCACGCAAACACAAACTCCCACCAATTTTCACCATCCATCCATCGTTGAACGGATTGCTTTCCACAAAGGAGTGGTGCGAGCTTGGTGAGAGTGGCGGCGAAGGAGAGAGGAGTGATTATCGAGCGAGAGTGGCGAGAGAGAATCCCAATCTTTCTGGCAAACGAAACCATGAGGGGATGCCAGAGTCGACAAAGATCACCCAAAAACAGTGTTTGCTGTCCAAAAGGAGTCAGAAACAGTTCGAAAGAGTCGCTGGTTCATTTCTGTTTCTACTTCGGTTCCAGATTGTTCATGTCCTGCAGGTTGCTCCATCTGATCGACTTGGCAACAATTAATCTTCCTGATGTTGTGTTTTTGTCATTTTGCAGCTGTTCCTCAATCACATCTTCGATGCCCTCCATTCTCAACATTCGACGCAATTTCTTCCCCATCTGTCGCACAGCTCTGCCTTGATCGTTCCATTCCCGCTGGGCATTGCTTATTTGATACAAAAAATACCAGATTGAGTGTTCATTTTCGAAGAATGTCAGACAACTTGGTATCGTGAGAAAGAAAGGTATATTCAGGACGAAATCCATTGTGGGTTGATAGTAAGGAGATATTTCGAGGAGTCTGGCAAGCAGATCCAGAAAATTTAAGGATAGCTTCCCATCGATGATCGAATAGCGGTTCATACACAAATGCCAAATATACTTCTCCGAAGGGGCTACAATTTGCTGTAAGATAGTCTCATGAACTGTTTGTTGTTTATAGTCTTCTTCAATTTCGAGTTGTTCGAGTCCATACGGAATTGCGAGCCAGAGAGAAAAGGAGATGATTCTCATGAAATGGATGTGGATATCGACGGCTTTGTCGAATGAAAGAGACAGTGGATTGAGATTGATGACGATTTGAGAGACCAGATCGGCTTTGACGAATGAAAGTCGGACTTTTGCTGAACAATAGCTGATCAGACTATGGAGCATCTTCATTGCTGTTTTGGTGATGACCTGACTGCGGGAAGAAATGAGAACCACAATGGACTGTACGAAGTTTCTTGAAGATTCGTCAAGGGTTCGCCCAAATATGTTGAAAAAAGCATCGGCTGATTCTGAATTGTGAATTTCCACGGACTTGAGAAGTTTCGCTGCTTTAACTACCAGAGAGTCATCAAGAGCAGGCTGCAACTTCACAGTGGCTACGAGAGATCGAAAGACAACGGCCTTTTCGTTTTCAGATTCAAGTGTGCTTTCGTCCCAATTCAAGAAAGCAGAACAATCAACGGGATATGACAACTGAAGGGAGGACAAATGAGAGCGTGCTGTACTTGACGAAGAGCTTTTGTTAAAGATTACATTGCCCATTTCGTCAGATTAGGTGATAAGACTCTCGTTATGGGGTACCCAAAAAAGTGTCAAACAACACCAAAATGAACAATATTTACAAAATGAAGAACAATGTATCACATCGTGATTAGTGAGACGATCCAGGAATGAAGATGAGCTCTGCAACGAGATGAAATGTAGTTTTACAATCATCATTTCCTTCTTGAATGGCAAACAAGAGCAAGACCACGCAGGAGGACGGATGAAGAGATGCAGACGCCGAGGTTCGCCGTTCATTTCTTCGAATGGACAGTGGCAAACGACAGCAGATTTAGTCTAATGAACTGAGTCTGCTCGTCTGCTCAGTGGAAGGACGGGAAGGCGATGTGGAGAGGATGGCTGGGAGAGCAGCGAAGACATCGGCATCCACGGTTCTTTGAGCACCTTCCCATTTCTCTGTCGGCGAGTCTGCCTTCACAACCGCTTCTGTCTGTGCTGTGTCCTCTGGCCGATTTGGCTGGCAATCGTGTTTGTTTCTTCTGGCGACGATCCATCGATGGAAGCAGAAGACTCGGATCCATCTCGAC
Source organism: Blattamonas nauphoetae (assembly GCA_033064195.1). NCBI lineage: Eukaryota > Preaxostyla > Oxymonadida > Blattamonas > Blattamonas nauphoetae. Next base: position 90,924 of record JARBJD010000148.1, on the reverse strand, counting down.
GCCATCCGACCACTCGCTTTCCACTTCTCCATTTTTTTGTGGTCTTTCCTCTTTTCTTCCGCTTTCTTCCTGATCTGTCCAGTTCAGTTGACTCTCAAGCCTCGCAGAGATCCCCTCATCGAGACAATCGTCAGTGATTCGCACAGTCAATCCGTGTTGTTCCAATATCTGCACAAGCTTCTCCTCTGGGCACAGTTCGGATTCAGTTGTTGCAGTGCATGGAGTCTCTCGAATTTGGCGTTCAACAGACGCAGCGACCTGGACCACCTCCCCACTTCACCCACACACTGCCTGTTTAGCGATACGTTCAGATGCCCAAACTGCAACGGGCGAGGCGAGTGGCGAGATGGTTGTCGTGAGAGCAACGAAAAGTGACCCCAAGTTTCGTTTGAGGCGGCGGAGACAGGCGGAGAGATGTGTGGGAGGGGAGTGGACGACTCTCAGACTCGTCCAGCGTCAGTGCGACGGGAGAGGCCTGTGTAGGTATGGCTGGTGTGTGTGGAGAGCACGTTCCGAAGAATCATTGGCGGAGAGAGCAAATGCGACGAGTGCAGCAATGTCATCGTTTCAACCAGAAAGTGAGGCAGTCATGTCAGTTCGGTCAACCACACGTCCACCGAGATCCGCTTCGTGTTCTCCCAACCAGTCAATGTTGATAGATAAGTCAGCTCATTCAACGACAAGTCCACGCGACTCAAGTTCGGCAGCGATCGGAAGAAAAGACACGGAAGCTCCGAAATCTCACTCCAAGCAAGGGAGAGTGTGTTCGGCATCCGAGATGGTGAAACGAGCGATGCGAGGAGAGAGTTTGATGGCGAGATGATCGCGATCGAATTGAACGAAATATCCAACCGGTGCAAGTTTTGAAGCGTGAAGAATTAAGCAAGGAGATGGGTCAGCATATTATTAGCAAATTCTGGGGAATGACGATCCATCGACGCATCGCCTTCCACAAAAGAGCAGTGCGAGTGTGGCTGTGAAGTGCGAGTGTGGCGACCACCGAGCGAAACTGGCGAGAGAAATCTGAATCTTTCTGGCAAATCGTGATGTGATGCCAGAGCCGACAAAGATCACATATAAACAGTGTGAGTTGTCAAATAGCAGTCAGAAACAGGTCGAAATTGTCGATTGTTCATGTCTGCTGTTATTCCTGTTTTGGAAGGTTCACTCCCAGCAAGTTGTTCCATCCGATCGAGTGGGTCACAGTAAAACTTCCGATGGATCCGTGTTTGTTGTTTAGCAGCTTTTCTTCAATCACATCTTCGATGCCCTCCATTCTCAATATTCGATGCACTGTCTTCCACATCTGTCGCACTTCTCCCCTTTCTTTGTTCCATTCCCGCTGGGCATCCTTCAATTTAGACAGAAAAAACCAGATTGGGTATTCATTTTCGATGAGTGTGAGACAACTTGGGATCACGAGAAAGACAGGCATATGAAGAATAATTTCCAAAGTCGGTTGATAATAAGGAGATATGTGGAGGAATCGTCCGAGAAGTTCCAGAAAACATCCAGACAGGTGTCTACGGATGAGCGAATAGCTGTGTACGCACAAATAGCATATATACTTCTCTGAAGGTGCCACAACTTGTCGAAAAATGGTCTCCTGAACAGCTTGTTGTTCATCACCATCTTCAATTTCGAGGGAGGCGAGACCATCCCGTGTCGAGAGACAGAAAGACAAGGTGATGCTTTTCATGACGTTGATGTGGATACTGGCCGCTTCTGCAAAAGAAAGAGACTGTGGATTGAGAGTGACGATGAGTTGAGTGATCAGATCAGCTCTGACGAGGGCAAGTCGGAGTTTAGCTGAACACGTCAGCGTAAATCGTTGGAGCATCTTCATTGATGCGGCGGTGATGACTAGATTGGGGGAAGAAATGAGCACTACAATGAACTGTAGGAATTTGGTCAAAGAGGTATCAGAATTCGATGCAAAGCTGCTGAGATAAGCATCCGCTGATTCTTCATCATCAGGATCCACAGATTTGAGGAATTTCACGGCCTTCTCTTCCAGAGAGTAATCAAGTGCAGGATTTAACGTCAAAGTGGCAACGAGTGACCGAAGTACAATCGTCTTTTCATGTACAGATTCTTTTCGATTGTCTTGCCAATTGAGGAAAGTAGAACAGTCTGGAGAATATGAAAAGAAGTGGGAAGAGATACTACAGCAAGGAGAATCAGTGGAAGGGGGCGGATTCGCGTCTAAAGTCGTCATTCCGAAGGATTCTGAGATCAATCACTCGTTATGGGTCAGGAATGAAGAGCTGTCATTTCTGTCAAAAAAAAATACTCCAAAAAGGAAAACTAGAAGTGAATACACTACCAAAATTCGCAACAAAACAAATGAAGTGTATGATCAGCAAATTAAGCTATCCCCAACGAGTCAATACCAAGAAAGAGAATGAGATCATTGGCCGAGTGTCTGGAACTCACTTGGAGTGAAAAATCCATCAAAATCAAAGGTGTCCACCGATGAGAACAGACCACCAGGGAACATGTTTGTGTTGACATGTCCAAGGAGGTTCAATTCGGGAGAGGAGGACGAGGAGGAGAGGAGGGGAGTGGTGTGTGGTGACACGAAGGCTGAGAAGAGTGAGGGGGATTGGAAGGAGGTGTACGATGAAGACGAAGGAGAAGCGAAAATGTGGCCAGAGATGTGCGGAGAGGATCCTGCTGCTTGTCCCCACTCCATCTCTCCCTGATTCATCTCAATGTGAGTGTCAGATTCATCTGCACTGGCCCGTTTCGTCTTTGTAATCTCTCCATTCTGACCAGACTCAGCATCGTATGCAGCTGTCTTCCTCTTGTTCGCTTTCTTCCCGTCTCTCTCGTCGCCCTTTCCGGTGTATTTGTGAGTGAAAGTGTTCCATCCGTGCACGCTGTTTGAATCGAAGATGTATTTGCTCGGTCCAATTGCGATGGCAAGTTTGTCCTTCTTCCCATCCCTCCTTTCTTCATCTGTCGGTGTTTCCTCACTTTCAGAGCGAGGTGTTCGTGTGTAGTTTCTTAATCGCTGTCGAAGTTCCTTCCTCTTCTCTGCTCCAATCTGCCGATCTTCTCGCACACTCCCTCCGAGCAGCTCTCCCAACAACCCGTCTTCAGTGAAATCATCAAACACAAACGCTCCCGACGCTGTGACACTGACAGAATCGCCGTGTGCAATGTTGAGCGAGAGCGCCTGGCTATCCTCACTTGGGAATGTTTGATGAAGAAGAGGGATGTGGTCGGCGTGGTCCAGATAGAACGCAGCTGTGCGAGAAAGGAGAGTGGACAGACAGTTGTGGACAGTTGGGGCAGGCGTGTTCGGTTCAGCCCGATCTGCGCTCATCGAGAGTGTCTGGTTTTGGGGCTGTTTGGGATTTATGAGTCGCTCGAAGAACGTCGCAGAGAGTGTCAGACATTGATTGAGTCGCTGGTCGTCTTTGAAAAAGCGGAGAAGTTGGAGATGGATGAAGAAGTGCTCAATGGCTTCCAGATTGACGATGGAAGGGTTTTTGATCAACCTGGCTTCGGAAGAGAGGATTTGGGAGAAGAGGAGAGTGGTGGAGAGGAAGGGAACAGGAGTGAGTGTTGAGGGAAGGAGAGGGAGGACGCCGAGAGAGCTGATGATCTCTCTCAGAATGCAAGTTGAGTTGATGCACAGAAGTAGCGGCAGAGACGACGTGACGTTCTCGTCCGACGATTCTGTGATGTGGAGAATGATGGCAGCGAGTGAGAGGAGAGTGAGAGAGTTGATTGTCATGAACAGACAGGGCGGGGGCGAGACGGAAGCAGCGCCTGTGAAAGATGGAGGAAGGAGTGGGTGTGGGGTTGTCTGAAACCCAAGTTGCGGCAGACTCGACGCACACCAATCGATGATCTCAGCGAGCGAGGGAAGAAGCGGTGTCTTCTCCTCTTCTTCATTCGTCGCTTGCTCTGTCTTCGGAAGGACTCCTGCCTGTCCATCAGACGCATTGATGCTCTGTGCCACTCTTTGTTTGAGCATGTTCACCAGTGTCTGTCTCCTCTTTGTTTGTGGACGGAAGAAGAACGACTCAATGAAGTGGTACGTGTCTTGATATGGACTCTGCCAGAACTCGCTCTCAAACGTCGCCAGATTGACCTGTCCAGACGAGATGGAGAATGCTCGGAGCGGAGGCTGGTTGAGCGACGGGAATCGGACTGGTGTGTTGGGCATATTCCAAGGTTGTTGTTGTGCGCTGGGGCTTCGAACAGTCCGCTGCTCAGGAGTGACGAGATCAGCTTCGGAATCGCCGTTCAGGTCCATTCCAATCAACGCGTCGTCTTCTTGTTCCTTTCGGCCGCGTTTTTCGCGATGTCGGAGTTTGTCGGCGATGATCGCTTTTTCGTCAACGAATGTGGGTCTCATTTTGACGATCAGCCGATTCTCGAAGTCAATCCCATCTGTCAGCCGTCGTCCACACGGACACCGCACTGTTGTTGTCTCAAACGGGGCAGGAGGGGTTGAGGTGGCTTGCGTGCGTGCAAACGTTGAAGAGAAGAAAGACGAAAGATTCTCATTTTGGTCTGTGCCTGTCATTTTCGCTGCTGCTTCTTCCTCGCTCAGCGGATGGAGGGTGATCAGTGCGCTTGGATTGAACGCGTCGAAGAGACACAGCGATGCGTAGATTCGGTACCCTGCGGGGATTTCGGGAGTGACGAGGAGTGGAATGGGAGCGTGAAGATCATCGAATGGATCGTCATTTCTGTGAATTCCGTGTGCCGTCATCGCCTCCCCATCCATCCCACCCATCTCTGTCCCATTCATGCGAGCTTCACAACTCACAATTTTGGCATCTGCCGGCGGGAAGAACGGGGAATACTGATGTGTGTCGTCGAGGGGAACGCAGATGTGAAGATATGGTTTGGTGAGACGCATTCCGGCCGCAACTAGTTTATTCTGGGTGTCGGCGATGGAAAGGAGGAGAGAGAAGAGTTGAGTGGTGGAGAGCTTGTATTGGGAGAGGGAGAGGGTTTTAAGTTGCACGGAGGACGAGAAGAGAGGCAGGCAGGACGGAAGGAACGACAGGAACAGCATGATCGTGGAGTACATTGATGAGTGAATGATTATTCGCGATGTCTGCAGTGGTTCCTCGGAATTCTGATAAAGATTGAATGCCACTCCAATGGATCGTGAAAAGAACGAGCCATATCCGTCCGTGGCGATCACGTTGCCTGGCGAGAACAGATGTCCGAATTCCGTGTCTTCTTCTGGGATTTTCTTTCTGTTTAGGAAATTGTTGAGAACTTTGGACTCAATTGGAGTTGGAGATGGATTTGGGAAGTCTTCATCGTCGGACTGGCCAGCAAGACGGCGAAGTTTGGCGACCTTTGTTGTGTCCGGTGGGATGGCTGCTGTGAGGATTGGATGGTGCGTTAGCATGAAGGAATGTGATACTACAGACACGGTATTCATTGAGGAGTAGAACGAATCGACAAGAAGCGGAAATAGGAAAGCAAGGGATCGATTCTTGATCACGTAATCCAGGAGCGAGAGATATCGTGATGACGGTCGAAGTAGAGTATCCATTATGTGGAGTTTTGATTGGATCTGTTTAGCGCTTGGTGTGACAGGATGAGACGGAGAGGGAGAGATCGGTGGTGACAATTCAGATTTTATTGTTTGTGGTTCCTGGACCGGACGTTCCGGAGAAACAGAAGTATGAGATGATGAGTGGGGCTGAGGAGGAGTCAGAGCAGGAAATTGAAGTTGGTTTGCGGTGTGGAAAAGAAGGTGAGCAAGTTGTCGATGGTTTGGATGGGTAACGGACAGAAATGACTCCAAAATGGTCCGGAGCATTTCACCCAAGAAATCAACAAGCTGATTCTGATATGCAGATGGGTGTGATGTGTGGGTCGCCAGAAATGTGTAGAATGACGTGCATGCGTGGTCATAGTCGTCAAGGAGCTTCTCAATCGATTGTCCTGATTCCGTCCCAACACTCAACTGTTGAAAACCGTACACCTCCTTTGCATCAAATTCGGATGGCATGTGCGTTAGTGGTGCTCCGCGGTGGATGGGCGGCGGTGGTCGCTTGGCTGCTCTGTTAGCTCGAGAGAGAATTTCATTGATTCTTGGATGGCAAGGCATTACCATTGTATTGAGAGGGGAATAGCGGGAGAAGAGTGCATCCTGACAGAATTGCGAACTCATGACCGAAAAAACAAGATCTGTCGTTTCGTTCGAACGGAAGGTGGATTGATACGATAAGGCGTAAAATTTGTTGATCAGCTCTTCACCGGTCAAGTAGTCCACAACAAAGCAAGCATCCATGAGTTCAGAATCAGTGAAAGGGAGAGTGGTCGTGAGAGAGTCGGTGAAAATGAGTGAATGAAGAAGAAGTGAAAATGGTGATGATGTGAGAAGGACCGAGCCCGGAATAGGTGTGTTGAATATCTGAGAATTGGATAAATTGGAAGTCGATTCCGGACTGGAAGCATCCTGTTGTGGCATTGTGTTTGTTGGGAACATAAGAGAATCTGTCATCTTGCGTAGAAACTCCATCGATGCAGCATGTGATTTGTTGGAGGTGTGTGTGTGAATAGTCGAGATGAGTGGGTTGTATGCCGGCATAGTGGCTTTGATTCGGCGATGAACTGCTAACTTTTGATTTGGGATGCATTCAATCGCATCGTGGAGCATCGATGAATAAAGGCGAGCTTGTCGAATTGCTAGTGACGAAGCGCAGAAATGGCCGATTGAATGGGCAGCAATTGCGATGATTGCATAAAACTGGACGTGAAGGGCAAAGAAGTAGTGAATACAACTCTGTTCAAGAGTGGTGAATCGAGGTGTTGGTGAAACCATGGTGTCGGTTCTCTGAGCCGTGGGATGGGGAAATGAAGCAGTTTCAGAAGCAGAGATTTCGCTTTGTCTCTTCTTCTGTTTCATCAAACGAAGGAATTCTTGGATCCGAAAAGGAAAGAATTTGAAGTAAGAGATATTCTGGCCGAGGAGACCATCAGCCTGGTTGAGATATCTCCTGAAGATCTCAAGATAGAGCATTTTGTACGAGTGCGAGATCTCCAAGAAAGGAAAGCGAATATCATCAAACATCGTTTGCACAGTGAGCTCAGCCTCGAGCATCTGTGATTCAATTTGTGACTGGAGTGCTTGACCAAAGAGCGGTCTGTGTTGGAGTGGATCCGTCTTTTGGAACGATGATTGGTTGGAAAATGAATTGATTGGGGGAAGAGGACGATTTCGCTGGTTGTGCATGAAAGTGACATTTCCTGCTGGGAAGGGGGTATTGATTGACAAAGCAGGATTTGGAATGGGAGATGGCGTTTGGTATTGTTTCTGTTGAGAGCTTGCTGAGAACTGTTTCACTGTGCAGAAGAAAAAGGAGAGAGTGTGTGATAATCATGAAAGAGATTGGACAATGAAAGACGGAATGAAAGCGTTCAGCAGCGATGAATCAGGAAAGATGCAAACTTTTCGAACTGACGAGTTTGTATGTGCACTGAACTCCACGAGCAGAACAATTTGAACAGGGTTGTGTTCTGAAGTGGGGAGAAATGAGTGATATTGTGAAAGAGTTCGAAAGAGACATACCCTGAGCATTTTATTTTCCTAAGTAGAGAGCAGGGTGGTATCAGAAATTTGGTGATAAAGGATAAGAAGAGAAGATATAGAAACTTTTTTCGACACAAATCGCATGCGCGTTTGACGATGAGTGGATGATTGGGACTATTCATGGTTTTCTCTTGGTTTGATCAAAATTTGGTGTGCTGTGTGATGATATATTTCAGCAGAAATGAAAAAGAGAAGCGAAACAAGAATCGCCACTCGATAGAAGCTCGAAGAACGAAAGAAAAGGCTCAGTAGAGAACATAGAACACGGATGTGAAGTGAAGGTTGGATCATTCCTTCGCGATAGGTGAGCCAGAAACAGGACCAGCTTGAGCAGGTTGAGATTCCTGCGAATACAGCTGAGTCGGTGGCTGTGTTGGTTGAGCGTAAGCGCCTGGTGGAGGAGCATAGCCTTGAACAACTTGTGGCTGGGCAGAATAGACGGGCTGGGCGGGATAACCGGGCTGAGCGGTGTATCCGGGCTGTTGTGGATATCCGACAAGGGGAGGATAGCTCATTGGTTGATTGCCACGGAATTGCATGGGGTGCATGAGTTGGGCGTTGGCGAGATTTTGTGGTGCGTGTTGAATCAAATATCCATTCACGGCTTGGCCGAAACGCATTGCATCCATAGTTTTGAAAGTGGAGGCGGAATTGAAGATATATCCGTTCATAAACAAAATCTGGAGTTGTGACTGGCCACAAGACGGGACTGAGTTAACTCGCATCACGTCGGTGAATTTGTATGTTGATGTGCCTCGTAGACCTGATGGGCAGCAGCAGGTCATGCATCGGCGCAAGCATCCTTCGTTAATGGTCATTGTGAAGGCATTTTCAGCAGCATCGACAGTGATGGTGATACGGCGACCATAGCCGACTCCAAAAATGAGGCCGTAAATCATGGGCAAGAGCGGTAGAGTGATGCCAATACCGAGGAGACCCGGTTCAAAGTAGATGCAGACAGGAATGGCTGCCGCCATCAGAAGAAATCCAATGATGAAGAGAATTAACATCGGAGCATGGCATCCACGAGCTTAGAAAAATATGAGGAAAAAGCGTGGCGAACCGACGATGGTGAAACGTTGTTGTTCTTGTTGGTGCATGACAAACTATGAATAAGTATGTTTTATGGGCGAGATCGTCGGATAAATGTAAACGATTAACTGGTTGGAATATTTCTCCTAAGCAGTTTATAATGCAAAAATAATCCCGATTTTTTGAAGAATGAATGACATGTCCATCCGTTCTCGGTGAATCTCCAGATCTGCCCACAACGAATTTATCTCATGCTCTCTGAGTGCTCTGTCACGAGAAAGAAAGAGACGCTAAACCTGTATAAAGTATTCTCATCCGTTCAGAAGCGTATCTTCGATTTCTCTGCTCAAACTGGACGATCTCACAAATCTCCGATTCAGTCCAGAGCAATACTCTTCCTCTCGTCAAGAGTGTCTGGCCAAGCGTACACCAATTCGCTTTCCACAAACAGTACCGATGAAATAGTGTATATATTACAGAGGTGACTGAATAGTGGAGACTCTTAAAACGGAACATTTAAATTCAAAGAGAACATTTCGTTCTTCTTTGTTCTTAGAAGACGAGGGCGAGAACAGAGAAGAGAGCAGCAACAACAGAAGCAACGCTCTTGGCACCGGCCTCGTACTTGATGGTTTGGTTAGCCCAAGAGAGGTCGGGTGTGATGACGAGAGTGGCCTGGACATTGCTGTTGGCTTTGATCTTGCAATCGTTGAACAGGTATTCGACGTGAAGCATGCCAGCATGTGGCTCCCACTCGACCTTATCACTTTTGTCGAGCACATGTTCAGTGGTTTTCTTGTTTGGGGCTTCAGCGACGAGCTTGAGGGTGTTCTTGGCACCGGCTGGGAGTTCCGCTGGGAGGAGGTCGTTGACGAGGGTGAGGGTCACCGAATCCTTGGCACCGTCTGGTTTCTTCCCGAAGTGTGACAGAGAAGAAAAACCAGTAATGATGGTGTTGTCACGAGGCGTGAAAGTGTTGAGGCTGCAAGAGTATCCATCAGCTGTGATGGTGTATGCAGTTTTCTTCGCAAGCTTGCCATCATCGGCGACATCAACAATGTCAATAACTTTCGTGGCTGACGTCGAACCATCAGCGAATGTCACAGACACTGTGGACTTGTGATCTGCCGCTGTAAACACAACTGGGATGGTGACGCCAGGGGTTGAGGCTGAGCCGAGGCGGAACGTGGCTGTGTACTGCGTCTTGCTGGTCGCACGGAAAGCGATGGTGAGGGGAGTGTCAGCATTTGAGGTTTTGACATCAACTGTTGAGACTGCTGCAGCGGTTGGGTCGGCACCCAGTTCGTTTGGGGAGCGGAAGCTGGAGGCTGAGAGAAGAGCGAAGAGGAAGAACATGTTTCTTGAGATTCCATGTCCCATAGACTGACGAAATCCACAGTTCAAGATGATCACGACATCGATGTCCTCAATGGAGGGTGTTGTACAGACCAGGATCATCACCAAATCATTCGAACGGCAATACCGTTCAGACGAGATCCATTCGTGACTCCTTCATGTCAAGTCCATCCGTTCTCGGAGAATCTCCAAATCTGCCCATAATTAAGTGAATCTCACAGGAAGCCATTCATCAGATTGGCGTCGAACAACGAATTGATTCTATGCACGCAGTCCAATAAGGAGGACAGAAGATTTGGACTTCACCGAGAGAATCACACGCGATAAAGAAATGTGAATCTCAAGATGGGCATGAATTGGTGGAAGATCTTTCAAAACTGATGGAGGCACTTGAGAAATCTGGACAGTGTCGGTAATGTCCTGCGATGTTGAATTCGTGGAGATCTCCTTATTTTTATGATCTCCCTTGATGTGAGTATATTGCCAATCAACGACATCTTTCTTTCATTCCTCCAAACAAAGATGCCACTGTTCTCCCTCGACAGAATTCTTGATTCTCACGCAAGCTGGAGCAGTACAGACGAACAATCATTTCGGTCTGAGGAGATAAACGGCAGATGGGATGTCGTCTTCGTTCAGCATCCGAGACACAATTTCCAGCTGATCTGTTGAGTCTGGAAAAGAATGATATTTTTCGTTTTTGAGTTTATCGTCTTCGACGATTTGAAGCGTCACGTTGTGACATAACTGGATTCGTTGATCGAACAATGGTTCGGATTGTTTCATGAGCCTTTTCTACAACAAACCAGTGCCCTTCAACAAGTGAGATATCCCTGGTGACGTGTAAGGAAACAATGGGTGGCAGATCCAATCAGGAAAAACCAAACAGAATAAATCAAAAACAACTTTATCTGTTCCCAAAAAGATTGACAACAAGGGACTGAAGAGTCACGATGTTGGTTTGCCCAAGTGGGGGCAGTTGAAGGGCAAAAAGAGAGAACGATGTCTCTCGTCCAGAAATCCTCAACGAGGAACAAAAACTGGACAAACGAGAGGTCAAAAGTGACTAATGAAGTGTAAAAGAACCAAAAGGTATATTCAGAGTCGCTCCGCGACATAAAAACAAGAGTCCCCCCGAACGAGCCCCAGTTGTGTGGCTGCGTTCTTAGTTGAAGGGCACTGGTTTGTTGTAGAAGGATTTCCTTTCACTCAATCCTCTACCAAACCTGTGCCTTCAACAAGTGAGAGTTGAAAGGGACCTAAAAGAAGGGAGAAGAATCATTGAAAATGAAAAAGAAGAGAAGGATGTCTTGATTCTTTCTCCTGTACAGCTAGTTCGATACAGTTGGAAGGCCGTGAACCCGTAAGGGCAGCCACCAACTCTCTGCGAGTGTGGGTACTCCAGTTCCAATCAGGATTGGAGCAGAGTAGTAGACGTCTGCAATTGTCGAAGTGAGAGACCAACCCACATGGCTATTGACTACTTCCAGCGGAACCTTGGCCACACGCCTGAGGTGGCTCACCGCTGCATGCTTGACCGTGTATGGTCCGTAAGAACCAGGGACACCGATCTCTTTCAGCACACTTTTTAGAATGGACGCAATGGCCGGCATCTTCAGTGGAACGCCTTTCCTGAAATCATACCATATCTTGCAATTCGCAATGTCTGTGTCAACCGACTCTGCAATGACTCGCTCGATGTTTCTCTTATGTGCGATCAATGCTCGAAAGGCTGAGAATGATTCATCCCCTTCGTCTCGAACAAATCTGATGTCGTCCTGCAATTGATTCTGTTTTGCCCTGATTGTCACCGTCGCAAATGACGTTGGAATGAAGTCCGATGATTCATGGAAGTCAACGTCCCTCCATCGAAGGTTGACAATCTCTGCACGGCGACAGCACGTCGTTGCAAGGAGGAGAGACAACGCTCTCATCTGCTGGACCTCTGGATCTTCGCTGGCTAATTCATTTGTTTTCTGTGCCCAGTTCAGGAGCAGATCAATATTCCACATTACGGTGTAGTGACGTTTTGACTTGTTCTTTGGGTGACTCTTTGCAAGAACCTGTCTGAAAGAATTCAGGTGTGACCTGTCGTTGTGCAGTGTTGGGTGGAAGAGGCCTAATGATCTGACGACTTTCGGAACTGCTGTGTGAGGGAGTTGGTTCGGAGGTGGGAACCGCTCGGCAAGATCTGCGACGAAACTGCAAAGAAGTTGTTCAATGTTTGTTGACTTGGCAACAATGAAGGAAACAGAATGATTGAACTTCTCGCAATATTGTTTGAATAACTTCCAAGCCCGCATCCAAGGGCCCTTGTGTTTGTATGCGTCTTCTTCCACATTTCGGACATTCATTGGGATTCTTCCCTCATCACACAGACTTCTGAAGAAGTCTCTCCCCTCCAGGTTCTCTCCCCCACCAGAGATGCTCGTACATTCCCTGGGGGGAGGCTCGCTTCCGATGTCGGATCCGTATTCACTGTCATCGTGGAGTATGGTCCGAGAACGATGCTGTCCAACTCCACCAGAGATAGGAGAGGAGACCAAGTTTGATTGCTCCAGTCCGGAGTGATGAGGACTCCCTTCTTCACTGGTTCCTCCCTCAGCTTCTTCAGAACTCGTGGAATGAGGAGAATCGGAGGATGACAGAGAGGTTGTATCATCCCTGTCCAGTTGACGACGAGGGCATTCACGCCAGCTGAGTGCTCTTCCGGTCTCAGCGAGAAGTATTTGTGACATTGTCTGTTCTGATCTGTGGCGAAGAGATCGATCAGAGGAACGTAAGACCATCGATCTTTCAATACCTGAAGCGCTAGAGGGGTCAGCATGAACTCCGCAAGAGGGTGGAGCCTTGACAGAGCATCCGCTACTGTATTCTTCACTCCCGCAATGTGTTGGATGTCGGCCAGAATCATCCCACTCGATCTGATTGTTTGAAGAGTTTGATTCGTGATCTGAACAAGGGATGAGGTGGCTCTCTGCTTCTTCACATTTTGAACGGCCGTCGTATTGTCGCTGTGAACTGTGATTGCCCGCACATCCTTCTGCTTGAGGAGCATGGTCGCTTTGATTAGGGAGAAACGAATCGCTGCCGTTTCTTTCCAATTGGACGTCTGAACCTTCTGCTGTTCGGTCCAGACTCCATGGAAGAGAGTTGTCTCCTCCCAATCGTGAGCACACATCCCCAGCCCCATGGGCTCGCATCTGTGGTGAGAGATGCTGTGGGTGTGACTTGACGGAAGGAGTGAGGAGTGTTCCGTTCTATCGCTGAAGCCCAGAAGGTGATCTCTCCCAGGTGGAGACGGTTGAGCTGGACCTTCGCTTCCCATCCACCCTGCCTGGCACCCATGTCTTTCCATTGGTTTAATTTCTGCAGGTTGAGGCTCGCAGCTGGAATGACCGTTCGAAGGAAGTTGAGACGACCGATCAGAGCTGCCAAGTCCCTCACTCTGATTGATTCTCGATGTAGGATGATTGCCTTGGTCATCCGCAATTGATGGAGGAGTTTGGAGCGTCGAGACGAGGTGATTGAGATCGATTGTGTAACCGCGTCGATCGACCATCCCAAGAATTCGATTGATTGGGATGGGACTGTCTGACACTTGCTGACGGCAATCTGAAAACCCAAGTTTGTCAGGGTTTCCATCGCTCTTTCTGTATTGACCCTTGCCGACTCCATCGTTTGCGAGATGAGGAGAATGTCGTCTAGATAGAAGATTATCGGAATCTGGAGAATGTGGCGGAGATGTTTCACAGCACAACGCATAATCTTCGTAAACGTTCGCGGAGCAGTCGACAACCCGAACGGCATTCCCACGTATTGATAAAACTGCTTCTCGAACTCGAAGCAGAGATACTTCCTGAGTTGTGGAGGCACCAAGACATGTTGATATGCATTCTTCAGGTCTATACTCGTCATCCATTCTCCTCCATTGATGAAAGAGGTCGCTGTTTTTACATCTTCCATTTTGAAATGCTCGACCTTCAGTTCCTTGTTGAGTGCCGTCGCATTCAAGATCTTCCGCCATCTCCCCCCCGTTTTTGGGACAAGGAAGGTATGAAGAGAGAGGGTGACTTCCGTTTGTGGGACAGGAACAACCACACCCGTCTGGATCTCTTCCAACAAGAGTGAATGAAAAGCCGCCGTCTCCTCCACATTGCCCTTGAATGGAGGAGACCACGGGAGTTCTTGCAACTTCTGCGGGGACTCTGGACTGATCCACTCCCACATTGCCCCTGCTAACACCCTCTCCTTCCCGCCTATCTCCTCCCATCTCGCCAAGGCATCCCTCAGCCTCTCCGGAACTGGTCGACTGGATGGTTGTGTTAATGTCGTTTGGGGTAGAATCTGTTGCGTTGTCCCTTGGGTTGAGTCGGGAGGCGGACTGACCCCCCTTGTTGAGAGAAAGAATTTTGACTAAACTGTTGTTGTGGATTATTGGACTGAGTGAACCCTGGAGATTGATTGGGAGGTAGAAGCAGATCATTGGGGGCTGTCGCTGGTTGAGTGAGCCCCAAAGTGAAAGCGACCTGTCCCGCATTGACCGGGGTAACGTATCGGCCAAGATGGCTGCAGGCTGCAGAGTCCGCAGCATCCAAGATACCCTTCGTGATAATTGGCAGGATGTGTTTTGGCGGCTCTCCATGTGTGACCATATCATAAACTTGGGCCATGTGTCCGATCGACGAAAAGGTTGAATGTGTTGCTGTCATCAAGGCCTGATCTTGTATTCTCTGCGCCTCTGTGATTATCGCACGGTTTGCAGCTATTTCTGTGGGAATTCCCAACAAATTCTTGATCTGAGACGTATGTGAATTTGTCAAATCACGTTGCTGATTTGGCAATGTTGTTTGCAGCCAATTCTTAGTAAAAGATGGTTCTTGCTTCTTCATATCTTTGAAAAGTTGTTTCTTTAGCATTTCCTGTCTTTGTCGGCTGGAGATTCCACTTCGTCTGTGTCGCCGATCGCTGCATGATGATCGTGTCGATGTGCTCAAATTTCGATGGGAACTCTTCTTCCTTTTTGTAGTCCTGTGCGATTTCGACTTTCGGTGGCGAAGAATCTCCTTTAGACGCATCAAGTCATCATCTGTCGAAGAAGTGTCTGATATCATTGTTGACGACTGATATGACTCTGAGGATTCTTCGAAACTACTGTCAGTGTAATCGTATTTGGATTGTTGTCGTCTATTCCGACGATGCACAGCTATACTTCGATTTTTAGATGGTCGATTTCGGTGCCTTCGATCTGTTCTAGTGGGAGAAGTACGTTTCCTCTTGAGGATCTTTTCTTGTGAGTGTATCGGTGAAAGGGGATCTAGAGCTTGTTCTGCCGTGTTTCCAATTTTAGTCTCGATCGGTCGTGCAATTGACTGAGTTGTTGCTTGCGATATGTATTGAGGAATGGAATTGATTACTTGTTTCGTAATCTCTGTGATGAGATCAGCACTAACATTTATCGAAGATAGTGCATCGGATTGGATTAACACTGACTGTTGACTAGGCTGAGTCATGATTGGATCTGCCACCCATTGTTTCCTTACACGTCACCAGGGATATCTCACTTGTTGAAGGCACAGGTTTGGTAGAGGATTGAGTGAAAGGAAATCCTTACCCTCAGGATCTTGTCTGTTGGTTGATGCGAACGATTTCGATGGAATCAGTTGACGAGATGACAGAACCAACACTGATGGGAGGAACAACCGTCAACAATGCGAAACAATTCGTCTTTTTCTTTGGATTCAATCATTCGGTAGTTGGAATTTGGGATGAACATTTCGGGCATCTTTAATCTGCTCTCCATGTCCCGTATCTCATTTGGATTTGATTCTCCTCTTCACCAAATTAGGCATGGGCAGCGGTCGGTCCGACTGCTCGTCGACCGACCGACTGCATTTTTTTGTGATCGTGCCCTTTTCACCAAAAACAGTGTGTTTAATCCTTCAGATTTTCGTAAAAACCAAAGTATTGTCAATAAAAGAATATATGTGAATGTTTGGGAAGATTAAAGGAACAGCGAATCGTTGTGTTTTGAATGAAAGGGGAGAACAAGTGATGGACACTTCTTGACTTAAAAAGATGGCTGAGCTGTCTTCCATCCCTCGTTTTTCACTCTCGCGGAGATACTGTTGTGAACAAACTGTCACATTTACACTTGTCTCCACTGTTGGTGGCTGCGTCGCCTGCGTATCCCGAAGCTTCAGATGCTCCAGCCGCTCATCTTGCTGCTTCTTCACATCGTCCTCCAGTGGCGCCACGTGTGTCAGCAGAGAATCCACATCAGGTGTGTATGGGATGTGCTCAGCCAGAAGATCGGGGAAAGACGAAGGAGAGATGGTGGAGAGGGAGAGGGCTGGAGGAGAGGGAGAGTGAGGAAGAGAGGAAGGCAGACTGGGTGGCGTGTTGGGTGGGGGTGGAGGGAGCACAGAGTGGCGCGGGTCGGGTGGGATGGCCTTTGCCTGCACAGAAAGAAGACACGTCATGAAGAAACAAACACAAAAACAGGAAACACAATCAAACAACAACCACAACCCAACAAGAAACAGAACCACACATCGACAAGTGCCACTGGCGCAATCGCGCCCATTCGGATGGTGTGCGGCCTCTCCTTCCGAAATCGGTCCAGCATCGCTGCGTCTTCTTTCGGAGCTTTGTCGCCTGCGTCGCCTGTGTGTTCGAACACTCGCCTTCCTTAGTTCCTCACTCCCTCGTTCCTTCCCTTTGCACTGTCCACGCTGTGCAGGCAGTTCGGAAGATCGCACAGCAACAGCGATGCCTGCTCTTCGTCTCTTGGAACCCGGCCTCCCACACCCACTCCGGCCAGCACTTCCGAAGCCGCGTCTTGTCTGGCAAGCGATCGGAAGGCAGGATAGAGAGTGTCGGCTATACAGCTTCCTCCTCCTTCTCCTCCTTCCTCTTCCGCTCCTTCTCACCCTTCCTCGCCTCTTCTCCCATCCACGGCACTCGGAATTAGTTCATCGTAAGCATCCCAACCTATCCCTTCACCTCGCCCAGCATCCACCTCTCGTCCGGCCAGTCAAACGCGTAGCTGAAGCACAACTCCCTTGCTTCGAGCCCCTGCTCCTTCATGAACGCCCCTGCACTCCCTTCCAATCAGTGGAGCGCTTTGACCAGGCAATGCTGGAGCAGAACAAGCATTCTGATACAAGCATGAACAGAGTTCGTGTTTTGCATTCAAAACTTCAGAGCCTGTGAAAAGAGGGCTGTTTGGTTGGATTCTTCAAAGAAAATAGGAGTGAGCACGATGGAAAAGTTCATGATGCTCATTTTCGTCAGCTCCCTGTTCAAATTCACCTTCCCCAGGAACGAGCACCTCAAGTGCATACTGTCCCGATTTAGGATCGAGAGTGTGGAAATTAGAAACAACTTCGCGTGTGTTTGGCACAGTGTCGACAGAACAATGGTGACGAAAGGTGACTGCCAAACTTGACGGAAGGGTTGGATGAACTCGCACAGACTTGTGTTTTAGAAGCCCGAAAGAACATGTGGCTGCTGTGTGGACAATTCCAAATCTCATATCATTGCGTATATCCCTTGTAGTTCGTCGATCGTCGCTTTTGACAGTAAGAGTTCATAAAATACCCTCTTGTATGAATCTCTGTTGTGAATTAGGTTATTTGATCAGCTGCGAGACAGTGTCGTTCACTGTCGTAGGGATATCCGTTTTAGAGTCTGCGATCTCCTCCAAAACCTAAATGTTGGAGAGGAAGCTGTGGTCATACACCATCCCTCCCGAAATCACAAAAAACGAACCATCGGCGTCCCCACATCAATCGAGGCCACTTTGGGAACCGCTGCAGGTGGGACAGGGTGGAATTCGGAGCTCATGAACGGAGGGTTGACTGCCTGTCACAGCTGGGATTGACAGAGGAAATGTAGTGAATGAGAAAGTTTGAAGTGCAGAGGTGATGAATTGTGTGCACGTTGAGTAGAAATAGCGGGGTTGGGGAGGCGACGATTCCGTTGTCACGACCGATCAAGAATTCTGGGAGATAGAGGAATCCCACAGCTTGTTCTCTGCCCGTTCCGATGTCTGACATCCAAAAACAATCATCGAGCGAGACACAGGTGAGTATACAGCCACATGCGAGCTGATCGGCGGTTGCTGGTTCTTGCCTGGTGTCAGGAAGGTCTAGGTCTATGCCACGATATCAAGTGAGTACAAGGTACTCAATCGGTGCTGCTTCATTCCCCAAATCCACACAGTATTCCATTCTTCATCACCACCGGGTAGAGATCGCGTGGAGATGGTCGACGATAGTGGATGGACAAGACATCAACTTCACATAAATGATGAGAAAGAGGTTGATAAGAGTGTAAAAACTATGTAAAAGCATACTGATGTTGTGAATGTTCGTTTTCTCTTCTCAAAATGCTTATTTCCGAGTTGGGCTGGATCATGTCATCTTTTGCTGACAAATGAAGAGAAAGAGGATGGAAATGATGAAAAAGAATTAAAACACCATTTCATCATTATCTGGGTGAGTGGAAAAGGTGTGAGAACGAAGAGAAGGAGTCGGTGTCGGTTGGACAGGCCGACTTTTTGTCCGATGTTGGGGAAGGACAGACCGACTCAGGGACTCTTGATCTAAGACGTGTTGAACACTAATTTCGAGAAATTTGAGATGAACTAATTATCGTGATACTGTGAATCAAAAATGAGAAAAAGAGAATAATAAAGTGACTCTGGCGGGACTCGATCCTGGGTCGGGGGAGCAAAAAGCTGTCGTGCTTCCACTCGACTAAAGGGCAGTTCAAAAAAGTCGCCGACTGTTTTATTTTTAGGGACTGGACTCGATGTTTTCAGACCGACCACTGCCCATGCCTACACCAAATAAAGTGTCTGCGGTCAATGAGCCGTGTGGGTTGGGGATAAATCTCGTGGAGTGAGTTGTCAAATGTCATCATGGTCTGATCAATTCCTTCCGACTCCACAACAAGGATGACGGTATCCAAAGCCTCTGAATTCACTTCACCGACAAGTATGCGCTTCATTTCTCTCAATGTTGTTTCAGATTCTCGTCCATTTTTGGACTGGGACGGAACTGACGTGGGTGATTCTAAATGAATTGTTACCCGCGTATTTTTTCATTCAATTTGACATTTCATTTTCCTTAACTCCAAATACAAACATTTCTCAGAGTTGTCCACCATTAATCATTGAAATGTAATCCAATTTGTCGATCGTTGTCCTTTTCTTACATGACGGTTCTTCTGGCAGCCTTTTCATCTTTTTGTCCCACTCATCTTCTTCACTTAGTGACAAATCATCCTCTCCCAGATAATCATCATCCTTTCTCCGGCCTCGGACCGTCCGTGACTTCCGTTGCGGAGGCAAAAGAGCCTCATCATCAACGCCATGTGGGTGCTCTCCTTCTCGCTTGATTTTGATAATAGTGTCTGTTTCCTGCAATAAAATAGTAAGAACATCGATAAGGGCACACAGTTGTGACGATAGTATCATCCGGTGAATCGATGCATGACTGTTGATCGATCATCCTTCTTCGCTCTGCAAATTTCCATTGTTTCTCAAGTGAGGTTGCGACACGGGAAGAAACGATGACTTGATGCCATCTCTTGACCTCGAAATCATGGATGACTCTTTTAAACCGAAATGGGAGATGTTGCCAGGAATTCGTCGGGATCGACGTTGATGGGCTCACTTTCAATTTTGAGTGCTGAATTGTGAAGCATAGATACTTTGATATGCCGTTGAAATCGATTTCCGGCGATTCTCCTGGGAAATTGGGTGAAAATTGGACAAATTTTACGATTCGTCCCTTCAATGCCGCTTCCAAGTCTGTGAAGTATTCGATAAACTGTGAGCAAGTGTTGATTGTACTTTGAGGCGGGTGAGATCGCAAATTCCGTGTCATGATCCCGAACTCAGCATCGCAATCATTTTTCCCATGATGTTCAACGAAGAAAAGAGCATACGTGGACAACGTGTTATCAAGGGTTGTTAAATCTGAGAGTAGGTAGCAGAGAAGTTGTTTATTGCGAAAGTGTGGCCCACAGTCTGATACGAAAAAAAGAGTCTGGGCCCGATCAAACAACTCCTCTTCGAGCAATGATTCCAAAGCTTCTACAACAAAAGAAGCATTATGGTTCAGGACCTCACTAATATAATGGTAGGTTCTTTTGTCCAATGATCCTTTTTCATTTCTGTAGTAGACCACGAAGCCAAGATCGGTCAGCTGTTGTTTGTTGAAGAAGTCTTTCTGCGATTCTTCCGTTGATATCGGTATTTTCCAATTTTCTTTAAAGTCAGCAATGATCATATACTGATTTTGTTTCAACGTGTTTCTAATTTCCTTGATTCCTTTTCGTTGATCTTCTGCTTCAAAAATATGATCATCCAAGGCTTGTATTTCTTTCTCTAGTGCTTCGATCTTCGTTCGTTCAGTTTCTGGAAGGACTGCAAGTTCGCGAGAAGCTTCCTTCCGGCGGATACAGTCTGGGCAGACATCTGTTCGCCTTTGAGATTCATGGAGATCTCTCGTCATGAGACAAAATGTACTATATCCCAGATGTATGCCTGTTTCTTTTGATAATTCTTGCCATATTTGATATTTTGTCTGACATATCATTCTTTCTTTCATCCATTTTGAAGGGTCGTGGCGCAACATGAGTTGGGATCTGGACGTCTCCGACGAATGGTCCATAATGAATTCTCGAAACAACCTCTGCTCCTGATGATTGAGAGGTGAACGAGATGGCGGGGGGTGCGTTAGTTTGTTTCTTTTGTAACGTCCTGTTTTGAAGTGGTGCCGAGCCGAATTATAGCGGCTCTTCGAATTCGGAAAGCCAGCAGTCACAAGGAAAGACAATGCGAAATGCCCAGCCAGCACAGATTCTACATCGAGTGGCACGATTTTAGACTTTTGACAGATCAGGAGACAATCTTTCACGAGGTCTGTACTCTTTTCTGAATTTTTTGAAGGAGAATCAGATAAAAATTTCAGAATGACAAACCTGAGTGGTCCTTCTCAAACGTTGACAATACAGATGGACACCTCTTACTCTTTTTTAGAAGGTGCAATATTAGCTCAGCTGGATCGGAGGGCCAAATGGTTGAAATTGCTTCCCAAGCCAGACGTGTCTTTTTGGCTCGTTCATTTCGCGAAAGCGAGGCGAAAGAGGGAACAGACTCCGTAGTCATTGATAAAATCTACTTGTCCCAGAATCAGTCACGAAACAGCAGGGTTGTTCACGGATCATGAAAAGGGGCCACCAGGCTCACAAACTCGCACTATTGGATCACAATCTTTTCCAATTCATATTGATCTCACCATTTCACTAGGGTGTGTCACGACGAAGCTTTTTGAAGAAAAATGGACCAATCTTGACTGATGAAGTGCGATCATCATCAAGAGCATCATAAATCAAGTCCTCATGCTCCTATAAAAATTCACTCCAACTTCAAAAGTTTTTTTCTGTGGTGTGACGCACCTTAGTTTCGGGTAACAATTGATTTAGAATCACCCACGTCTTGTCGATAAACGCTGCCTCGATCATCTTCCGATCTCTCGCCACTTTGATGAAGGAAGGATTTCCCTTTGATGACGCACTTGTGTCGAAGGCAGTTGTATTCTTCGAGACCATCTCTCCAGCCAGCCCCTTTTTCTCCGTCGATGATTTCCTGTTTGGATTGGTTCCTGAACATGTCGATCCTGTGGTTGGCTTCATCGAAGCACTTTGGTCAGTTCTTGCTTCGTCTGAACACAGAATAGTCGAATCTGCATTGGCTGTCTTGGAGTCAACATTTGATCGTTGTTCAACTGACAACACCCTGAAGCTGCTGAATTGTAACATGATTTCTGGAGTGATGACAGTTATCCGACCACCCACCAGCTCACTGTCCGCAGGGAATGTTCTGCACACTCGTATCATTCGACTTCTGAAATCAAGCCTGTTCGAGGCCAGAAATCTTGACTCTTTTGACGTTTCTGGTTCATCCAGACAATCTCAGTTGAATGATGCGATCTTTGAGCGAATTCTCATCCCTTCAGAGGCATATCTTCGATATCTCTGCTTAAACCGATATTTCATCATGGAAGGTCAATGCCTTCATTCACTTCTGGACCTCCTTTCCAAGTTGATTGAAATTAGCGCATTCCATTCACCAATATCTCATTTTGTTATGTCGCTCCCCATCTCTCTCACCATCACTTGTTTGTCGACTTTCAACTCCGAATTTGAGAGACGTTTCTTTTCCAATTTACGATGGATTGTCCCTCGCTGGATCAACGCAGGTCCCCGCACCTTTGCGAATGGTAAGACAATCCTCAGAGCGCTGAATTCTGAAGGATTGGATGATGTGCTTGATCAGTCTTTCTTCACCTTCACCCAGGATATTTTCCGAAACATCATACTGGGCTATGATAATTGTGCTCGAAACTTTACTTCATTTTTCGGAACTAACAATCTGGAGATACTCCCTCGTTAGATCTGATGTTGCTTTGGCTTTTCTTCTCAACCAAACCTCCAACAGCCTTCCTTGCCCCCACCATTTCAGTGCGTTCACAATCAGTCTGATCTCCTCGACAACTTTAGGAACGAAGTGCTTTGGACATTCCGTCACGATCACCAAACAACCACCTTCTTCCATCAGCCACTATGTCATTTCTGCCGCCAATTCCGAAAACATTGTCCTCTGGATCGATGATTTAAGCTTTTCGAAACTGATGTGTGCTCCTGTGGCACCAAATCCATACCCCATCTTTCTCCAATGCTGTTCTCTGTCGGAGAGGGCACGATACAAATTGAACCAGCAACGCCAACTTTTCCTTTGATTCCGTTCTCCCGTGTGGAAGGAAGAATGTTTCTCGTTCGTTTGAGTTCGTCACGACCATTCAACCGGATTCTGGTTCATTCCTCCACTCTTCGAATATCACTGTCAGAATCGCAATTTGCATGCGAAATTAGATGCATTGCATGGCAGCTGACACTTAAGGACGGTTGAAACTCCTTATTCGCCTTCTGGATCGACCACAACAATCACCATCTGATTCCCCTCTCTTCAGGACTTTATTCGAGCGATAATCTCAGAAACGTACCTTACCAGAGAATGGTGTATGTTTCCTGTGATTTCTGACACACTACTGTCGATATGAAGAGACCAAACAAGACAAATCGATCTCTCAAGCTCAGAGTGTGTCTTACTTTTTCTGTGAACAGTTTGTATCACCATTCATCGTCAGAGATTCATTTGGAGAGCATCCTTGATGTTTGTGTTTCTCTTTTGCTCCATTCATGTTGACGCAACCAATCCACAAAAATGACATTTTATCCCTCTTCAAAGATTTATCTGGTCCTATCTCAGAGCTTCCAAATAAACCCAACATTTCACATCTTCATCGTGAGTTTTTTTTTCCATTTTTACCAAAATTGTGGAGTTTAAGGCCCCAACTTTTTGTCAAATGAAATACAGTCTAAGTGAATACTGCTCGTACATTTTTCTTTAAACATTCTCAGTTCACTCACAACGATGAAACAAATACGTGGCATGTGATTAGAACAGTTCAAAAAAATTGTTCCAAGATATTCCGTGATCTTGTCAGTTCTGAAATCTTGCAATCAATTTCTTCTAACTAGAAATATTCTGGGTCGAACAACTGCATTAGATAGAGTAGAGACAATGAATTCAAGCGATTTAGCCCTACTACAGGAGACAATGTGACCCTTGTACTGAGTGTAGCCTTGAGTGATCTTCACGATCACAATCGCGGGGGAGAAGATGAAAAGTCTGAAAAAGAGAAGATAAATCATTAAAAAAGTCTGAAGAATGGATTTTTGGGGAAAGAATGTGTTGGTGGACAGTCGTTAAGGAATGACGTTTTTCGTCGTTTTTTGGATCTGGCGAAGGCGTTTTGAAAATCGCGAAAAGAGCCAGAAGAAGGATGTCATCAGTTCAATGGAATCATGAGAGGCTAAAAAGGACGTTGGATGAAAATGTACAGGAGTACATCCACAGTTTAGTGAGAACTTGATGGGATCTTGTCTTGTCGATTTAGACGGGAGAAACTGTATATAACTCAAGAAAACGCAGCTATCGTACAAATAATATCGTTCTACAGTGATGGGATCGACGAAATCGTGAATAGGATTCAGTTTCATGAAGAAAGAGCGTGTGTTCCATCTGACGAGAAGATTCTTCACAGCGGAAATTGAGACCAACAGAACTAAGCTTCATTGAAAGATGGATGGGTACATCGAAGATCGATGGAGACCGTTGAGTATGTGGGTCTGTTCCCCTGAGATTTCGTCCCCGAGAAGCGATTTCTGTAGAATGAAGGCATCTCACGAATAATCTCAAATCGAGGAGCCATTCTTCAAGAAAGGGAGTCTCAGGCTTTGAATCGGATGTGGTTATCCTCCCATGGTGAACCTTTTGGGACGGTTGAGATGTTGTTCGGTGTTTTCTGAGAGAGACGATCTTTCCATCATTCTGAGAATTTGTGGACAGAATTGAGCAGTTTGCGGTATATATGGTCTCCACTGGAACAGAATTGACCACAAACCCGTGGAAGTGTTTTCGAACATGGAACTGTTGGTGAAACATCGGTTTGAAGAAAGATGAAGGATGGATGCTTATGAAGAAACCAGAACTTCCTTATGGAGCATCATGTGAGTATTCCGCACTTTGAGAGTGTGGTGGATGGCTAGTTGTTTGAATTCTCAGTTTGTCCCCAAAATGGTGTGCTGGTTCGAGAATCATTGTCAGAGAGTCGTGCATCTTTTCCCTCATCGCGAAATGAAGTGGTGTGGTCGATGAGTTGTCTGATTTGTTCTTATACATCTGATGGAGAGATGGAGATTTTTAATCATGGTCGGATCAAGTTGATTCACAACGACACCATTGATAGACAATTTGAATGTTCCCCTCGCATTAAATTATGTTTTATCTAACTCTTTATCCAATTCAACGTTGCAGGGGTTCTCTGAAGAGAACGGGTTTCAAGTGGACACATTAAAACAAATCATGAATGAAAAGACAGCCCCAATTCGTCACTGCCTTTTCAAGAAAGTGGTGTGCTCTCAATGGAGTTCTACCGCATCATCTCATCCTGAAGACAGCATCTGAATCAAAATGGAGCGAGATCGACAACATTGCAGAGAATTCGACAGGTCCGGTGAGGCTGCCGATTCATGCTGCAGATTGCTTGTTCCAAAATTTGCAAACGAGTGCGTGTCCAACAGCAGGTGCTCGTCCGACTGATTTCCGAGATGACGATCGACGACGACGTGTGTGGGTCTGATGGACGAGAAAAAGTGGTTAGGATTTGTAGATTCTCTTGTCTTTCATGTGTTTCATCATTTTGTCCTTTTCCACAAACTGGAGACAGTGCGGACAAAGTGTATGTGACATCACAGGAGGAGATTGTTTCTGTCGATAATGTTCGAACAGTTCCATTCGAGTTCCTTGAAAAGCACAAATCTTGCTCCAGCGACATCGATACGTTGCGCTGTCAAGGACACTCGACACTCCATCGAGGAATACAGGCTCATGATCGCTCTGAAAGTGAGTCCATTGTCTCAGTGGGGATGTATAAGTGGGTTTGTTGGTGCAGAATGGACAATAGAATGGCATCACGAAGCAGTTCTTGGTTGGTCGACACTCCGTAAGGATGTGCCCGATCAGAGTGGTTGTGTTGCTCCCTTGGGAACAGAATGGACAGATGACCAGTTTTGGCTGAGGAGTCAATGTGTCTAGTTGAGGAGCTGTAATGGGATGATTCTTCCTGTAATCAATTACCTTCCCGACAATTGTGACTGGGGCCGGATTCAGACGAACTTTCAAAAGATTGTCTTGTGTTGGGATCAACGGATTGCGGATTCTGCAGTAATCCAGATGAGACACAAAACTGGACCATTGAAAGCTCTTCTTACAGAATGGACACGGCAGTTTCCGAGTTTCATTCCGACTTGCGGAGTTGACACCTTCACACACCTCGAAATGATTCATCATTTCCACCAATTTCACCTTTTGTGGACAGAACGGGCAAGCTCCGTGAACATTTTGGAGTTCATGTTGATGAACAGAAGACAAGTGAAGACGGAACTGACTTTTGTCGAAGAAACAGTGGCAGAGATGGCAGAACACCTGGTTGACATCCACATTGAGCCAGTGATCGTTGTAGAAGTGTTCGGCAAAAGAAGTCGGATGGACCTTCTGATCGCAGATGCACTGATGATGTTGTAATGAGGCATCCTCACTCACACGATCGAAGACATCTGAATGACTGAACTGGAGGTGTTCCCAAAGGTCCAGTGGAGTTGTGTGAGAAGCCGGGCAGAGGTGACAGATGTAATCACCTTTCCTTTCGACTGCGCGTTTGTTGCAGGCCAGAATCACATGTCTGATCAGCGCAGACGGAGGGATATCTGCTGTTCGACAGAATGGACATCGGATGGTTGATGGTTTGGTTTGAATAGCATTGAGGGTGTTTGTTGGTTGTGGTTCTTGTGGCTGTTGTTCAAACTGTGGTTTGGGGTGTGGATGTGTTTCTGGTCTCTGCCGTTCGACAGATAGTTTTGGTTGGAGAAGATGAAGTGGAAGAAGAGGCATGAGGTCGGAGTGAGAGTGGCGAAGATGATCGTAAACAGTTGTTTGACTGCAGAGCTTGAAACAGAGCGGACAGAAGAAGAGAGATCGTTTGTCTGTAGGTTGGGATTCATCAACAGCATGTCGAACAAACGAGTCAAGAGAAACGAGAGTCGTGCATGTTGGGCATTTGACTTGCCCCGCCCGCTGTTCGATTGCTTCATCAAAGAGAGGTCTGTGCTGTGAGACGTGTTCGTTGTACGCATCAATCGTCTGCAATGGTCGATCACAGAATGGGCAATTGGCAGGCAATTTGATGGAGTTTCGTTCACATTTGAAGAGGAGATGGGTGGCGAAAGAGCGACGTGTGTGTTGCATCACACAGAATGGACACTGAACTTTCGTTTCCAGGTATTGGTGGTTTTTGCGTCTGACTTCTTGTTCTTGTCGACGCTGTTCTTCCAGGTGCATCGATATCTCTTCTGAATGCTTTTCGCTGATATGTGCTTCCATTTGGCTGATCGGCACGGCCAATCCGCAGTACACACACGTCATTCGCTCTTCCATCGTTTTCCTCTCCCTTCCAAATCTTTTCGCGCCCAACTTGGATTTATTTTCTCCCAAACTCCCGCTGATATTCATATCAGCCATTGCTTGCTCCTGTTTGGTCTGGCCATGCGTTTGAACAACTGTAGAATGCTCGGATTGTTCTGGCAAGTCTGTAGACAAGAGGGATTGTTGGTCAGCCACGGGGAGCTTTTCAGGCGTTGATGTCACATTGTGAGCAACTGTGTTGTGGTATGTATTCTTCTGGTGGAAGGCTTGTCTTGATTGTTTCATATCGGTCAAACTCTCATTCATTGTTTGTGGTTGATATGGATTTAGGAGTGCGTTTGGTGGATTTTGTGACCAGTCAGACGGTGATTGATTCAACATGGTCTGGGGGAGATGTGAACTGTACCCTTCTCCATACTGAAGTGTCGGATGATGTAGAATTGATTGATTAGGAGGCCAGTACGGCTCTGGCTGGGGTGGATAAAAAGATGGTTGGAGAGTATGATCACTCTGCGATGAGGGGTGGGACAAAAGATGGTCGGATCTGTTCATCGTGTAAGGCGGTTGATGATCAGGCGGTGGCGGTGGGGGCGGTGGTGGTGTGTGGGTGATTGGAGATGAGAGTGGCTGAGGAGTGTTGATGGCTGTGTGGACGAAGCTGGGAGGATGGGTGAAGGCGATGTTCCTGACCTGTGTTTCGTCGGTTGGTCGATCAGTCATTGTGTCCTGAAGCGACTCTGGAAGTTGTTGAGTATGTGAAACATGCATTTGCAATGGTTGTAATGCTCCCTTCCCTCCTGTTTTCAGAAAATAGAAATCCATCCATGCCAGTTCACAGTTTGATTCTGACAATCCCTCGAACCAAGGGTGAGCAAGCAAGCGTCCATCGATGGCTGAAATGCGTCGATTCTGATCCACAGACAGTGTTTGGTTGAGAAAATCGAGGAACGCTGGCGAAACTTGTTTGGTGGTGATGGGAGGAGGAGGTTCACCGACTTTCCTGAAGAATGACGATGGAAGAAGAGTAAAAACGATACTGTCGAAGATTAAGGATTCCTTTGACCTGAAAAGGATGGCTGAGAGAGATTAGCGACAGAGCAGTCGGAATACCGTCCTTCCAAAAGTTCGTATGCGATGCAGCCTAATGCCCAGATATCAATTGATTGAGTATAAGAATCTCCATCAAGAGCTTCATGAGGCTGGAGAAAGTCAAGAAAATTCACGAATACCATGTAGCGGGGTGTTCTAAGTTGATGAGACGTAAAGAGGAGTGAAAGCCATACCCACAGAATGTCATGTCAAGTGTTGTTTCACCTGAAGTTAAATTGTCCATTTGGCGGAGGAGGCTATAGCCTGAAATCATGATACGCACTGACTGTGTCACTGGATCAAATGCGAGAAGGAGGTTGTCCGGTTTGATGTCCCTTAAGGAAATGCCATCAAAAAGGTGTGAAAAAACCGATGAATAAAATTGTGTTGATGGAGTTGAGTGATTCCATGGGCTATGAAACGGGACTGAAACTAGAAAGTTGTCAGACCAGTCATGAAGATGATTCGTCTCACAAGTTCTTCTGGCATGCCTGGTTCGTGATTATTTTCGAGGAGTTTTCCAAGGTTCTATGAAATATCGGAAAAAAGTTTAATTCCAACCCCTTGGTCAGCATAATCCACAATAAACACCATTTGTTTAGTTTGGAGATTCTGTTGAGCAGAATGTGTTGATGTGAGAAAGCGACGATTCTGACACAAACTGTAAAAGTTAATAGTAATGTGATTTCCAACTTTCTGAGATGCTCTGCCATTGCGTATTCTTTTCTGGAGAGTCGTGGATCGTCAACAACTTTTGCAGCTCGAATCATGCCATCTGCCATGACAACACAGTAGAATCTGAATAAATCACCTCATTTATGAAGCCATACCGTCCAAATTGACCATGCTCTGTTTCTATTCAGTGAAAGAGTTGATTTGAGGTGGAAACAAAAAACACACCGAGGAAGGCATAGTGCTGGAGATAGAACAAAGAAAAAGAACAAACAGAACAACCACAAGCTCTGAGGAGATCAACATCTGTAACGGCACCTTCTGTCATGAGACACACAGGAGATCAACACATCAGAAATGTTTCAGGAGGCATTTCACGAAAAGACTCTCTCAGAGCAAAATACAGAATTCTTCAGATGAGATAAAGTTGATTAATTCATGATGATGTCACTTTTGGTCAAGCGATATTTACCTCTATGGGGGGATCTGTTCATCTTCTCTCTTCACATATGCTCAATGTGATCTGTTTGATCTTGATTGGTCGGACATGTCCACATTTAGACTCCTCATCCTTCTTATTCGACTCTTTCATCCATTCTCAAACTCAAAACTCCAACCCTCTCATCATTGATTCACATCAGATTATTTCCTCTCCAATTGTCTTTTCTTGCACAAATGTCATTGTTGAAGGGCTTTTACAACGGCCAGAGATCTATTTCGAAGAGAATGGTCTCTTCATCATCGCCAATACCTCCATGTCTCTCTCCTCCTTATCTCTGAAACCAACAACACGTATTGTACATGCCACGAATTCTTCCCTCTTCGTTTCGTACTGTTCTCTCGTTGTCTCCACGCAATCATTATTTTTTGCATGTTCAAGCGCGGTCATTCTCTCATCTGTGACCCTCACGAGTGAAACTGGCACAATGTGCAATGTTGTCGAAGCGACCAACCAAGACAATGATATCTTCTTTCTCACTGGTTCATTATCTGATTTGATCATCACCAATGGGACTGCTCTGTTTGGATCACAATCGACCATCAAACTGCTCTCAACCGTCCTCCGAAATGTCACAAAGTCACACCAAACATCTCCCTCTGTTTCGTTGGGACCAACTCGGACTTTGATTTGGGGATCACAGTTCATACACGTCTCCAACGCGATCGAAGGAACGATCGTCCCTCCCTTCAGCCAAACGAACCGTTTCTATGTTCAAAATACCACGTTCTCGAATGGATACTATGAAGGAAAAAGCTATTCAACCACACAACACCTGACAGATGTTTCAAATTCTTTCGTTCTCTGTCAATTTGATAGTTGCAGCTCACAAGATGATGGAGGAAGTCTCTCAGCATCATACAGTGCCCTGTCATCTAACATCGAGCTTAATCTGTCAGAATGCACATTCATGTCGTCAAAATCCGAACGTAGCGGCGGTTCAATCGCCGTCTTCGTTGATGGTTCTTCAGAACAAGAATGCTCGCTTTCAATCTCCATAAAGGCTTGCAATTTCTTGCAGTCATCTTGTCTGAACGGTAATGGGGGTGGATTCTCCGTCTACACTGTCGGGGACTCGATAATCAGCGGAACCATTGACATAATTGGCTCGACCTTCTCTCAGAATTCTCAGGCGAATTTTGGTGGATCTATCAGCTCTTCCATCTCTACGACTGGGACTGTCTCGCTTAGTGTTGATAATTGTTACTTTCTGAGCTCCGATGCATCAAAAGGAGGATCCATCAGCCACGAAGTCATTCTCTCAACCTCATCATCATTCTCGCTTCAAAACAGTAATTTTCTGCATTCCACAGCCCATGATGGAGGCTCTCTTTATTTTATTATTCATAACCCCCTCACAATCTTGATTAACGATGTCACAACAAGCCCATCCACAGCGATACACAATGGAGGGTTTCTCTTCCTCCTCAAACGGAATTCTTCGTCGACTGACTCTTGCTCTATCACCATCAGCAATTTACAGATCGTTAACTGTTCAGCAGCGGAATCTGGAGGATTTCTCCATTTTGAAGAAGATCTGACGAACAATCGTCAAGATATCATCATCTTTGGCAAAAACATTGTTGCGGCCGATTGTAGTTCCGGATCCCAAGGAGCATTGTTTTCTATCCTCCATGTTTCACCTGTTAAGCTCACCATCTCCAACTCATCGTTCCAAAGACTCTCCACTGAGGGTCCAGGCGCGTTCTTGTTTTCCCAAGTACCCCGTCTGCAGAATATGTCCTCCAGCTTGACTGTGAAGATGGCAGGAGTGATATTTACAAATTTAACCAGCAAAACTGGCTGCCTCCTCTTCTGTGACTCTCTGATGGGATCCTGTTCGATTTTTATCGACCTTCACACGATCCAAGTGAATACGTTCGACTCAGAATTGTCTGGTGCTCTGATACACTTTGCGTTGCCGAAGAGTCCAGCCGCTATCGAAAGTGTCATCAAGAATTGCACTTTCCAACGAAATCCATCATCGAAACCATCATCTCTCATTGTCCAGACATCTGGGATCCTCTGCATTAAATTAACGACCATCATAGACTATAGTCTGTCGAACAAGGCGATGATCCAAATCTCGGAGCAAGTCAAGCTCAATCTCTCGTTTTCACAGTTCATAAACTACGCCCATCGAAAAATTGATCACCACTATCAATTTTTCGATGGGTCAGTCGGTCAAGACAATCTGATCCTCTGCAACAGTGTTCTGTTCAATCTTCACACTCCGACTTGTAACGGATACGTTATGACGTTTGATACTCTTCCAGACAATGTCCAGACGCTTTTTGAAACATGTGTGGATTCATCAGAAGAAAATCAGTTTTATGCAATCTCTGACAAGAAAGAGAGGTATTACTCGATTAGCACTGAAGCCAGAACGATTTTTGTTGACGATGTACAAGGAGTTGATATGTTGATGTGTGGGTCTACACAATATCCCTGCAGAAGCATTACATATTCCTGCCAATCGTCGTCTCGCTCGCCGTTCGCTCTCTCCGCTGTTGGTGCCTTTCAATCAACAAACAAGGCAGTATTCATCACATCGCCTTGTATGCGCCTTTTCTCGCAGCGGTCAGACACCACAGCCGAAGATTATCGAGCCTCGTTCGCATTTATTTTGGGTCCCACGCCGATGCTCCATGGGCCGAATAACAACTTCGAACTTGCTTACCTGATCTTCAATCTTGAAACAAAGGAAATGGACACCGTTTTCTTTCGAACCAAACAGAGCAAGACAGTTGTCTCGAACATCTTGATCAACTATTCCGGCACTCCCACAATTTTCCTCTTTTTTATCTCTCCAACCACTCCTTCCACCGATCTCGGTCTCCAAGTCAGTTTTCACAGCCAAAAACTGTCAAACATCGTGTTATTCGCCACAAATTCAACAATCCCGTTGATCGAGTCATCTGAACTCCACAATTTGGTCTTAGCTGGCTCATCAACACTCGTGAAATCTTCGAAGGACACAACAATCAAAGGCTCGTTATTTCTCGCCCTAACATCCACCCAATCTCCATTCCATCTCGATAACTCCCATCTCGTCCTCACAACATGCCATTTCGAATCGTGTGAAGTCGAAGCAAGCTCGCTCGTTGTCGTCGACACCAATTCTGTCCTGACACTTCAATGGTCCTCTTTCTTCTTCTGCGAAGGGCAAGAAGCGGGTGTGGTTCTCTTCACAGAGACAGCCAATCAGTACGACTCGAAGTTGGAACAAGATAAATTTGTGGGAAACACAGCAACTCTCAACACTAGCCACGGTACGGCTTCTTCCTCACTCTTCGGAAATGACTTGACCATCCGCCGCGATGGTCTTCACTTGAAAATCCTCAACTGCCGCTCGTCATCTGTCTTCCCTCGGGCAGTCGTCGGAATCGCTCCCAACGCGAAAGTTGTTGATCTCTTCGCATGTCTCCTGCATACCGTCTTTGTCGATGTGATCGGGTCAGACACATCGTCCTGTGGAACTCAACACACTCCTTGCGGGAGTCTTCAATATTCGATCGGATTCACGAATGAGACCAACGAGGATAGCTCAAAGACAACTGTGTTCCCGTGCGGGCATTTCAGAGAATATGACATCGAGATTGGAAACCGGAGTGTGCTGGTCGATGGAGACTGGCAAACGGAATTCATTGTGCCAAAATTGACGTTCAATGCGATGTTTGTGATTCGAGACAGTGCGATTGAGATGAAAAAAGTGACATTTGATCTGACACAGCAGATTTGCGGCAAGTTCATTTCGTCCACATCTTCGCATCTTGTCCTGTCAATCTGCTCCCTCGCTTCCTTTCCATCCCGATCGACTCTCACCCATCCACAACAAGCATCGTTGGATCATCTTTTTTCGACGCAATTTGGGTCTGTTCGCCTCTCTCAGTTTCGAACGGAAGGTTTCAAAGAATATCCGCATCGTTCTCCGCTCCTCAACTCTGACCAAACTGATGTCTGTTTCGAGCACAGCACACTTTCGCATCTTTGCGCAGCAAGTGCGACTGGAATATTCACTGGAGTTGTTCACCGCACTCATTTCTGGTTGAACAATGTTCGGTTTGAGCAAACAACAACATCAATTGATTGTGGGATGGTTTGTGTTGAAGTGAAAGACGAGGGCAGAGTGACCTTCGAACACACGACGTTCTCAAACCAAGCGATTCTCGTCCCACTCGTCACCATCTCGCTCTCCTCCACCACTCCAACAATCAACCAGAACAAGATTGTGGTGGATGCTTCCTCACTTGGAATTGAGGATTGTGTTGGTGTCGAGGGTGTTGGATCGGTTCTGTTTGTGAAGAATCCGAATTGTGTTGTGTGGACGCTCGCCAAATCGGAAAATCGAATGAATCTCACAAATATGAAATGGGATTCGTTCTCCGAGCAACGTGGGTCCGACAGTGTCATCAGCCTCTTCTCCTCCCAAATTCCTCCACTCTCGAATTACCACATCGAAGTCGATCGTGGGAGTGATCGGATTGATTGTGGGTCAGAACAAATTCCATGCTCGTCGATCGCATTTGCTGTTGATGAGATCTATCCTCATCGCCAGAACGCAGTTGGAGTGATTCTTCTTTCACCAACCGACCTGACCGCACAACTGCTCGACACCAAATGCTCGCTTTTGGACGGCTTGAAGCACACTCTCGACATTTCAAATTTGATCCTCAACACAAATCCCGCAATTTTGGTGACAAGCAAGTTTGAGTTGGCGTCGATCGTGCTGAGTCTCCCACCGAATCTGGAGAGAGTGAGAGAGTCAATTGGAGTGGTGCAGTGCGTGTCGGGGTCGCTGGTAGTTCGAGATGTGGTGGTCCTGCAGACAGCACAGGCGAACATGCAGAATCGGAACATCATTCTCGCACGTGACTCGCATGTCGAGATCAGGAATTGTGAACTGACTCGGATCACAACTGAAGAAGCGATCGTCTCACTCAGCTTCTCGGAATCGGTTCAACCATCTTTTCGGATGAGGAATGTCTCCTTTGTCAGCTGTCAGCCTCAACACACACCTCGAATCTCCCTCACACTCTCCACAGACCATGCCAACATCAAACTGAAATCGTTCTTTTCTGAAATGAAAGTTGACTGGAAGCATCCGCAATGGTACAAGCTGAAAGTCGGAAACAAGGAATCGTCATTTGTGTTCGATCTTGTCGTCCATCCCGCAATCTGGGTGGGTATTGGCTTTGGTGGACTCGTGTCGCTCTTCCTCGTTCCATGGATTGTCTGCACGCCTGCTGCCTTCCCATTTCTTCTTTGCTGTGGATGCCATCGGACGAAAGAAGAGACTACAGCTCGTTCTCGCTGCTGTTTGTGCTGTCGGCCTGACGGGGGATTGGGACAGAGAGATCACGACCCGTGGGCCAACGTGGTTCAGATGAATGGACATCCGCACCATTTTCGATACTCGTCGATCACAGAAATCAAAACACAAACACGACGAGATTCGAACGTCGACAGAATCGGAACTGGAAAAAAGTCGTTTGTGGGTGATGCTCTCGCACGATGGACTGACACCCGAAAGATGATTGCTGATTCTGAACACACTCGACGCGATGACAGACGAGAATTCAGATCTCATCCAGTCAGTTCTGAGGACGATGCGAGCGACACAAACTCTGAAGATATCTTCCTCTCTTCTGAGTCGTCGGATGAGGAGGAGGTGTGAGTGGTTGTGGGAGGAGGATGGGAAGGGGGTTGGGATGTGTGGCACTCGAATCTTTGTTCTTTTTTTGTTTGGTTCATGATGAACCTAATCTTCTTTGTGACTGGGATCTGCCGAGGAACCCTTCATTGAATCGAAGAGATTGTTCCACTTTTTGTTATAATTTCAATCTCCGGTCGATGAGCCGGATGGGTGTGGATAAATCGAATTATCAGAGTGATTTGATCGGGCCGCTATTTTTTTTGGAAACACCTTCGTCAGAACGATCGTCTCGTTGTCGTCTGTCTCACACTGAGAGCTATTTTTCACGTCAGATTGCCGAACATTCCCAACCACTAATACTGGTTTTGACGACATCTCGAAGTGATCCAAAGAAGTCTCGATCGTCACGCTCAAAACCACTCATCTCTCTGAATGTCCACTTCAACCAAACCAACAGACAACCATAAGCAATCTCCTCCGAGGATACAGATCATCCCAACCATCTCACCGATGAATCAACAAGCGAAGTCTCGAAGAATGACACAAGCTCGGTTCACAGAATATCCAGGAGATGTTCTTGAAATACTGCACAGATATCCCTTGCTTGTGTGGTATGATCCCACAGCATCCAACGATTTTGAAGAATCTCTGTTGGAGCAGGAGAACGTGAAAACCTTGAGATCTCTCGTCGCTTCTAAATGTGGAACTGAGGGAGAGGTTGAGTGGCAGGTATGAATTCTTTTTTGATTATAAGTAATTTTAATGCTCTGGATTCTTGACTCTGGATCCTGATTTGTTTCAGGATTTGATGGAATGGTTCGTGTGTGCTGTGATCGGACTGAAATCAAAAGTTTCGCAAAGCGACGGGTCGTTTTGGTTTGATTGGGATGATGTTGTGGTTGATGGATTTGGGACAGCTCGGATTAGTTTGTCTCATCTTCTTGACCTTCTTCTTTTCAGATCTCTTCGCCTCGCATTCGGATTCATCCCCTCCACATTCCCAACAGTCCTTCTCCGATTGCCTTGCCAGCCTCTCTCAGCTCTTTTTTGATATGATTGATCAACTTTCCAACTCAAACTGCCTCCCAACACGCATTGAACATTTCTTTCGAAGAAAAATGATGATCTCGATCCTTCACCATCTCATTGATCATCTCGTCGGCACTGGCCATGTGGTTCCCGCCTGTAGCGCATCCATGTTCGAAGAGATCGTTAGTTATATCATCAACTCATTTTTCGACTCAATCCCGACAGGGATCAGCGTGGTCGATGATTTTATGTCTCTGCCCTATTACATACTCCAAATTGTGAAAACCATGGAAGCAGTCGACATTGTGGAGAATGAAGTTCGACTGACTGGCCCATTAGGCGATTTTCCCTCATCACAATTCGAACAATTCGTTGATCTTGTCAATTGTGAGATCGTTCAAGTGAGAAAACAGTATGATCCAGATTTGCTTGAAGAAGCGAGACGGGTCTCGTCGTGGAAGGAGCTTCTTCAGAAAGTGGCAAGTGGAGAGGAAGTTGAGGTGTGTCTTCTTTTTTTGGACTTCGATTTTCAGAATGACACATCGTTCCTCAAATTGCCGTTCTTTCGTCCGACGCTTCTCTCACTCCAAGCGAAGTTCCAACAACTGACATCGTCGATGGATGGGTCAGCGGGCACTTCAACATCGTCGTTGCTTTCATCGCACTCTACTCCCCACCCCTCTCTCGACGCACATCTCGACTCTTCTCTTCGATCTCTCTCGTCATCGTCACACGTCAAACAAGAATCACTCGAACTTCTGACGATCCTTCACTCTCTCCTCACTTCACCTCTCCCTTCCTCTCTCCCCACACATTCATCTACAATCACCAGCGGAAGACTCACTTTCCTCCAACACGAACCCGTCGATCTCGATGAGAAATTCACAACATCCCTCTTCGACGAGACTGACAACGAGAAACTGACTCGTTCACTTGTTCGTTGTCGCTCTGTCTGTGAACTCGTTGGTGCTGAGAAATGCGTTGTCGACATTCCAGTTTTCTTCGATCGACTTCTCTCTGTTCTCGGATCATCCGACTCTCTACTTCGCGCATCTGCATTCCATCTGTTCGAAGGTTTGATCGACGTGCCGTGTGCCATTCCTCTGATGCCTCGTTTATGGGATCGACTCCGCAATGCCTTCCGCGATGGTCATCCCGAAGAACAACATGCCTTTGTTGAGATTTCAATCAAATGGATCAGCCACCAATGGAAGGATCGTTCTCTCCCACCGTTTCCCTCAACAGAATTCGACTGGGATGGTCTGACATCAGCGGATTTGAGTGACAAACTTACATTTATCCGCACCATCCTTCTCATCGAATTAATCCGACGTCATTCGATCGAAAACCAAAAGAGGAGCAGAGCTGTGACTGACTCCATTCTTTCTTTCGAGGAACGACAACACGCTGTCGAACGAATCGTCACTTTTTTCGGTTACCCCCACAAACTCGAGAAATATTCTGAGAAGTGTGTCTATCTCGTTTCGTATTGTCTTCTGATGTCACTTCGAACTCTTTGTCATTTTCCTCCCACTCTCACCACCATTCTCACCCAACGTCCTGATATTGATGTTTTCTCTCTTCTTCATTTGATGGATCAAGTTTTCTTGCTCTGCCACACCTCTCTCGATCCACACAAGCCACACCAGCCTCCTCTCGACCTCCTCTTCGAACGAACACTCCGAAGTGACCCTCTCAACTTCTTCTTCAGTTTCAATGAACCAGTTGACTATTTTTCACCATCCCTCGTCAACACTGCATTGTGTGGGTTTCATGCGCTCTGTCGACGAGGAGTGCATCTTGATCTGATGGAGTCAGTTATTTTGAAAACTGGCCATAATCTATTCAACACGATGTGGATGTTTAACACTCCTCTCATCTCTGATACCTTTCATCTCTTTCATTATTTCCCACCCCCGCTCGTCATTCGTATCTTCCTTCCCATTCTGTCGTTGGCAACGACTCATTCCTCTCTCGTCGATCCTTTGAGAGCGATGATGACAACTCTCCTCTTTGCAACTGCCCCTTTCGGCGACTGTCACAGTGTGAGAGAACTATTCCGATCTGTTGGCTGGCGGAACGACGAAGGAGGCACTAATTCACTTGAATCGATTGTCATTCCTGGCTGTGAGTATCTGGAATGGCTGAACATCCCAACTGGATTCGGATCTGCTCTCGCTCCCTCAAATGGACGAGTGTCTTTCGATCACTTCGAAGAAAAAGTTGGATCACACATCTCCACCGATGATTCTCTCAATCCAACCACGTCGCCACCTCTTCTTTGGACATTCTGTTGGAAAAGACGAGAAGTGTGAGGGATGGAATCGCTCTCGTTGGGTCTTTAGTTCGAGACTTGAATCAGCCTGGTTTGTCTTTCGGTTCTTCTTCATCTCTTCAGATTCCGCGTTGAACACTTTGACATTTGAAAGACTTCAAGGTTGTTCCAAGGCGATGCTGTGTGTCTTCTTCATTCTCTCATTTCTTCAGCTCACCAATTCCAGCGGAAGTGTCGGTGAGCTTGGAGTTTGTGAAGAGACTTGTCAGTTTGTGCAGAGTTGAGAATGTGATGAAGATGGTGCGTTTTGGGATGTTCGACATTGTGATTCGAGGAGTGTCGGAATCGTCGTTTCTGGAGGACTACGAAAACGGGATTTGTGTGATTGGGATTCTTCTTCGTTCGATTCTTCATTTTGCCATCGTGACCATCATCGACGCAAAGTGAACCGGACTGCCTGTTGCAATGGGCAGACTTCCCCGAGCCATAGCCATCTTCTCCAACACAACATAACATCCCAACCCAAACAAATCGATGCATTCTAACATCCGCAATTCCATTGAGTATTCAAACAGGGATCATTGATCAGTCTCGAGCCAATTGGACAATTCATGCATTGTTCGTTGAAGTGTAACATTGTGAATAGAAGAATGCGATCAATCACAAAACCAGCTTCAATACCATCATGCATCAGTCACAAGCTTTCCTCCTTCTCCCTCTTGAAAGTTATAGACAATCAGGTTACGTTCTCTTTGGAAAACCGCTCGAGTGCTACTCAGATATAGTGAAGAGTCTGATAATCTTATGTAGAACTGATATATGTTGTTTTATCACATATAATCTCGAATTCCACACAACAAAACAGACTTCGAATACCAAGTTCAGATGAGGAAAATTTGTTATGGACGTTTTCTTCTCAATTTGAACGACGCGATGACAAACGATCAACGTCGTCAAATATTCTTTGCTATCGATATTTCTGGTTCCACCAGCCATAGATTCTACTATGATCATGTTCTGACGATTTTTAACGATATGTATAAACCAGGCGATGTCATCCTATTCTGGCATGATTCCAGCTTCTTTGTTGATCATAAACTCGCCAGACTACATTTCAGTCGTGCACAAGGATTGGGAGGAACATCTCCCTCTGAAATTCTCACACAAATCACATCCAATGGCTTTTCCACCACCGAGATCCACCTGGTCTTGATTACAGATGGAGAAATTGATGTTGAGGAGATTGACTCTTGCGATGCGCTTATTAAAATGAATTCAATCCAATTTGGTTTTGTCAGCACCTTCATCATCTCAAAAATGGGAAATGGAAACATGTCAGTCGCAGCCTCATTCAACCGTCAATGTGGCTCAACTGTGACTATCCTTCGTGATGAAACACGCTATGGACTTGTTGCACCGTCTGTTGCAGTCTCAAACGCTGACATGCTTCTCCTGTCCCGGATTAACACAATCAACACATTCGCTGAATTATCAGCGGCATTCGATGGTCTCACTCGAGCCCTTACTGCCCGAATGCTTGGATCCAAAGGAGATCGTGCTCTTCACGACGAGGTCGTAGCAATGCGAACAAGAATCGCTCGAACATTCTCGCAGCCTCATTCCTCTGCAGCAGACGAATTATCCTTCGCAATTGATCGGAACGATTTGGAAGGCGCAATACTTGCGGGTGGGCAGATTGTGACGGAATATAATCACCCAAGCGGGTATGAATCAATGACCAATCTTCTGATCAGATTGACCGATGGAGCCCTTCGTTATACATTCACTCCCGACGAGATCAATGCAGCTCGAGCCACACGAGCAACGGATGTGGCCGAAGCAAGCACGATGAACGCAGTTCCTGTGACGCAAGGACCTGATGAAGGGGTCGTGTTCCACTGCCCTCTTTCTGTGGACGACGAAGTCGATGCGTGCATCATGATCGCTCAACCAGCACGCCCTCTTCTGATTGGTGTTGAAAAGAAGCAGACAGACCTTCTTATTGACTCTCCTCTGAACGCCCTCCACTCACCCGACTTTGTCACGAAATTGATGGATCACTGCGATCATGCTGTCAGTCTTGGGATGGTCCGAGAAGCAGAAAATACGGGACACCCACTCAAAACGTCTCCAATCACTCGAAAGGCCCTGCTCGGCTTCCTCCCGCTTGGGCCACACGAAACACACGTCAAAGCTGCAGATTGGACGCTTTCGCAGCTGATCAGTGGAGGAAAGGCTCTCGGAAACAAAGATTTATGGTTTGCAGTCATCTGGTTTCTCGTCAAGCGAGATAAATTAGAGTTTCTGAAAGAACTCGAACCATTCATCCGCGCTCAGCTGATTTTCCGTTTGAAACGACACAAAACAGCAGCATCGATGACAGGATTGAGCAATTTCATCATGACTCCCCTTCGGATGGACTGCGCGATTTTCTTCACTCTTTGCTCAGCTCTCTTCTCTCCTCGCCCGTCTGTCGCTTCCGATCCCCTCAAACTCCACTCACTCCACGCGCAAGAACTGGTCGAACTGGCAGACCTTGCAGACGTCCCTGTTCCTCCCGAAATCCGCTCCAACATTGTCCGCACTGTCGCCTCCCTCCGCCTCCTCGCTTTCACCAAAAGGCACCCTCGCGATTATGTTGAAGTGTTGGGGCAGATGCTGTTTCAGAATGGGTTCTGCGTGGATCGCGCTAATGTCGATTCAGCCCTCCTTGTTGATCCTCTCTTCTCCCTCCCATATATCCCGCTCGATGGTCGTGCTTCCCAAGAACAGCAACGTGCGGTGATGAAGATGCTGCCGTCAGCATGTTCCACTCTCCCTCTGAACGAAGTGTATTGGCTGCTGAGACGTGTGGACGCGTCGATGAGCGGGGCAGATGTGGATATTCCGCTCGACTGGCACGCTGACCCCCTCCCTCCTCCCAAACTCGTCTGGAGGCACTACGAAGGCAAGTTCAGCGAGATCTCGCACGTCACAATCTGCCACAGAACACTCCGCCCCTATTCCGTGCTCGATGATGGCAGGACGTGGAAGGAGCGGTTCTTCGAGATCATCCCACAATGCCGTGACCCTCCAGAAGGCCTTGGAAAGCCAGTGTTCAGCGTGCACAAGCTGTTTATGATTTTTGTGGGGCGATTGAACCGTGTTCCAACTGTGGAAGAGACCCTCCTCTTTCTGTATGCAAGAATGGTCCGATCTGAGAAGCCGATCCCAACACTCGTTTCGTATGCCCCTGCTCTCGTCCAGAGTGTGATCGATGACTTCATCCCGCTCTTGGCTGGCCAGCTCAGAAGGGCTGTCAAGAGGTTCCGTGACTCGGCGTCTGTTGTGAAGAGAATGGAGATGGAGAAAGGGAAGGATTGAGTCCCTTGTTTGGAAGGGAAGATTGTTTATATTGTTCTTAATTTTCACAAAGTTTGCATTTGCATCTTTTCATCCTTGTTCGTTGATAAAAGCAGGGAATTGAGGGAAAAACCAATGAAGGATGTCTTCAAAGAAAACAAAGGGTTGGATCTTTAATCTCGTCGAACTCGACACATCAGCCAAACAAACACATTTCAGTCCACCTCAACAAACATCATCTCAATGAAATCACAAAACCCACCTACAAAAGTTCTTCACATCCGCACAGCCTCTCCCAGCGAGAAAGAAGTGGATCTCAACTACATCCTGCCGTTTCTCTCAAACTTTGGTACAGTAGTATATGTTGTAACCATGCCAAGAATTCGCCAAGCACTTGCTGAAATGGATACTATCGAATCAGCCCGTAAGGCCTTCGATTATGCTCGCGGAAACATTTTGGATATCCAGGGCAAGGGATTCTACCTCGAATACTCTCGCAGTGAAACCATCAACAGAGAACCCTCATACCGTCGCAGTTTGCATCTTTTTTGTGACTTTTATTCAATTTTTGTGCACTTTCATCACCAGCTCTTGTGGAACACCGTGGCGAGCGCATTCTCCTCGCCACTGTTCACAACCCACTGTACCCAATGACAATTGACATTGTTTCGTCCATTCTGCAACCGTACAATGTCCAGCGTGTTGTGATATTCCACACAAATGGCATCCAATTTTTGGCCGAGTTCGGAACCGCTGAAGAAGCCGAGAAAGCCAAAGATGCTCTCGACGGACGTGAAATATACGCAAATTGCTGTCTCCTGAAAATTGTCTACTCCACCGAGACTCAATCACTCAATGTCAGATACAATATACTGCCCGACACGACGTCCTGATCCGGCTGTAATTTTTGTTTTTTCACAGAACAAGAGAGATTTGAGAGTTCATTTTACACATACTTCAGCTACCTTGAGTAATACATCTCTGTGCAATTTTTGGAAGAACAACAGTGAAAAATAAGAGAGTATCACATGAAATGCTACTGTAGGGGGACATGCTTCGAACGACATGACACGTGATTCACAACAGATATCACTCCTGAAAGGATCCAAGATTGTGAATGTCAAGTGATAGATAGAAGTTGATTGAATGAAGAAAAGGAAAAGGAAGAAACGAGTCAACTCGCTCGCTCCATGTCTCTGTCAATGCAGTATCAAATGACACCGATGCGCTGAATACCGACAATTAACTGTGAGTTGCGAAATGAAAAGGCCAGCTACAGTTGGAAACCATCAAGACACTGAATGATGTTCAAATCGGATTCAAAACCCTGTCATACAGTTCAGCCGTTCATCGAAAGAGAGAAATCAAAATCAAAAAATCACACCATTTCTTCCAACCCTTCCTCAATGTGAGTCGATTCGGTCTCCATGAATCGCACAGAGTTCCTCCCATTCTTCTCCATCTTTTTCAAAAGCGCAGCACCTTCGAAAATGGCACTCTTTAAAAATGTTTTATTCATAAGCTTTGTCTGTTTGGCGATGTGAAGAACGTGTGAGAGAGAGGACGAGAGTAATTGAAGAAGTCACAAAGAGAAAAGACACACCACGCTGAGAATCAAGGTTGTGTGATCATGAAAGCAAACCCGGGATTTGGTGATGTGCTAGGTTTAGTTGAAACTGTAAACTTGTCGTGGCGGAAGAGATCAATGAAGATAAACAATGCCTTGTTCCTTTATCCAATTTCTCACTGAGGGAAAGATAGACCCTCTCCACCAGACACGGATCCTTCTCAGAGATAAAACTGGATGAAATAAGAAAAAATATGAAACTTCAGAGAATCAAACAGGTCAATATCAGTCAGAAACACCTTCAAACTATCCTGACCGACTTTAACCTCATCAAGCACATTTCGTGAACCCTCGTTTCAATTCTTTTTCAAAATTTTGCGATTTACGTCACATTGGACTTCCTTAGTCGAAAAATCATGTGAGGCGTGAACTCAATCCCACAAGAAAGTAAAGGAATCAGCGTTCTCTCATTCAGTGACAGCCTCCTCGAGTGTTACTACCGTACAGTGAAACAAATTTAAAGTTCGAGGGATCGAACAGGATGAAGTGAATCACGTGTCATGTCGCGAAGAGCATGTCCATCATTTATTTTGTTTTACAGTTTTCACGTCATTCAAAATTTTTTGGTGTCCAATTTTTTGTCACAAGGTGTCTACCTCTCTCAATTATCATTGATAGAAAATTGAAACACATTGTCTCTCTATTCAGAAAACTACAACCGTTTTACAGCCGGATCACTCTTCAGTGATCTCCGATTAATGGCCATCTCATTCCGAGATGAAGAAATATTGAGTATAATATCCGTGAATTGTTGTAATATCAAGCAATAATGACGCAATTATGAATGAAAACTGTTGTTTAATTGATAGAATCGATCAACCCCTTGTTACTCCTAAAAATTGTTAGCAACATATCAAGCTTGAATGTCAGACGCGAATCAGGGTAAGATAGATGCGGTACAGGCCTCTTTGGAGACGATAAGACCGCACATAAACGATCTGTTCAACCTTCGACAGGAATTCACCAATGCGCTTTCAGCACTCCACGACGGGGATCAGGAGACGCTTCAGCGCTATGGTACGTTTATTGTGCCTCCAGGGGCAGAATTGGCCTTGGGACCATTTTTTCATATTGCCCGGTTAATGTCCGCCGCTGTTGACAAGATTGTTGGGGCAGACTCTCAAGAATGGCTCCGACTCGCTCCGCATGAGAGCACTTGGCTCACAGCCCAGGGGCAACAAACAGCAGCGCCTTATATTCCGTCG
This sequence comes from Blattamonas nauphoetae, assembly GCA_033064195.1. Lineage (NCBI taxonomy): Eukaryota > Preaxostyla > Oxymonadida > Blattamonas > Blattamonas nauphoetae. Next base: position 46,441 of record JARBJD010000148.1, on the reverse strand, counting down.
TTTTCTCGATCGGTGTCACCGGGGCCGGAGTCCGGCCGACGAATCACCCCCGCGCCGTACCAAAACTTGCGGCACCACCAACGAATCAGGTGGGCTGATCCTCCGGCATCTGAGGGGGGAACAACGGAAGAACACGCAAGGGACCTTGAGGAGCGCAGAGATAGAGATGGTTCTGACACAGAGGATTATGAAGAATATGCAATTCAGGGACTGAATGAGATGGTCAGAAGACTACCAACCTTTACATGGAACCCAGAGGACGAAGATGAAATAAAAGAACGGATGGCGGCCATCGGGGAGTCATACTCGATGTATCCCGACGCAGTCAAGGAAAACATGAGCCGGAGACCAAACCCGCTTAACAATACGCTGAAGGGCATCGAAAGGGAGGCTTTCCACCTCGTAAAATTAGGTACTGGATCCTTATTACAACACACGGACAATATGGAGAAGACACGCATCGTCGAATTGATGACCCTTAAAGCAGGCGAGATTGTGAAGCGTACGTACGATGCTCGCTTGGCTCACGTCATGAAATTAGATGTCGCACCGATGCAAGATAGTGCCCGGCAGGAATCGATGATGTTACAGCAGGAATACATTGACCAGTTAAAAATGAAAACTCGGAAGAGGTTGGATGAGAGGAAAGAGGACTGGCAACGACGACAACGCTTTTTTCGCGAGGGCCCCGCACAGGGGCGGTACAATCAATCCAGAGGACAACAACAATCTCAGAATGCATTCCAACAACGAAACGAACCACGCCCCGACGGTTCGAGAATGTCATCACGGAGACAACCATCCCCAGGCCAACGGAAGTGGTCGAAGAAGCAATAGATCACGAAGGAAAGGAAGATTCACCCCATCTCATGGGTGGGAGAACAAAGTTCTTTGCAGAGGCGTGGAGGGAGTACAATCTGGAAAAATTGATCAAAGAAGGCGTGGAAGTCGAATGGTCCGAGAGTGGCCCACCGACAAGCGCGGGGTACCCCGTAGAAATTCACCAGGGAGTCAGGGAGACCCAGGCTCTTCAGCTCCTGCTCACAGAGGAGTTAAGTCAACTGGTCATTCGCAAGGCAGAAGATGGAGAGGTAAAAGCATACAGTGCAACATTCGTGATCCCCAAGAGGGACGGGGATTGGAGGAGGATCCTCGATTGCAGAGGGATAAACGATCACGTCGTCAAACATCATTTCAAGATGGAGGGAGCCACAACGGTGGCAAGGACGATGACCAGGGGAATATGGTTTTGCACTCTAGATCTCACGCACGCATATTTACACGTTTCTCTTCACAAGGAGAGTATCCCGTACTTCGGCTTCAGGGTCGACGGGATAGATTACGTTCAAACAACTCTCTGCTTCGGTTTAACATCGGCACCGAGGACGTTTACGAAAATAATGCGCCCAATCATCGCGAAGTTCCGCCCACTCTTCCCAATTGTGGCTTACCTCGACGATTTCATAATCTTCGGCAGCTCAAGAGATTCTGCAGCAAGGAATGCAAGAGCAGTAGCAGCGGAACTTCGTCGGTTGGGTTTCACGATCAACGCGGCGAAGTCAAGGATGGAGCCAACACAAGTGGGACAATATCTAGGCTTCGAGTGGAATGCGATAGAAATGACAGTCGCCGTGGAAGAAGCGAAACGAAGGAAGATTGCACAGACGGTCAGGGAGAGAATTCAACAACACAAGAAAGGAGTCAGGACGAGGGCTCACACGATGGCATCTCTTGTGGGCAAACTTCAAGCGCTCGCATTTGCAGACGACCGCGCGCATTTCAATACTCGCGAGATGGTCGCATGGAAAGAGACACTAGTCACGAGGGGTGGTTACGGAGAGATGGACCTGATGTCAGAAGTTGTGTTCGAAGAGCTCGCATGGTGGGATTCACACCTCATGAAGCAAATGTCAAGATCAATCAGACCATTCTGTCACACCGTCTCCATGACGACCGACGCCAGCGAGTGGGGCGTCGGCGTTGTGTGGAAGAGAGGAAAGGTTGTCAGACACTGGCAAGATCACTTCGTCGACGGGAAAGACTACACAAGCAACCATCGCGAAGCCCAAGCCGTACTGATGGGTCTGACGGAAGGGATTGCGGCAAATCAGATAATCCCAGGCGACGATATCCTGGTGATATCAGACAACACTACAGTAGTGTCAAATATCAATCGCAAGAGCACATGTCTCTCGCTACTAACAATCTTCAGAGCCCTCTTCAACGAGGCACACCGTTTTCAATGCCGCCTCTGGGCCGAGCACATTGCCGGCGAAAACAATTCAGTTGCGGATCGTCTCTCAAGAATGAGAGATTCATCAGACTTCACTCTCAAAACGGAGGTCTTCACCCAACTAATCAACAGTTTACACATCAGACCAACCATAGACGCGTTTGCATCTGTAAGCAACAGGAAGGTGACTCGCTACTGGAGTCTGATGAGGGAGGAAGAGTCCCAGGGCACAAATGCCCTCTTACAGGATTGGACGGCGGAAGATTGTGTTTACGCCTTCCCACCAATACCACTCATTCAGCGCGTGATCAACAAACTTTATCACGCCCGTCCGATGACAGTCCTCATCATTCCAGACTGGTCGACAGTCCCGGGACTGGATCAATTACTCCAGATGTCAACAACATCAATCTGTCTGGGCAGGACGGATCAAATCACCCAGATGGGACCAGGGATGATCGCTTCGAAGGGCAGCCGACCCCCAGGTCTCCTTCGAGCATTCTTGCTGGGGAGATCTGGGAGGGCCTAACCGAGGAAATTGGAATCAGCAAAGATACAATGATCTGGATTCTTGCTGGAATCAGCGATGCGACGGAACGTCAATACGCGGGAGCGATCAGGAAATGGATTATTGATTCTGACAAGACCGGTCGAGACTGGAGAGACACTAATGAAGTCACCGTTGTGAATTATCTGTCAGAGCAAATTGCATCGACAAAGAATAAGAAGAAAAGACCACCACATGTAGATCGCAGCGCGCTGTCAACATTATCACAGCTACTTGGAAAGGGGCAGGTTGGAGCGTCCATGATCGTCTCCGCTGCAATGAAGGGGATGAAGAAAGTCTACCCCCAGCAAGCAAGATATTCGGATACATGGGATGCTGCGAAGATGGAGGTCGAATTGGATAGAATGTGGTTGAACAGGAAGGACATCTCTGACGAGGAGGTTCAGACTGCTATGACTATCATTCTGGTTCTGCATCATGCGATCAGATTTACAGAGGCAGCGAGGATCAGACGGGAATCGATCACCATCTCTGACGAAACAACCGTCTCATTTCTAACCAAGTTGAAAACAGGGGACGAACCGGAAAAGGTAACTCTCAGACAGGATGGTCTCAGTGAAGGGAATCGTCTCTCTAGTTGGCTTGGCGAGTTGGACAGGAGGCAGTCCACCGCTCCCAATTGCCAGCTTCTCTGCTCATCAGACGGAGAAGAGAGAAGCGGGGAGACTTAGCAAGGATGGCCGGCGTGATCATGAGGAGAGCTGGTATTGATACAGACCAGTATAAGCCGTATACGCTCAAACATGCAGGAATTTCGAAACGGATTGACAGAGGATGGGGCGAAGACGACGTAGCAAGGGCAGCGCGGCTCAGCACAACATCTGGAGTCATGAGGAAACACTATGTGAAACAAATCCAATCTCCCAACGCACTCAATATTTCTTCATCTCGGAATGAGATGGCCATTAATCGGAGATCACTGAAGAGTGATCACGATAATGGCATTGAAAGAAGAGATGAAGAAATATTAGTCCCACCACCCACCACAGGAACCAAAAAGAAAGGCAGAAGAAGACAAACATAATCACTTCATCTCTTCTTTCAACTCCCAACGGAGTAACAAGGGGTTGATCGATTCTATCAATTAAACAACAGTTTTCATTCATAATTGCGTCATTATTGCTTGATATTACAACAATTCACGGATATTATACTCAATATTTCTTCATCTCTTCTTTCAATGCCATTATCGTGATCATGTCGTCGTGTCGGGCAGTATAACGACAAAACTCGTGATTTCACCAACCCCAACCTCCCCACTGGCCCAATGTGAAGCCACTCTTCCTCTCATTACCATTTCTCGTTCAATCGTTTTTTTGAATCATTCTCTGGTTTGGTCAAAAAAGAGTCATTGGGATTCCAGACTGAACAATAAAAGTTGAGGAAACAAGAATGCATATTCAAGAGAAGTCGCGATGGTTATGTGTGAATTAGAAGAGCTCGGCAACAACCTCTGGCACGGGGATTCTTGAGGCGTTTGGCTTGACGAAGATTGGAGCAAGCACCAGGGTGATTGTAGAGAGAAGCTTGATGAGCACATGGATGGATGGACCGGCTGTGTCCTTGCATGGATCTCCGACTGTGTCACCAGTAACAGAAGCCTTGTGAGCTTCAGATCCCTTTCCACCGTAGTTGCCCATTTCGATGTACTTCTTGGCGTTATCCCAAGCTCCTCCTCCGTTGTTGAGGAAGAGACCAAGGAGGACACCAGTGATGGTGGCAACCATGAGAAGACCTCCAAGGACACGGGCTCCAAGGATGGGGTCAGAGTGGATACCGATCAGACGGAAGGTCAGACCGACAACGACGGGGGTGAGGACGACGAGGAGGGCGGGGCGGACCATTTCGCGAAGAGCAGAGCGGGTGACAATGGACACACAACCTTGGTAGTCTGGCTTCTCAGTTCCGTTAAGGATGCCAGGGCGCTCGGTGAACTGGCGGTTAACTTCAGCGATGATTTCTTGAGCGGCGTTTCCGACGGCGTCAATGGCCCAGGCGGAGAAGAGATACACGAGCATACCTCCGATGAGACCACCTGAGAAGACCTCTGGGGTGCCAAGATCGACAGCGATGTGACCGGGGTCACCAATGAGAAGCTTGACTGTGTCGAGGAAGGCAGAGAAGAGGAGGAAGGTAGCAAGGGCGGCTGATCCAACAGCATATCCCTTGGTGAGAGCCTTTGTGGTGTTTCCGACGGCATCGAGACGATCGGTCTTGCGACGGATGTACTCGGGTTGTTCGGACATTTCGACGATACCACCAGCATTGTCAGCAATTGGTCCGAAGGTATCCATGGCGAGGACGAAGGCAACAACCATGAGCATACCCATGGTACCGCAGGCAGTACCGAAGTAGCCTCCATTGGGAACGGCGTGTTCACCCATCTTGTAGCAGGCAACGATCGAAATGACGATCACCAAGACGGGAAGGGCAGTGGATTCCATGCCGACGGCGAGACCAGCGATGATGTTGGTAGCGTGGCCGGATTCCGAAGCCTTGGCGACAGACATGACTGGGCGGTAACGGTAGTCAGTGTAGTATTGGGTGATGAAGACGAAGCAAAGGGACATGGCAATACCAACGAGACCGCAGATGGAGTACCAGAGCCAGGCTGATTTGTAGAGCTTGTTGTCGAGGCACATGTAGGAAGCGAGGAAGATCAGAACAGCGCAGCAAGCTGATGTGATGGAGAATCCACGAATGAGACCAAAGAGGGGATCTTCAGCATCTTCCTCATCATCGAGACCGTCAACAGTTGCATAGTCTCCGAATGAGGCTGATGGGTTCTCAGACTTGGGAGCTTCTTTCTTTTCGGGGTGTTTCTCCTTGGAGTACACGCAGAGAATTCCGATCATGGAGCAGCAGAGACCGAACCCACGAACAACAAGAGGGAAGAGAATGTATCCAGCCATGGCACGGCCATCGAATCCATGTTCTTCAGCGAGTTGTCCTCCAATGACCATGGCTCCAATGTTCTCAGCAGCAGTTGACTCGAAAAGATCGGCACCACGACCAGCGCAATCACCGACATTGTCACCGACAAGATCAGCAACAACAGCTGGGTTGCGAGGATCATCTTCTGGAATGTTGTTGTTAACTTTTCCGACGAGATCGCATCCGACATCAGCAGCCTTTGTGTAGATTCCACCTCCAAGTTGAGCGAAGAGAGCAACGAATGAAGCACCAAAGCCATATCCGACGATGACGTTGGACATGACAGAGATCTTGACATTGCCGAACATGGCATGGACAATTGCGAACATTGAGCCAACACCGAACAGTGAGAGTGTCACGATAAGCATGCCAGAGAATGCACCTCCACGGAGAGCAACCTTGATGGCTTCGTTGGAGCTGGTGATGGCAGCAGCAGCGCATCTGACATTTGTGCGGACAGACACCCACATGCCCATATAGCCGGAGAAACCGGAGCAGAGAGCACCAAGGAGGAAGGCAATGGTGGAGATAATACCCATTGTCCAGCGGCCGAATGTGGTACCATCTTTTGTGAGGATTCCGGCAGTCGATCCAGGCACGAATCCGTAGATAAGGAGAATAAACAAGGCCACAGGAATGGAAATATAGGCCACATATTTATACTGTGTGTTCAGGAAACCGAAAGCACCCTCACGAATCGGGTCGGAGACGGCTTTCATTTCATCAGGTCCTTCGGGGTGTTTCATGACCCACTTGTAGAGCCAGACGACGTAGAATGCGCAGCCGATGCAGATCAAGAGCACCACTGCGAGGAACCCCCAAACCCAAGCTTCTGTTGACGCCATTTTGACAATGAATGTCTTTCGAAGATCAAGATTTCCACCTCTGCCACTTCCCCATAATCCTCACATGTCAGAAGAAGATCTCTCTGAAATGATATCTACCCTCACTGATTCGGAGTGAGAACGAGTATTGAGACAATTACACATCGATAGGCTGCAATAATTTCATGCTATCTTTTCAAGATGTGGTATTTTTCTTCGTGAATTGTCTTAACTTTGATTATTGAAGTGTACCCTTGGATCTCCAATTGAATGCTCATTCTGGGAGCATTTCGAGTCGGTTTGCGATGAGAACAGCGAGTGAGGTGAGGTGAGAAGCAAAAAAAAGTACGAAAATGATAATACTTGATCGGAGGGATCGATGAAGTCTTGATAATGAGCGACATCATTCCTCCACGGGTATTGATGGAAGGTCTGTCTGTCGGTGACGTTCGGAGCACAGTGGAGAGTGGTTTAGGTGTGACATCGAGAGCGAGACCCAATGTGAGGTTAATAAAGTTAAGGAATCGTCTCAAGGTTGTTCATTCCAAGCATTGAAGGACAACAATCTGAGTATTGTAGCCTGTTGCGGAGAAAAGTAGATTTGATGATGAATAAAGTCTGATCAAGTACATCATCCAATCCTTCCGAGTTCAGTGATCTAATGATTGTCTTGCCCATCCTAGAGGTGTGTGGACCATCTAATCTCCACACGCGTATAATATGAAAGAAATATTCGAAGAATCGTCTCACAAATTTGGAGTTGAATGTCGACAAACTGGTGATTGTAAGCGCAATGGGGAGCGATACGACAAAATGAGATATTGGTGAATGGAACACACTCACTTCAATCAGACACGTAAAGAGTTCCAGAAGTGAAGCCGTTGATTCGCTCTCCGAGAGGAAATAGCGGTTGGAACAGAGAGATCGAAAATATGCTTCTGAAGGGACGAGAATTCGCCCAACGATAGTATCATTCATCTGAGATTGCGTGGCGGCATCAGATTGTGTGAAAGAGTCGGGATACAGTGCTGTGTTGGAAAATGTTGCTGTGAGAAGGTTCATGACATAAACGTGGACATTCTTCATCGACGGCAGTGAGACTGTGTGTGGTTGGATGATATTCATGACTCCAGAGACCACACCACAATTGAGCATCTTCATGACGTAGTCAGAAGAACAATTGTTTAACGTTGATGATAAGACATCCAATGACGTTGTAACAATTCTGTTTTCAGATGAAGCAAGAAGTAACAATATTGCTTCGATGAATCCAGCCACAGGACCGTCATGTCCAGGGACTAATCCAATCAGGAAATCATCGGCTTCGAAAAGCTGATTATCTGGAGAGATAGTCTGTAAGAATTCAACTGTCTTCGACACAAGTGCGTCATCAAAGGGATACTCATCCTTCACCAAAGTGGTGAGAGATGTGAAGATTGTTGAGGCTTCTTCAATCGAAAAATTTAGATTTCCACTCCACTCTAAAAAAGCATTCGAATCTGATACAATATTGAGAGAAATGAAGCGCATACTTGTCGGTGTATTGAAATCAGAGGCTTTGGATACCGTCATCCTCGTTGCTGAGTCAGAAGATGCTGATCAGACCATGATGGCATTAGCCGACTCTCTCTACGAGATATATCCCCAACAAATACGGTTTATGGACCGCAAACACTTGATTTGGTGAAGAAGAGATTCAAATCCAAATGAGATACGGAACATGGAAAGCACAGCAAAAATGCCTGAAATGTTCATCCCAAATTCCAACTGTCTAATGATTAAATCCAAAGAAAGAGACGAATTTTTTGGCATAGTTGACGGTTGTGGCTCCAAATCGAGAGTTTGCCTCATGAAAAAGATGAAATTCGGCTTCATCTTCGAGACCTTCCGAAAGAAGGCCATTCAGGAGTTTACAATCTCCTTCAGGAACTGGACGGAACGCCCATTCCTCCATGCAATCGAACATCCCTGCGAAAAAGCGCCAAATAGCTTGGTCGAGCTCTGTCTCAACTACGACGCTTGTTGTGGCCATCGGCAATGGAGATCGAAGAATATATTGAATCGAAAGGGAGTGGTACGCACAAACACGAAGCAGGAGTGTCAGAAGATCGTAGAAAATCAACACCAATCTGCGATTTGTCATCAGATTTCGGTTTTCACAGAGATGGTGAAAGTACTGACTGGACGGAGCTATTACTTGATGAAATAGTGTTTCACGGATTGCGTGTTGTGCTGCGTCGTCGTCAGGGGCGAGTTTCAGGAGCTCGTAGGAAGAACCAAGGGAGAGCGATCTGATGATGAGGTTGAGAATGGTGGAGTGAATTCCTTCATGATTCACGATTGGCAAAGAGTGCGGTCGGACGGCATTTAATGCACGAGATATCGTTCCCGCTTCGACAATTTTGAGCCGTTCCGATGAATGAAACGAATTGAATGAGAATTCCAGAACATGGCTTGATGCGTGAGAAATCTGAGTATACGATGACATCATAAGAACTAATAATGAATCCATGAATCTGTGATACGGATTAGTGGCTGTTGGAGCCAATCCAATGAAGAAAAGTGAGTAGTCTGTCGTGGAGTTGTATTGAGTGAGGAGTTTCAAAAATTTCGCTGCTTTCTCTGCTAAACCAACATTAAACCGATGCTGCACAGTCACCAGTTGAACAAGTGAATGAAGGATTGATGATACTTCTTCCTTAGTCGCGGGTTGATTCTCATCCCATTCGAGGAAGGGGGTGGCTTCTATAAACATCAAGGGTCAACGAAGGACATACGAGATGGTTGGGCATCTGGTGAGGACATAATATTAATGTTCAGGCCCAAAGAAATCTGAACGATTTGATCAAAACATTATCAAAAATCTTTCTGTCTCTTCCCAATAATTAAACAATAATCTCCTTCACCATCGTTCCTGTCACTTGTTGTAGTTTCGGTGAGTCTGATGAAGGAATTCCCGACATGTACCTCCTTCCCGCATCGCCATTCACAAAGAAATGCACTGTTGGAGGTGTTGAGTCTAGATTAACCTCCATTCGGACACTATCTCCTTCTTTTAGAGGTGAGTGGAAGCTTTGAGAAGATGAGAGAAGAGAAAAACGCACTTTTGGCATCACCTCCAAACGTTTCACAAATTTCAAGAAGATGATTGTTGGAATCCATCAAACCAAACATGAGATCTCCATCGTAATCTGAAAAGGATGACGGAGAAGAGGGTGATACTGTTATCCAGAAAGAGAATCGTGATTTCAACTGAGATCACTCCTGTCTCGAAGATGCTGTCCAGAAACAACGAACTCCACAATGAACGACCAAGTGGACCCCTTGCAGCATCAGTGCAAGTGATGATACCGTTGTCCACGAGAAAGTGGGACGGATCTGTGAAGACAAAGGAAGCATGTGCAAATGTGGTGGTTTGGACTGAACCCAACACATCTCGCAGTTGTGCAACGAGATCGTTTAGTCGCCGGATCTCGTCCTGAGCGATAGACAGTGAATCCTCCAAAGATACGATTCTGTCCTTGTCAGTTGACCGTGCTCGTTGTCGGAAGTCCATCTCGCACGCAGCCCTCACATCACACTCACCGACGCGTCTCACGTATCATTTGTCATTCCCAAAGAGGGCAGCCGGTGTTCACAGCTAATCTCCTCCAGTGGCAGCTCGACGGGGAAGTGGGTTCGACAGACGACCTGCATTGGTCAGAGCTCGTCCGCATTGAGTGTCAGTTTGATTCTGAACTGTCTTGCACAAGTCTTCAAGTTGTGACTGGTGTCCACCTCGATCCCCACCACTCGCAGTTCCAAGGCATCGTCCCACCCTTCTTCTCTCAGAAGCACTTCTCGTCTCTTCAGTCGCTCGGGTTTGTTCTTTGTCCATTCACAGAGTCTACGAAACATGCTGTCGAAGACGTCACAGAATGACGAGTCGTCCTCCATCGCGACCATCGTTCGCACTTCCCAATTCACAAATGCTGACACAATGTCGGCATCAAGTTCATCCAATCGAAGGTCCATGTTTCTGATGTGATGGTGGGTGAGAGAGATGCACGAATCGATCATCTTTTGGTCTGCTTCATTCAGAATGAGTTTGTCTGAATTGTGGAACATGCTTTTGATGAATTCTTTAGCTGGCTCCAACACAGAAACACGAATGAGAGGGTACTGTTCAAAAATTGGGTGTTCCTCAGTATATCCGACCGGAAAGAACATCCAGGTGATGAATCTGCTGAGTTGGATGTGAGTTTCGGACTCGGAGAGAGGAAGAGAAACAAAATCGACTGTTTCAAACATCCGACCAACGAGGTTCGCTGTCATGAACTGTTCTCTCATCCAGGGAAAGTGAATAATAGTGTCTGTGATGGTCATTATGGTTAATTTTCTGATTTTTTCTTGATCGCATTTGAGCGAGTTGAGAACGAGGTCTGGGAAGGATGGATCGTCGAGAATGATTGTTTGGATAGATGACTTGTGGGAATCTGTGAGGGATTCTGGGACGGCCATTAAAAACAACCATCCAGAGCTCATGAAGACTTCACATTTGCTTTTGAGATATTTGAGAGTAAAAGTCGCTTGTTTGTCGGCTTCAGAATACAATTGGGTGGTTGGAGAAGAGTCGGAGGGAAGAGAAGCGATGAGATTGTCGATGGTTGAGATGTTCGTGAGAATCGTCGGGAGCGCTTCTTTCACAAAAAGGACCAATTCTCGAATGAACTGAGAATCAACCTAAAATGACGAGAAATGAAAATAGTCGAAACACACTTCGATCGGTGGGTTGGCTCGCAAAAGAGGATTTGGAAGGATGAACGAACATGAACAGAAGTCCAGCGAACGGTAGATGAGAAATGGATCATCTTTCGTGAGTTGGATGAATTTTGGGAGGTGTGAAGGATCGGTTGGGATAGTCGCCTGGAATTTGGAGAAAACTATTCGGAGTTTCTTTGTCAGAGCAGCCAGGAATGAGAGACCAGAATATTGTTGGATTGGGGAAGATGACGGAAAGATGGGTGATGGAAGAGGAGTGAGAGCAGGTGGATCTTGGGTGACCACCCAGTAAATCGCATTGAGAGAGTGAGTGGCGATTCCAAGATGGGGAGAGAGAGACATCCGAGCCAAAGTGGTGCCGACAGCAGATGGATGTGATGATTTCCTGACGGTTTGGAACGTAGAAATGATAAAGTCCTCGTGTTGGAGGAAAAGCGAGTTCACGATTTCAGGTTCAAAACAAAGTGATTCCATGAAAGAACAACACTGAAAACAAAATCAGACAAAGAAACACATCAACACACTGATTCCAATGCAGGACACTTCAGCCAATCTCCGAATTTGGTGATGATGAAAGAAGGGATTTCAGACGAAAGCGAAGAGCGAACGAACGAGGGCGATTTCGAATCTGAAAGAAAGCAAGAAATGAAGACATCCATCATCACAACCAAGAAACCACAAACAAAGAATCTCAATCAATTTCATCAGTTCAGCCTGAAAGCGAGAATGAATAAAAGAGATAAGGAGAGACCACAAGTCCAGATGAGTGTGGGACACAACACAATTGAGACAGAAATGGACACCAATCAGCAAACCTGTCATCCGTCTCACTTTCTGAAACCCATTCATCACAATTAAAAAAGCCAAGATCATATCGGTGACTAAAGCAAAAGAACGCACCCGATGCCACTTTCTGCAATGTTCGGAGTGTGTCAACAATCATTTCTTCGTCATTACATTGCAATCTTTCGAGAAGTGAGGAGATGTTGGACTGAGAACGAGAGATTTGAAACACGAAGCTGACAAACAAGATCCCATTTGTTTTCATCATTCACACTATGAACCAGGTGCTCCATGTTCGATTTTGATTGATGTGCTCCCATCAAATTTTCACCAGACACAGAAGCTGTGTGAGTGAAGATCTCAAAGGAAAGTATGGGTTCTCAGTCTGTAAAAGACTCGTTTTTGACATTCACACTCTCAAAACCTCTGTCATCGGAATGAACCAATAGTGAAGACGGATTCAAAGCTTTTGTCTGACCAGGATTGGGCAGGTATCTGTCACCAACGAACATTTCCCTCCTTTCCAAATCCTTGCGCCCCTTCGAGATAGCTTGTTTCGTATGGACTGAATCCATTCGCCAACAGTTGAAAGGATCTGTAGATATTTCATATTTCATTGCTAAACTTCGAAATCTCGCCTTCGTCCTCCTCGAACTGTCAACTCCTCAACCACATGAAGGGAACGACTCTCTTCCTCAATCCACAAGACCACTCGGCACATCCAGAAACAGTGTCCCTCCCTCGCCAGAAGCTGTTTAACGAGTTCAATCTCGTATATCTCGAGCTGTCGTGGTCGAAGGAGCCTTATCTTCAAAGTCAAGCAACTTACAACCTTCTCTTCACTCCAGCTGAACTGACTGATGCCAATATTTTGTGGGAGCTGTCCAATTTGTTGTATACCTTCGGCGCAGCGGATGTTTCGAAATCGTGCGACGAGGAAGCTGTCTTCTGGTATCAGGAGGCCTTGACCTGTCTTGACCAGAAAGTTGAGTGGGAAACTGATACTTCTCCTCAAAAAGCAAAGTTAATTCGGTTTTCTATTCTTTAGCCCTCATTTTTCCGTTCCCACTTTTTTTGGTTCAGGATCATCACCCCAGTGCTTGTCCAACTGAAGCAATTCAGCTCTGCTGAACATTACATCGCTCTTCTTCTCTAAACCGATCGTTCGGACTTTACCCTGCAATCCGCGATCACATTCTTCGCGACGACTCGGAAAGAAGATAGTGCTCTGTCTCTCTGGAAGGAACTGGTGGATTAAAAAGTGAAACAGGCTGATAAAGGAAACGGAGAATGGGATGAAGACCAATTCACATTTCTCCACGCGTCGCTCATCGATTTCCGGCAGTATTCACAGTCTGGCCTTGTTCTCTTTCTATTCTCGCTGTTTCCGCCCTTTTTAGCCAATTTTCAACGTCAACGTTTGAATGTCTGATTACTTAAAATCAAATCCGTGGAGTTCCAACCCTTGTTACTCTCACTGCCAACCTAAGATTTTTCTCTCTCCTGATCGACAATTTGCACACCTACCCACACTCATCCCAATCAACTCATCACAGAAGCCGAATCGGCGTGTCAATTCCTCGCAGCACTCGAAGGAAGCACCACTCTCTCCCCACTTTCTCGTCTTCTCACTCTCCAGCTTCCTCTGCACAAAGGAAATCTGGACGAAGCGAAGACAATCGCGACAGCCCTCATCGAATCCCATTCAACTGACACTCCAGCACGCTCAGGAATGCTTGTGGATGAGACAGATCACTCCACACCTCCCCCAGCCACTCCAGCCCCCACCCTGCCAACGGACACATAAGCACTTCTCGATGTGTTGGAAAGTGTGGCACAGGAGTTCGAGTCGGTCGGGGAGCCAGAATTCTGCTTAGCATTCCTCAGAGAGTATCTGAACTCGTTTGAGCTAACTGGGAGTGAAGGGGAACAGGCAGGCAAACTTGAAAAGAAGATGTTCGCGCTGGTTCAAATGCTCCAACTTCACACACACCATCCCGAAGCGAGTTGGGACTTAAAAGAAATGGGGCAGCTCTTCACCACGCTGAAGGATACGGTGATAGAGTTGCAGAGAAGACACCACCATTGGAAGGATACGGTGATAGAGTTGCAGAGAAGACACCACCATTGGAAGGACGATTTGTGTGAGCTGCTTCGAGTTAGCGCTGTTCTTCCTCCACAACTTGGAGACCCAGCCTCTCGTTTCAGCGGAATCCATCAAACAAATGAAGCGGACAGCCCGCCTCGCCTTTTCGAACGCGCAGAAAGACACTTAGATCGTCTCAAAAGAGGAAGAGAGGACATGCCACATGGTGATCGCATCCAGCCAGCTTGACTACATCAGATCCACCACACTCGACTCAAACACCAAGACTCAGCTGGCTCGACAAGCTCTGAATCATCTGGACATCGTTCTCACTGAAGATCTTCTGGCTGGTCCTCATCTTTTGGCCGACGACCCACCAGTGCCACTTCTCATCTCGCTCCAGTTCGAAGCGTGCGTGACTCTGAGAGAGGAAAGGGCGGAAAGACTTCATCAAAGTGCACGTATTGGTGTGTTGATTCGAGTTGTGCAGCGAAGAAGCGAGAAAGAGGTGTTTCTAGACCCAACACACTCTGAAGACGATTCGATCGAACAAGTTCTACCGAAGAGATACGCTGACAAGGATTCTGACGAAACAGGAAGAGATGAAGAGAGCGAAAGACACACTGTGCTCAGAAGAAGAGAGAGAAGAATCTGCACATCTCCCACAATCCCTTCCTTCTCGCAAACCCGACCAATATCAAATCCCAGAACTGATTTCTCAATCTCAACAGCACTCTCTCCAACAATCCACGAACGACCGGTGAGCATTTCCTAAAGAAGCTGCCGCCAACGTCGAGCTCCTAGCAACCTCCTGTTTCAGCGCCCCTCCCTCCGCATCCCATCTCCCCCTCCCATTCTGTTAGCTCACCCGCGTCTCACTTTTTCCATCATTCAGCTCCGGCACTCCTCCGCCTTCCTCTCTCCACACTCCTCACGCTCCCCTTCTCCGACCAGATCGCTGTTCTCCGCCACCTCAACCCGACCCAAGACAGGACAGCCATCAGCGCGACCACCTCGCCGTCCAGCGAGCAGAAACGAGACTTCACCTCACCGTCATCCGCGTCGTCCGGCACAGACATCAACCGATGGCTGTCGTCTCGCTCACCCAAATCAACATCAACAGTGTCGTCGCGGCTGAAGAGTGTGGAGGAGCGGAATGAGGAACCGAAGACAGCCGACGAGAGATTCAGGTCAAGCGACGAGCTCCGACAGGCCTCTGCTCTTCCAGCCGGCATGCATTCGGTTCAGCTTCCCAACCAGACCATTCAGCCGTCCTCTCCATCAGATGCGTTCATCCGCATGTCGCAGATGAGCTCGCCACTGTCCATGTAGAGACGTCTCTCGGCCATCAACGGAAGATCATCCACCCTCTGTCCATCCATGAAACAATATCATCACTGTCTGGCTACACACTGGACGGTGGAATGATTCCTGTCACATCTCCGTCACTCTTCCGAAATGAAAAGCCGACCACATTCACCGTTCACGACACCCGCTCACAACCCACCGAAAGAAAAGTGTCGTCAGCAAATGAGATCGAGACAGACTCAGCCAGGTTGTTCGTCCTGTCGTCGTTAGACATCGTTGCCATTACCGCTTGTCTCTTGGAGTCATCTGTCAAAATATGACATCTCGCTCCAGAGCTGGAAAGAATGAACAGCAGATTCGAGCCGAACACGAGGAATTGAGTGCGCAGAAGATGATCAAGAACAAGTAACTTCTTCAGACTGAGCGTGACATTGAAATCATCGAAGAGGAGAGAACAACGAAGACGCTTGAAGATCGAAGAGGAGAGAACAGTAACGACGGAAGAACAGTGAAGAAAGAAGAATAGAGACGACGGAATAACAGTGAAGAAGGAAAAAGAGAGACGAAAGAACAACAGCGAAGAAAGAACAGGGAAGAAGTGCCAAACGAATTTTAACATATTCCAATTGAACTTTCCAGCTTTTTTATGATTGTTCATCTTCATTCCGTTGATGTGAATTGTTCTCAGTGAACATTTTCAGAAGTGATCTGATCCACCCATAAGATAAAATGATGGGAGGAGATCAGTTGGTTTCGATGGGTTGGCAACTTAAAATGAACACGAAGAAAGGGGAGATCATCATTCCACCAAGTATTTTATCCACAGTATGCTCTATTTCCTTCTCAGATTACTCATATACACCAAACTTCATCATAAAATCATAGCAACACGTGAAATGACACTTAGGAGAAGAGCCTTCTGACACTCCATTTTCAGTCAGTTTTCAGATTCCGGGAAAGGTGTAGTGAGGAGCAATTGTCCGGACAAGGTGAGGCGCTGTCCGTCCTCGGACAGCGCCTAATTAGGAGGTCACCACTCGTAAGTCGCAACAATGGGCTTGATCAACCAATTCTTTCTGTACACGACTAAACCCAGGAATTAATAAATTGATGACGAAAACAATAAGAGTGAAATAGGAAGGTTACATGTGGATGCGTGAATATGAGGAAGAAAAAGTAATTTAAGAGGATGAGGTGGGAAAGTGACGTTTTGGAGTGTGGATAGGCTGTGATGACCGTGCGAAGGGGCAGGAGGGAATGAGTACACGAGGTGAGGGGAGGGGATGATCACACGAGGTGAGGGGAGGGGATGATCACACGAGGTGAAGGGAGGGGATGATCACACGAGGTGAGGGGAGGGGATGATCACACGAGGTGAGGGAGGGGATGATCACACGAGGTGAGGGAGGGATGATCACACGAGGTGAGGGGGAGGGGATGATCACACGAGGTGAGGGGGAGGGGATGATCACACGAGGTGAAGGGAGGGGATGATCACACGAGGTGAGGGAGGGGATGATCACACGAGGTGAAGGGAGGGATGATCACACGAGGTGAAGGGAGGGATGATCACACGAGGTGAAGGGAGGGGATGATCACACGAGGTGAAGGGAGGGATGATCACACGAGGTGAGGGGAGGGGATGATCACACGAGGTGAGGGGAGGGGATGATCACACGAGGTGAAGGGAGGGATGATCACACGAGGTGAGGGAGGGGATGATCACACGAGGTGAGGGGAGGGATGATCACACGAGGTGAGGGAGGGGATGATCACACGAGGTGAGGGGGAGGGGATGATCACACGAGGTGAGGGGAGGGATGATCACACGAGGTGAAGGGAGGGATGATCACACGAGGTGAGGGGGAGGGGATGATCACACGAGGTGAGGGAGGGGATGATCACACGAGGTGAAGGGAGGGATGATCACACGAGGTGAAGGGAGGGGATGATCACACGAGGTGAGGGGGAGGGGATGATCACACGAGGTGAAGGGAGGGGATGATCACACGAGGTGAGGGGGAGGGGATGATCACACGAGGTGAGGGGGAGGGGATGATCACACGAGGTGAGGGAGGGGATGATCACACGAGGTGAGGGAGGGATGATCACACGAGGTGAGGGAGGGGATGATCACACGAGGTGAGGGGGAGGGGATGATCACACGAGGTGAGGGGGAGGGGATGATCACACGAGGTGAGGGAGGGGATGATCACACGAGGTGAGGGGAGGGATGATCACACGAGGTGAGGGGGAGGGGATGATCACACGAGGTGAGGGGTGGGGAACGATTCCATTGATTCTTCAGGCATTGACAGCAAGGATGTCAAATACCCCGCGCCTGTTGAAGGAGACGACAAATGTGCGGTTGGTCGGTCGGTGTTTTCGGGATAGAGAGAGACGACCAGATCCAAGAACGAGGGACGCATCGTCGATCGAGAGACCGGAGCAACTGACGGAGACATCAGAGTTCATCTCAGAGCAGGACGGTTGGGAGGAGTCGAGATGGTTGAGTGACGAAATGGCTGTCAGAGGAAGGAGCGTCCGAAGTTCACTCGATCTGTGAACAACGTCAATGATCGAAATCGAACTGTCATCGTTCCCCTCAGAACAGACAATCATAAATGGGGAACATTCAGGATTTGAGATGATCGTACTCGACGAGACAGTCACGTTGGAGTTAGAGAGTTTTCCAGCCGATGTTCCCATCCATCCGCAATCAATTATCATCAATGATACCAAAATCGAGCAGTGTGTGAAGATAAATATGAAGTTTGTCCTTTCGTCATGGTGGTTGGCTTTGTTCTTCCCCGTCAGAGACTCATGATGATGAGTTTCGTCCACCGACTATATGTGACAGATTCTTGTTCGTTTTCCTCAAAGATTCAGCGTGGTAGATGAGACTAGGTACTGTTGCGCATGAAATTGATGGTTGTTTAAGTCGAGTACGCGTGGAAATCCGTCCTGATTGTTGCATTTTTCTGGGGTCGGCTCCTCATCGATTGCGAATCCGAACAGAATAATGGAGTGTTGACATAGTCGCACTTCACGGTTCGTTTCGGAGATTGATCAAGAAGAAGTTCATCATCCGCCAAATCCTTGGAAGCTGGTTTTGAATGAACCGATTACTCTCGTTCTGTAATTTGACGCATGAATAAGACCTGCTGAACACGACATGTCCCGCGTGCATGATAAGAGGATCCGTTCCGTGTCTCCGCTTTTCAAAAATATGCTGTGATGTTCAGAGACTCCTTCAGTTTGATCTCAAGGCGGTTCTCGATTGTGAGTGAATTAGACATTGTGTCGAGTCTGAAGATGTGAACCTTTCCTTCAGATAATGAACTGACAATGAGAAAAGCAGAATTGTGGACAGTGTCGGGAATGTGATGTCCTTGATCTTCTGCGTTTTGTTTGGAAGAAAAGAGGAGGCGTGTAATGAGACTAATCGATGAAGATGAGTGGAGAAAGAAAAAAGATGCATACTGATGTTGTTTGTGATCCAGATTTCTTCTATTTATGTCCATTTCTGATTGGAGAAAGATCTTATCATCTATTACAGACAAATGAAGAGAAAGAGGTAGAGAAGAGTGAAACGATAATAAAAATGAATACTGATATTGTTCATTTTCCATGTGTCAATTCAGTGTGACATCATCGAGAGTGAGGAGATGGGCAAAGTGTGAATTGTGGAGATCTCCACAAGTTTGAAATTCAATGGAGACAGCAATGAGTGACAATTGGATAAAAGAAGTGTGGAATGGACAAGGGAATTCGAATTGCGATGTAATGGTCTCTGAGAGAAAATGTGAGTCGAAGTCACCATCCGATGGGGAGGACGATCCGGACCTGTCCAGGACTGGACACGATTGTCCGTTTCCAAATGATCATAAATGCCTCGTGAAGAAATTCAGACGACTCTTTTTTTCACCAAATGAGCTCATGTCCAAGATCGGACAGGCCAGGACAATTCGGCAATTTATGGGATTTTTGTCCGAATTCTCTAATACTCGTTTTTGATTTTTTTGAAAGACAAAATCTGAACAAAATTAACATCTTGGATGAATTGGAGGAAAAATTGAGTGTCAATCACGTCTATTTAAGCCACAAGAAACACTTCTTTCCGACTTGGACAGGGTCTCTGTCCGATGTCCGAGGAGAACGTGGTTTTGTCCGTCCGTTGCTCATCCCTAGAAAGGTGAATCACTTCACGTGTTGCTATGATTTTATGATGAAGTTTGGTGTATATGAGTAATCTGTGAATGAAATAGAGCACACTGTGGATAAAATACTTGGTGGAATGATGATCTCCCCTTTCTTCGTGTTCATTTTAAGTTGCCAACCCATCGAAACCAACTGATCAGTCGGGTTTGATCCCCTGGCAAATGGCAACTTATCACGAATAAAGGGCAGCCCGACACCATCAGATTAAACTTGTCTTTTTTTCTCAAAATTGGTCGACTATGTTGGGCTATGCATCGAGTTGGTTTGATGGTATGACGAACAATCGAGTTGGAACCGTGGGTCGTGTGTTTGTTCGGTTGAAGGAACTCACCCAGAAAACTGAATGCTCTGCAAAGGAAAGTACTCTGGTAGAGATCTGAGGAAGGAAGTCCGTGAAGTCATTCTTTTCGTCGAACGGCTCCTTTCTTTGAAGGATCCTGTGATCTTGGTTCTGAAAGGGTCAGATCAAAGTCTTGCAAGACCATACTCAATAACCGACGGTTCCAACTCGATTGTTCGTCATACCATCAAACCAACTCGATGCATAGCCCAACATAGTCGACCAATTTTGAGAAAAAAAGACAAGTTTAATCTGAATGTGTCGGGCTGCCCTTTATTCGTGATAAGTTGCCATTTGCCAGGGGATCAAACCCGACTGATGTTAAGAACCATTGAAAAACTCAACTTTTCCCACCTCTCAGTGTTTGATATATGTCAAATATAGCGGAATTCGCCAAAAAAAGAGGGTGTTGAGTCTCGAAAATACAGTCGAAATATCACTCTTGCAACAGCGTAATATGAAGGGAAAGGAGTTTACACCTGTTTTTTCCTAATCTGTGGAGTGTTATTCGTGTGTCTATTGGACGCTGAAAGACAAGACAGCTTCAATGTTCCGGGCGAGCCCAAAACCTACACTTGGGGGATGGATCTGATCTTGTTGGTGAGGACTCGTCTCAATTCACAAGTTCGAATCTGGCAAATACTTTCGGCATAAAACAAGTGAAACGTGTTAACATCGCTCGAAATGTGAGATTCACAGAGAGAAGTTGAAAATGAGAAATGCGAGTGCAATGTTCAAGATTAGTAGACGTGATATTCCGATGGTGCCTCGCTTGACAGTCTGATTTTTGTATTTCCTTTCAGTATGTAAATTTCGACGTCGAAACGAAGGCGTAGGATCGGGGAAAAGAAACGGAACGAAATTGGATTTTGGTGGAAGATAGGAAAATCCCCAACCAGCATCGCAAGAAAGTAACACCTCACTGAAGGAACAATACATTCGATGATTTCGAGATTAAGAAACAAACGGAGATCGAAAGCTGCTCGCGGAAGAAGGAGGAAGACAACTAGTAGCCAGGATGCGGAGATCGTCCGCATTATCGAGTCAAAGCGATTTGATACTACGAGAGAAATAGAGAAGGAAATTCAAAGCACACTCAACATTTCAATCTCAGAGTCGTCGATTGGCCATCGAGCACTGGAAGCAGGACTTCAACAGCGCGTTGCAGCCCTGAAACCGAGGTTGAGGGAGATAAATTTGAGAAGCGGTTGCGATTCGCGGAGGATCATAGAAGTTGGGGGCGAGAACGATGGAAATGTGTCTTCTGGACCGACGAATGCACGATCCGGATGCTGGAGCCATGTGGAAAAATCTATGTGTGGAGGAGACACGATGAAAAATATGAGAGAAAATGCGTTTTACAGACCGTGAAGCACAGTGCCAAAGTGAACGTGTGGGGATTCGTAGGGTGGAACGGGATGGGGAGCTTGGTTTTCGTATCTGGAAACTTGACAGAAGACCAATATCTATCAATACTGAAAAAGAATCTTCTAGACAATATGAAGGATTGCTGTCGCAGACCGTCGATTTTTATGCAGGATATCAGCCCGGTTCACACCGCAGCTGTGAGACCGGAATGGTTGGAAATGAACGATGTTGCAACAATGGATTGGCCTCCACAGAGCCCGGATCTCAACCCATTAGAAAAGATATGGAGAATGTTGAAAACAAAACTGAACAAAGAAAAAATACAGACTTTAGAGGAGCTCAAAGAACACATCCGTAGAAATTGGCGTTACAACCTGCTTGATGGGGTTCGGAACTCCATCGGAAGTATGAATGAAAGAATGATGCAAGTTGTCCGAAGCAAAGGTGGCTGGACACGATTGTAGGAGATTGAGGGGAAGATCATCCCATGTTGTTGATTTTTCTCACCTTCTCGTTAAAACTGTATCTCTCCGTCTTTTGTAGGAAGAGATAAGTTAGAAATAAAGCATGAAATGGTGGAACTTTAAACATACACGACGTCAGTATGGCTTGCAGAATTTAAATTTCCACTGTACACAGCGTTACTTTTGTGAACACACGAAACACTCCAAATTCTTCTCTGAAGGAACAGGAACCTGCTTGTACTCACCGACGAGCTCACAATTGTATTTCTTCAGTTCATTCTCGACGAATGATTGAGTGTAGTGTCGACGTTTCGCTATGTGTGGTCTATTTCCTTGATTCCACAACTTTGGCTGTATTCTCCACTCAACTCCTTCATGAGCATAGATGACTGGGATCTTGTGTCTGACATACTCAGAGACAAGCTCACAATTCTCTACTTTCATTGACTGAATTCATGCTTGCTTGGCTTCTGTTCGACATCGTTCGTATGTAGTATTCACTGTTGTCATTTAATACAAATTAAAAAATCACAAAAATAAAAATGAAATGTGAAGTGAAGTGTTGAGAACGTTTTATTTTTTGTACCTTGCTGTGCCAGCTTCCTTAATTCTTCATTGTAGTACCTTCTTTTTGCTTCATTCATTCTTTCATTTTTTAAATATTCAATGATTCGTCATTCCTTCAAGCTTGTTTGATTGTCTTAAAAACAACCAGATCCTCCTTTGGGGATCACTCTATCGTGATCCTACTCAATGACTGCTGCTGACGACTTCCGTGATGGGCTAAGGCATTGTGTAGGCATGAGTTACGGCAACATCTAATAGTCCCCTCATTAGGCCGTACAACAACGATTTCTTGCTGAGTTAGATTTTCTTCATTTCAATGCTCGAGTGATTGATATTGAGAGACTTTTTTGATGATTGTCCAGGATCAATGGGTGCAATTTCAAATCAAATACTTAATGCACGAACATGGACGATCTCAGAGTTTCTTGGATGCATCAACATTGATTTTCAAGACATATTTCTCCACTAGTTCTACAGATATTTGTTTGTATGTCTGAAATTTAGCTCTCCTTTCATCATCTCATTTGTTGACCCTGTTACCTTGAATATGCCGCTTATCGTCAGGTTATCTCATATTTTTTACTTCTTTGATCCAATCTTGATTTCTAGACGATACATCAACACATCATAGATTGTTTTCGAAAGACTGTTCAAGACTCAACTTTCACACCTCATCCTATGTCTGATCTAACCTCTCACTGACATGGCCACGAAGTGAACTCACCGCAAACATCCACTATTTTCATTCACTCCCTCGTGACTACGCAGGATGGATGGAAAAGTCTCGCCTTTATTGGCCATCTGATTCGGAGGCTATGCAAAAGGAATCAGCACAAGTCCAGTTGAGACTAGTCTTCCCCTAGGTTTTGATGATTCTCAACAAGGCACCGCGACAATTAAAGTCGAATAACATCAGAGGATCCCCGTCCAATGAAAGACAGCTCCAATCACTCTCTCTCGAGCAAACTCGACCGTATACCCCTTCAATCGAAATTCCGCTCCTAAATAGCCTCCCACCATGCATCACGCGTTCTATCTCCATGGCGAAGTGTCTGCAGGGAATTGATCATCGAATGATCAAGATCTCCCTCGACCTTCACCCCAATATCCACTCTCGTTTCCAACTCCATCAACGGTCATTCTGCACCCTGCATCAGCCCTTCTCAAATTTATCTCATCCTAACTGGTATTTTTTCATGAATTGTTGTCTTCGGCTTTCTTGACTTTTTCCACCATCTTTTGGTTGATCCCTTTCACAGTGTTTCATCTCAAGATTGTATAGTTGGTTTCAATCTGAGTTTTTTTTCACAAAAAGAGAAAAGAAGAGAATAAAAAAGGAATGGATTGATCGATCGAAAACTTTGCGTAGAAGTGAAGAATGAGGGGTTCGACATCTATTTCGTCACGGATGTGATTCGATTGTTCTTCTCTAGCCTTGGTACTACTTGATGAACAAGTACGGCTTGATTTGGGCACTATAAGTGATGCCCACATGAACCCACGGGGACAATCTATCAATTCGTCCCTCACCAATCCAACCTTCAATTCGTTCTACGCATTGGTCACGAGGGCACAATTTTGTCAGAGTATCAAGGGAAATTACGTCGAGGTTTCAAACTTCAACATTGTGGGAAATTCTGACTTATGAATTTTTGATATTGTCAGAAGTCTTTTTTTTCTGCACGTTTTTTTGAGAAAGAATGCCCCTCGCGTTACTTGAACTTTAGCCTAGAACATAGTTTATCTCATGATCTGGAACATACTCGCAGAGCTACGAGCTCCTGAAAATGCTAGATTCGACCAGTGCTTTGTTCTAAGAATGTTCAAATCTGCAATATGGGTGAGAATTTTTGAGATCATAAACAATTTCGAGAATCCGAATCAGAAAGCGAGACTAATCCGTCTTGTCAGAGTTTAGTCTACTTTCACGAGAATGACATCGAATGGTGTCTCCAACAAGTCTTTAAGAATGGACAATGTATGTCTCAGCTGTTTGATGAGACGAGATTCGAAGAAGGGTATTCGAACTTTTTTTGGGATATAAAAAATTCTCACCCATATATTCCTTTTTTGTCCACGTTTTACCCTCGATTAAAAACATGACTTTTTTCACTGGAACACTTATTTATATATATTTTGACTTCAGTACTTTCTCGGGTACAAGGCTTCTGATTGTCCGGGATTTTTCAGGACCGGACAGTTCAGTGTTTGGAGTGAGTGCCCGCACTACGACTGCTAAGATGAAGGTCCTAGGTTCAATTCCTGGGGGAAGCATTTAATTTCACATTTCACTGCCCTTTGGCATGGTCTAGGCCCTTGGCAAGACCAAACGTACGTCTCCGGAACTCAAACCGATAAAAATGAGTTCCGATGCCGGTCTAAAAGGGACCGATGAGAAGGGTCGCAACCTTCGGAACCTTGAAAAAATACACCAGCTTCCGCCAAAATCATGGTTTTTGCTTTTTTGAAAATTTTCGAGAATTCGCTTCAACTTGAAAGGATGAAGTAACTTAACTCAGGAAGAGAAAATTTCTCTTAGATTGACAACTTTCTGAAATGAAAATGACTTTTACTTCAAGTATTTTCTGTATTGTCAATCGGTCTGGGGAAAAAGCTACAGTAGTAGCGTCTATGGCGACGTGGTTCTTCTTTCCACTTCTTGTTCGGAAGTTGATCGAGGGGCTGCAGAAACTCAGAAAAATGAGAGGGATGGATAACAACGTCGACTCCCCTCTCGGCCAGCCAATCCATGAGATCAAGGTTACATCTACTCGAATTCCAGTCGAGAATCAACAGAGCACGCTCCGGCTGGGCTTGAGTCGCGTCGGTTAGCACGTCATCCCAAGAGTCGAAATCTTGTGATACTCCAATTTCAGATTCCCTGGCATTCTTTCTTTTTCTCGCGACCTCCCCTGCTCTTCTCCTACTTTGTTTTATGATCGCATTTTTGAAAATGTCATCAAATATCGTTCACGTCATCCATCCCTTCGGAGACGTCCTCATTGTTGGCTATTCTTCTTTGTGGTCTTTAAGAATGGGAAGTGGGTAGTCATTGTGCAAGATGAGGTGAAATCGATAGCGTTTTCCTGACGCACCGACCATAAATAGTGAAGTCAATTTCGTCATGGGTTTCGTTCTGAAGTGAAGTTTCATCTGCTTGGATGATAAGATCATTGTGGTAGTGATTGGTAGACGTTAATTGATAAAGTTGTGAAAAAATGGGAGAACATTTTCCATGGTAGAGGCATTGAATCTTGGTTGATTAAATACGACATGGCGAAGTGTTTTTAATTCGTTTCTGCCTTCCTTTCGTCATCCCCACTGTCATCATCCATCGCTATGATTGGTGGAGTTATCTCAGGATATCCTGGTCATGTTGAGAAGATGTCGAAATTCAAATTCGAGTTGATGGTTTGATCTATCCAGAAGACGAAGAATAGTCACAGTTTGATTCAAGAGAATCGTCATCATCCTTAGATGCTGTCCCTACATTCGATGATTTGTGCATTTTCTTCCACATGAGTGCGGGAAGAAAACAAAACCTTCGACGAAAGCAATCTGATCAACATCGTTTTCTGACAGGAGTGATTGGAGAGACATCGTGTCCAATTGCACTGGAGAGAATCATCTCAATAGGTGATACATACAGGATCTGGTTTGATTGAGAGATTAGGGTGATGAATTGTGGAATACGAAGGTGAACAATACATTAAGTCACAAAATCGTTGGTATCTTCAATGAACTCACGGATTTCTATGAAGGAAGGACAAGGAGCAAACAGGAATGAATACGACATTGAATGAGAGGATTAAACGGTTGGGAGCCAGTAGACAGAGAGGTTGAGAGAACATGACTGGAAGAACTAGAATCGGAGAAGAATGAGAAATAGCGAGAGAGAAAGAACAAAACAATCGAGGAAATCTGACATTGAGAAAATACACGTTGGGACGTGAGTATCCTGGTTTCATTCCAAAGCGGTGTCTACTACAGAATCCATCACATCTCTCCATCTTTATTGACGTCAGTTTCGCATCTGCGATGAGAATCAGAGCCAACGGTCCGGAGGGTTGATCCGAGCAATGTGAATGGGAACAATGATTCAATTGGTGTCTGTCGAGTCTGAAATGTTGTTACTGTTCACGATTTTTAGTGGATTCATCGTTGTAGAGTTCAGATACGCGGTGAACTGAGAGGAAAGATAAATGGTTCGAGTTTAGAACGAGCTCAATGATAGATGGGAACTTGAGTCATGAAGCCGAGAAAATAGACTAGAAGATAAAGAAATAATGACGAGAATGGTAATTGAGGCCATACTTTGAGTGAAGGGCGAGATTGCTTAGAGATCAATTTCCATTGCTTCTTTTCACTCTTTCATTCTTCTGATACAAGGTTTTTTGTAATCTTCGTCGCTGTTATTGTTGTTCTTTTCTCTTTATTCGATTCTTGATAGTTTCTCAGGTGTGATCTTGCATCGGCATCGGTTTAATACATTTCAACTTGCTCTCCTTGTTGATATTTCTCTTTAATCCTTCCAGTGTCTGGTGTTTTCAGATCGCACATTTCGCACTTCTTGGTCTGTGACGATTGCACGTCTCTGCCGCTTCTTAGTTTCCTCCTCATTCCTTCTTGCACTTCCTTCGTGTTCTCTTCAGTCTTTTTTCATTTTGATACTGTCTCATTGAACTGGATCGTGAGCATTGCTTGTTTGGGCGATGTTCCGTGTTTCTTTACCTTTCTTTGGGTGGAAAATAGTCGAACTGATGGCGTAGTTGGATTTTTGAGTACCAATTAATTCTTGTCGCACTCAGTGAGGAAATGTGACATTGCTGACGCCATAACTGCCTGGACCGTTAATTTCAGGAGAAAACATTCACATTAGTCAGATCTAGAGAGTGAAGAAAGAAGCTGAAACAAAAAGGTGAGAGAGGAGATTGTTTACTGTTGAAGAATACGATAAGAGTAGAGGAAGATTTGGTATGGGGTGGATGAAAGGAGACATTTATTGTGATCGAATCAACTTTTTTTCGTACTAATTCATTTTTTCAATTCAATTTCTCTCGAATGTGAATAGGATATTTGGTTCTTTCAAAGTGTTGTTGTCAGCACAATATATGGGACGATCAACTTTTCACTTTTTTCTACATCTTCCATGTCTGTGTTACTAACTCATCGGGAGTTCAAACAATTGCAAGCTATATACATCCATATTTCAAGAAAAGGTGGAAACATGTACCTGTCAACACAAGAAAAGAAGGATGTAACTAAAGCAGAACAACGAAAAAGGATGGTGGTATTGTTCAAAAAGCTATAAAAGACAAAGTATCTTTCTCGGCACGTAGGCATACCATCATCGAATTCCTATCCAAACTTTAATGATGCTTCTGCTCCACTTCTCATTCGGAATTTCTCAACGTCAATGCTTTCTTATGACTGGAATCGAAAGATATTCTGTGGGCTACTGGTTTTCATTTGTGTTAATTTTGCCGCGGCGAATTAATTCTGGAGAATTTTGAACCGATCGGAGGTATTGGTGTGGATGTCATGATTGACGAGGCGATTGTTAGACGAAGAAAGAATAATCCCGGCCATCTCAAACAACAAATATGGCTCTTTGGGGGCGTAGAAAGGACCCAAGCGGTCAGCAAGGAAGGCTATTTATTGTACCAGTGCTCCGACGCTCGGCTGACATTTTCATTCCCATCATTTCTTCTTTTATCAAACCAGGTTCTTTAATTCATTCAGACGAGTGGCGAGCCTATGCTCAGATCGGCCCCGAGTACCGACATCTAACAGTCAATCACTCAATCCAATATCGAAATCCCGTAACTGATGTGTGCACGAATAAGATTTAAGGGGGTTGATCCCAGTTGAGAAGAAGTCTCCTACCGTGCGGGATTCGAGGCGACGATTTCAACTCGTATCTTGCTGCCTTTATGGGGAAGAAGAACACAACTAGAACGTTCACTCAGCTTGTGCACTTTTTGTTTGAGAAAACTGTTTCTAGCGACAGGGAAGATGAGATGGAGGAGACAGGATTGAATGAAATTCAAACAATCTTTTCTGATGAAGAAGAGGACAGTGAGGAAGTTGGAGACTTCCTAGATGCTTCGGAACATGAAGTATCTATTTAAAGGCTTTTTTCACTTTCACTTCTCCAATTTTAGTCTTAGTGTCGCAGATTCAGAGACACGCAGTGTTCAACCAATTTCATCAACAATTCGAGTGCCTATGTGCAGGGACCTTAGATGGATCAGAAGAACTTTCATCACTTGAAACACCTGGAATCACAAGGCGCTCCTTCCGTTTATGACGTGTCTCAAGTGGTCTGGTCCTTTTTTCTTTTCAATTCTGTTTTCAGCATTCTTCTCTAGGATACTCCCGATATCTGGAAGAGTTAGCATGTGTGGAGAATTGTGGTAAATTCTTGTGAGGATCTGAAGGTGAAAGGTCGTAAAGTTCGTGCTGTCTTTTCGTTTTTTAGTGAAATGGAGAGTAGACAATTCCCTTTCTGTATCCACCGTAGTGGTTGAAATGGTTTTGAGGATTCGGAGAATCGGGAACATTGCCGTGTCAGATTTAAATACCATGTCTGTCAAGAGCAGATCCAAAATTGCTCCTGGAGACTTCTCAACAGCGCTGAAGTTGAGACGATACATTGATCTCATATGATGTCAATGATCTACAATATCTGGTTTCAACTCGTCCTCGATGAAATGTGACAATCTCGAGGCGAGAGAGAGAATAGGATAATCAGTGTCGGGAGAATGTGGACCAAACATAAATTTGTGTGATAGAAAATTGAGATCGGAGCTTTCATCGGGCTGTAAAAAGCGCACCATCAATCGTTCGCGAAGTGAAGCGGCCATTCGAATGCAGTAGTCCACAACGACTGGTAGATATGGTACGAAGTTGTTGATTTGAAATGTAGTCATTGTCTGTTCAAGTTCCGTTCGAACTGGATCTGTTGTCAGCAAGCCAAGTTCAACCTGAAGTGAATCGATCACCTACTTTGAATCAGCCAGAGATAGGGCAGTTCTTTGGAGGAGAGTATTGGTTTCTGTTGTTCGATTGATAGATATGTCATTAACCCGGTCCGTGTCACCAACCCGGAACCTGGGGTTGAAATAAACCATATTGGTCCAACTAAGAAAAAAATAAAAGTTGAGAATTCAATTCCGCGGGGAATTGGAGAAAACCTCAAAATACTGTATACAGCAGGAATGCACACATTTTTCAAACTTTCTCAGCTCAAATCTCCACAACCAGATATCCGTTTTACACCAAATAAATCGCATTTTTATCGTGAATATATCGAAAAAAGACTCACAAAAACAATTTTTTTTCCTAAGATATTTTTGGGCGAGAAAAATAGCTTTTTTTTCGCATCTTCCAAAATACCCCAAATTTTTGTGTCTTTTTTTTTCAATATTTTAGTTTCACCAAAAAAACGTTTCTGTGCAAAATTTTATGAAAATCGGTTCACTGGTTGTTGAGATATACTCGTACACATTTTGAAAAGTGGCCAAAACGAGGTATTTTAAGGATTTCTTGAATTCCCCAAATAGGAAATTTCTCAAATTTTATTTTTTTTCTTAGTTGGACCAATATGGTTTCTTTCAACCCCAGGTTCCGGGTTGGTGACACGGACCGGGTTAATGACATGTCTATGAGTAGGAGTTCGATCGAAGTAATACGTAGCATATTCTCCGGATTTAACATCGTTGTGCAGAGTCGGATGGTCTTTTCTGACTTCTCTTCAGATAGGACTTGAAGTATGATTTCACGGTACTGGAGTGATTCATTGAGATCACTTCGGCACGTTATCAATCTGGTGATGACGTTCGATTCCGTGGAGATCAATAGCCGCAATGTTAGTTGAATCCTGTCTCGACTGGTTCCATCGTTTTACGGCTTCGCAATGTGTCTTTGAGGTGATGTGTCCGTGTAGGATATTTGTGGCAGACGGTTGAGTTGGTGCACTCACATATTCGTGTCGTGAATTCTGGAGGGAAAATTTCGAAACAGCGCATATCCTACATGTTATTCACTTTGTTGAGAGTGCAAAAAGCGAGTGGCCGTCATCGAAGATACATTTCGGATACGAGATCCATCTTTGGTATTTTGTGAAGTCCTCTGGTGTCAACTCCGAAGTTGATTGTTTCGATTCATCAGTATCACAACTTGTTGAATCCTGAGTGATCATGCTCAATTCTGAGCCGCATCTGCTGTTTTTTCTTGAACCTATTCCGAAGTTCCATCAATTTGGGTTGTCTAGTTGGGTTTGGGATTGACATGTGCAACGTGCTACGAAGAATGAGAAAGATAAGAGAAAAATAGATACGCCAAAACAGGAATCTACATACCTACTATGGTCCCTGCCTATGTGGCTCCAAAAGATTAAACGATATCGACTCCTCGTGAAAGGACTGTGACGTTTGAACCCATTTTTTAGACATCATTCAGCAAACTTTTGGTTTCACTAGATGTATCGGGAAAGGCAACTCATCTCCGATTCATTTCTTTCCAAACTCTTCACCAAGAACAAAACAAACTCACAATCTTTCTGACTTATCCACAGGATTCAGATTGTATTCCGTTCACCCCCATTGAATTGTCCATCTCAACACCTGCATAGATTATGCCTTCTGACTTCAGACATCTCACAAGATATCAGTCCATCATTCTTACAACTCTCTTCTCAAGTTATTCTTGCGCTTTTCGAAGCGTACAGGCAGATTCTTTCGCAATGTCCTGTTTTCTTTTGAATACGTTACAGTGCGCACGAAATCCACAAAGTGTGAGGAAATCCACAAATTTGAGGGGTGTTTTTTCCCATTTTTCAAAATTTCTCCGAACCCAAAATATAAAGTGTATCTCTTTTTTTCCCAATTCACATCTCAACTCCGGGAATCTATTGAGGTAGAAATCGAACCTCCTCAATTATTTTACAAATTTTTCTTTCAAGTGGCGATAGCCTCCTCGTTTGATACTCTCGTGGAGGAAAAATGTCAACAGATCAGAGCGGTCGAGCAGGATGAAGTGAAATATATGTCATGTAGCGATGAACGCGTTCATTCTTCCTTTGTTTTTCAGTTTTCAAGTCACTCAGCTTTTGTTGGTTTCTCCTTTCTTGTTAAACTGAAAGATTGTGATGAATGGAAGCCAAATCTGTTTCAATTCTCATTTCGAATTTATAAAACGGGGTTGAGAGTGCAGAGTGGACAGAACAAGGTAGCGTTATTGGATGTCCCAAAATCTGGAACTCTTTCATCTGATTTCATTGAAAAGGAGCTTTACTACAGAACAAGTGATTGTGAAAGGTTAATGATTACATATTTAGTCGATTTCTATGATTCTTGGAGTGTTGTCTCGAAGAACAAGTTGCCGATTTCCTCTGGGTGGTTGAGCCTGTCCGAGCCATGCATTTGCTAAATCGTGTCCTTCTCCAAGTGTCAAGTCTTTACGTTCAAGAGCAAGATGGAACAAGTCGAAGACAACCATCTGTATGCATGCAGAGACTTCTTTTCTCGAAACTAGTTTGAGAGAGTCCGTACGATAGGAAGCTAGTCCATCAACAGTACGGACAGTTGCTGGAATTTTTAGTTTGCGTTTCCAAATCCCGAACACGTACTCAATTGGATTGAGTTCGCACGAATTTGGGGCGGTATACAGGACAGTTTGTTTTTTGGAGACAATCTCCTGTTGAACGACTTCCGTTTTGTGAAAGCCGACGTTTTCTACCACAAACACGCAGGATTCTGTGTTGTGGTGAAACAGTTTTTCTCAGAGCGACAGAAGAAACGTTCGGAAAACGATCTCATTCACTGAACCTCGAACCCAGGTTACGTGAATAATCCCGTATATATATCACTAATTGCGGTGATTGCAGTAAGATTTTTGTACGAGGTTCGATGTGTTCTGACAACAGCTTTCATTCCGACGGGAGATCGTCCTTCCGATTTGTAGACTGTCGACTTGAATGGAGTTTCGTCAATGAAGATGATGTGCGAGCCTGAGTGGATTGCCAATGCAAAGTCGTGAATGTAATTTATCCGTTGAGTTTTTGTTTCCTCAGAAGTTCTTGCTTCCTGGTGTTTCTCCATTCTTTTGGACCCGATGTGCGGATTGATTGTGCTTGGGTGAACAGAAACCCCTTTTTCCGATGAGACCTTCTCCGCAAGCTGACTTCCAGTCACTGTAGGATTGCTTAGCAGTTCATCTGAGAGAAGCCGAGAAATTTCAGGAGTTAATTTTCGATAGACAGAACCACCACGTTTTTTTGGAGGCTCTTTCTCGTTAATGATTTTGTTCACAGTGCTTGGACATGTATCCCATCTTTCAGCAAGTTCTTGGTAGGTCATTCCGCTCGTAAAATCATTTTTGACCATTGATCTGAACTGATCTTTGAATTGAACAGATGGCTTTCTATTTTTTTCAGGAGGGGGACTCGTTCGCTTTGTTGGTCTACCCCGCTTCTTCTTCTCAATTGGTGGAAGGATTCAAGGGAATCTGATCGGTGGAGGATTATCAAGAACAATCATTGGATCCAATGCAGCCGGAATCTGTGCTGTTCTGCTGTCATTGAGCTGTCGCAGAGTTTCTTCGCTGTCTCTGAGATCAGACCGGATGTAATCTTGGGATGGTTCAAATTGGGTGAGGGGTCCGTCTGCATTTTCACTTGTGGCACTCTCATCAAAATGTGGTTGCGACATTATCTCCAATGTTGAAAACTGGCAGTTGTCGAAACTCCATTTTACGACCCACGTCATACCAAGCTGTCCCTCTTCATCATCATGCACACCGCAAGCTGTTCCTCTGAAGATGCCACTATGGGTGATCCAAGTTGACGTCACCAAAATGGCTCATCTATCTCCGTGAGTATTTCTTTTTCGATGCAATATCTTCGCAACCTGTTAACTAATTCTTAAGAACAGTTTCACAACAGCATTGTTTTGATGAAGCGAACATTTAGAATCAAAACTCAGAGAGAAAAAAGGCCCATTGTTCAAAAAAATGGCAGTAACAACCGGACAAGTGGAACGTTGAGTTTGTTTGATAAAATGGATGAATGACCGTCTAAGCAATCGGCAATCAACTTGTCAACCTACTCAACAGCTCTGTTTGACATTGAACATTGGAAACGATCACACAGCCGCCGCTTTTTTTAACTTGAGCTAGTTTTGTACAGAATGAACATCTCCATTTTATTGTTTAAAACCATTTCTTTTATTCAGATCAAACATTTTTTTGGGGCAAAACCTTAGCTCTTCTTCAGATCACATTTTACGTTGATCTGCCCCATCTTTTATATTTTTGACACTACTTTCCCTCAATGTCAGTTTTTGTGTCTTCTGACTGTTCTAATTCGGCTATCGTGACATATTTCCGTCGTTTATTCCACAGATACTCGACCTCATCGAACCATCCCTCTTTTCAGGTTGTCATACCAACTTCTCACGATCATCTGTGAAATACTCCAATCTGTTTGATCTTATCGGATTTATAGTCAATCTATCTTTCAAATTCATTGTCAGCCTCTTCTGGACATATGTCCATCAATCAGAAGTCTCGATCATTGTCAACAAGGGAACCACTCTCGCATTCAGGACAAGATCCTCCATTCTACACTTTGCAATGTCTCAACTCTCCCCTCCGTTTGGTGTTTCCGTTCTACTTGCAAAGAAACAATGTATATCTCTTCTTTTATATTGTTTTGCAGACTCACATCTTCTGGTTCCCATTTTCTCTCTATCCTATGATTTCAATTTTGCTTTCCCATCTCAGCAACTTTTATGATCTTAAGTGACATTGAACAAACAGAATTGATTACACTTTGTTCGATTTGAGCTTTAGGAGAATGGACCAGAAATCGATCGACATGATCTCACACTGTTATGAAAACAAGGAGAATAACAGATCCAATTTTTCATAACAATTGGACTCTGACTATAGAATCCATCTCTTCTGGGGCAAGATGTTGCTGGTAGAATGCTGGAAGCCGAGTCAGAAGATCTGGAGGAAAAAAAACACAATTAAGCACTCGAATGACCAGAAAGAACGCAATGAACATTGAAAATGGATTCTTACGAGAAAATGACGCAGTAATGACAACGACAATGGATCGCGACGACTGGATAGGAAACATAACAGAAAGGCAAATGGAAGACCCAATTCGCAAAGGGAAGAGAAGGAGAAATGGTCTGGAATGAAGGAGAAACAGATGACAGCTGAAATTTCAGGCTAGAAGGGGAATACTGATCATTCGTCCCAAAGACTGACGGATCAACAGAAAAGTGATCATTGAAGCTGGGCCGTTCAACACGATGTCATCAGACGCTGAAAAATGTCTTCTTGTCAACAATCGGTCAGTTGCACTTCACTGAGACGGCATATATGTTCCCGATACTTCAGGAACCCAATTGGTGTTCGTCAGGCCCAGCTACCACAACACAACAAATGTGAAAGTGACGACGAACACATTCTCTCCAACAAATTTTCCACTGGAACTCACTGCGACGGACACTGATCAATGGAACCTGATTGAGATGACTGAAAGGAACTGGCAGCGAACATAAAGGATGACTGATTGTGATGACAGTAGGCTCGATGGAAATCTCATCCTGCAATTTCTCTTCTATCGCATCCAACTTGGGCATAGGAGCAGCCATCCACGCCATCTTCCAACCCTCCTTCATTCACCATCTCCACCTCTTCACAGAAGGTGGAGCAGGACACTGCCTCTGTGGGACAAGGCATCTACATCAACGGCACCGATGTCGATTCTAACCTGACACCAGCATCGTTCATCGCTGGATAGGCAAACGATCCGACAGTCAACGCTCGATTCGTCTGCTTCTCGCGAGAGGGAGCATACAGTGGGGTTTACATTGCAGGGTATCATGTGTGTGTTGTGGCAATGGGGGTTCTGTACGGGAATGTGTACGCGTCGGTACAACTCTCCAGCCAAAGTCAGCATCCATAACTGCCCCACTCACTATCACAACAGCAAGCTCAATCTCCACCACGAAGACACTGAGCATGACAAACATCACATTCAACGTCTCCGACGATGCTGGCTCGTAGAACCCTCTCCTCTCTGTGAAGGTCACAGACTCACTTACCATCACCAACGTCGCCTTCTCCGACTCGTCCCTCCTCACTGCGCCGACCCTCCTCTCAGTTGTGTCGGGAGGGACAGTCACAGCGAACTCATTATCCTTGTTGTCGCTGTCGTCCGTCTACATCAGTTACATCAGTGTCCCAACCTGTAAGTACACTGGATCACTCTCCACCCATCTTCTTTCAATCCAGCTGAACGCCGCAACAACGGCACAGGTCAACGTTGGCTCGATCACTTTCAACGTACTCTCGGCTCAAACCCGTTCTCGTCCAACATCGATTTCTCCTTCACAGGAACGTCGTGTTTGCCGCTTCAACCTCAGCTACGACAACAGCCCTTTCCGACACATCCTCATCGTCACCGCGCTCTTCACCGTTCCTGCCAACAATCTCATCGTCACACAAGCCACAATCTCTTCTCCGCTGTTGGAAAGTGACACAATGATCACACCCTTCGCAATTGTGTCTGGCGGAACAGCAAAACAAACCAATGTCGTTCTGGATGGAGTGTCATCGCTGCTCGCTTTGCTCACAGCATGCTGATACAGACAGGAGGTTCACTAAGTCTGAACTCATGCACATTCAACTCGATCACTACCTCCGACGAAGGGCAGCGGTCCAAGCTAATCTCCTCACGGGTGAGACACTGTCACCGACAGGAGTGACCTTCACATCGGCTCATTCACCACAACAACTCCCATCACTCTCTCCACTATCACCAGCTCATCCGCACTGACGATTCTCAAGCCAGCACCCCTCCCAACAACGAAAGCAGCCACACACACTCATACGAATGGTGCATTCGATATTCCATCTGGCACTCTCACACTCAAGTCTCTCGGCTTCACTGGACAGAACACGAACTTAGCGTTCTATTTTGAGACAGTAAGTTGATCAGGCTGGAATGGAGGAGTGATCGTCGTTGATCTGACGAGCAGCACAAAAACAGCGACGTTCATACTGTCGTATTCAATGGGGGATTCCATCCAACACTCCAACTAAGGAGTCGGACATACTCGTGTCGACTGAGTGGAGTAGTGGTCACGTCATGCAATACCACATGCACTTCAACAACTGGGAAGTGAAATGCTCTGTTCCTCTCGTCGATGTTCATTCTATCAAACAGCTCTGTTTCGGCCCTGTCCGGAATCTACATTCCGTCAACTGGCTTGATTGCAAGCATTGATAGAACTTCACAATTGATTTTTACTGCATCAACCCTCGTTCTCCCACAAGGAGAGCATGTGTTCAACTCAGAAGGCGGGACTCTTCTTTTGGATCCGTCAGGTTCGATCTGCCTTTTCGTGGAGAACACAGCAGATTGCGGCGGTGCTGTTGAAGACTTTTTCCATAAGCGTAGTGGAGGGTGTCTCAATTTTCAGGGGAAAAACTCGATCTCAGGGGAGTATCTCAATCACAGGGGAGAATCTCAATCACAGGGGAAAATCTCAAACACAGGGGAAAATCTCAATCACAGGGGAAAATCTCGGGCCACAGGGGAAGAATCTCAAGGACAAGGGGATTGAAGAAGAACACAATTTTGATCCTGTTTGGTTTAGTGGGTAGTACATTGGACTTTGAGGCGGCGGACCCGGGTTCGATTCCTGTCATCGACTTTTTTCCTATTTTATTACATTTTTTAAGATATCACAACTTCTTTCTCTTTCAACTTTCCACATTTGGAGAGTTTGTCAATGACTTGATGAACTGTGATCGTGTGATCCTTCATGATCTTTCATTGATTCTCTGATTTAAGCATAATTTCCACACAAATTATCAATCCACAACACATGTTTGAAATGAATGATATGTATTCTTCATCGTTTTGAATTTCGCTGTCATCAGCCCCGAAAATAAAAAGATCCTTCGATGGCTCGATTGTCGTTTGGGACTGCAGATCGCTTCGGGTCCACTGCAACCGTGTCTTGTTTACTTCCTAACCCTTCTCCAGCGCGGAGGACTCCCTCACCTTTCTCGTGTCGCTCTCAGTGAAGAGCATCTCATACGATCCGATCTCGTCACCGATGTCATCCAAGTAGTGCGGTTGGCGCGAAGGGACGATTGTTGAGTGGAACTTCTCGATCGAGGCGAGTTGTGCAGCTGACTCGCTCACTCCCACCCAATCTGCCTATGTGTCGATCGTGATGAGCCAGTTTTTTGGAGAGAAGGCGTTCGAGCTCAGTTTTTGGGAGAGGAGGAAGAGACCTCGGAGGAGTGGGTGTAGATGCTGAAGGGAATAAAGGAAAACAGAAAGGAGAATGATGGATGAGAGAAGGGCATGAAAGAACGAAGAGCAAAGACGATGAATGAGATGAGACGCACACCGCTGGTTGGATTCGTCGAGTGACTGGTTTGTTGCGGTCAGGTTGGCTTTGAGTGTGTCTCGCTCTGTCGTGAGCTGATCAAGGGTCGTGGAATGTCTCGATGGAATGGCTTTTCTTCTTGTTCATCCCAATCCACTCATCCACCTCCCTTTCGTCTCATCCAATCTCTCCTCCAAACGTGTGTTGATCTCCCGCTGCATCTCCATCTTCTTTCGCGTCTGCTCCAAACTCTTTCCAGTGTGCTTTCGTCAGCGGCCAGCGAAGCTGCTCGAACTTGGAAGTCTGACATTGTTTCGGTCAGTCGAGCGTTCTCCTCTTTGAGACGAGTCAGTTCGGCAGAGTGCTGGCGTTCTGTTTGGCGAGCGTTGCTTTCAAGGAATCGATCATTCGCAACAGATCTACATTCGATGCAGAAGATGCGGATGTGTCGACGAGGTGTTCTTGTTCCTGTTTCAGAGAAGAGAGACGGTGCTCTTCGGATGTTGTCGGTGAGGTGTGACGTGTCAGGTCAGCCGGCGACTCCTTCCGCTCTCCTCTTCTCTCCTGCAGCGAGCTGTTCGGCTTTTGTCTCGCCACGAACGAGTCTTTCAAACGCGAGAAATTGTCGACTTGCTCGTCTCGCATGGAGTCGGCGATGATCGTGTTCGACAGGACGAGGCCGTGCTTGTCAACAGCCAGTTGAGAGCAGGTGGGCTCAGCCGCTCCTCCCAACACTCACACGCTGTTTCTTCTGTTTCAATTCGCGTCTGGTCTTCCTCCGAAGTTGGTTCGTCCTCGTTCTCTCTTCTCCACTCACTCTCACTTCAACTCTCGCTGTCATTGTCTGTCTGCGTGTCTGCTTCATATTCAGTCTCGTTCCGGTTCGTGTCGCGTGAGGGTTGCGATGAGACGGCGTTGTTCAGATTGACAGAATTCACTTTTCTGCGTCGTTCTGCGAGTCGTTCTGGTTGCTCGTCTCTCCCAACACTTTATCTCGTCGTGTGTGGGTTGTGATTCATTCTCTCTCGTGTCCTCTGTTGAGTCCTCGTTCTTCTCAGCTCGTTCGCCAGGCTCCTCGCTGTCTGATCCTTCTTCCCGCGTGTTGGCGACTCTGACTGAATTAGTGTCAGTGCGACATTCATCGGACATGCCGGAATCGACGAATAGAAACGCCAGTTGTGGACAGCACACAATGTGTGGTTTGAGGGTGACATGATGGGAGTTGGTGGACATGCGAAGCGAGTTGCGGGATTTCTCGGGTGTTGTGCGAGGAGAAGCGGGCTGTCGAGATGGACGGGAGGAAAGTCGGGAAGTGGAAGATTGGGGTTTGTAGAAAGATGATTGGGTGAAGTGGGGTTGTCTTCTTGTGTGTACCGTTGCTGTGAGATTGGCTTTGACTGATGTGTGGTTTCTGACTGTTCTTGGTTGGTGTATGTGGGAGGCATTGTTAAAAAACAAGATTAATCTCGTTCTGTTTGCTGGTTGGTGCGAGACGTGGCATATTCTTCATTGAACAGCTGATTCTCTGATTGTTGTGGTGGACGATGAAATGACTGGGAATTCTGCGTGGCAAAGGCAGCAGATGATTGCTGTGGAAACTGTGGGTTGATGTGCTGTTGTTGTTGGTGTACAAAATCCTCTCTGTTTGAGAGGGAATCGGCCCTCTGTTTGGCATACCGCTGTGCCTGTAAACGGACAGTGTTGTGCTTGT
This sequence comes from Blattamonas nauphoetae, assembly GCA_033064195.1. Classification (NCBI taxonomy): domain Eukaryota; phylum Preaxostyla; order Oxymonadida; genus Blattamonas; species Blattamonas nauphoetae. Next base: position 6,851 of record JARBJD010000148.1, on the reverse strand, counting down.
TCTGAGAAAGGAAGGGAGAGAAGTCCTTTTGTTGATCTGGGAAGGCGACAACAACTCGTTCAGAATCGACGAGCGGGTTCTGGACATCGTTGATCTTGGCTGGAGGCTGTTCGAGTTTGTTTCGATTCTCAAGAACTTTAACATGAGGATGGAGGAGATACGACATAACATCGCCCGAATAGAGAGGTGGGAGTCGAGTATCTTCCACAAGCTCCTGTTGTGAGTGCATCAGAGATCTGATGGTCATGGGAAACTCCTGACTGGGCGCATCTGGTTGGTCATCTTCAGATTGGCCGCCCACTGCAAACTACTTCCCAATCTGCCACAGATTCGCCTGCCTATCGCGCAGCCTGGCGTTCAGCGAGTCGATGATGTCTTGCACGTTCTAACGAAGATATAGACAGGAGAAAGAGGAACCTGACCAAACCCTGAGCACATTCTCAAATTGATAAGTCTATGACAACCGCAGAAGGAGAGCATACTTCCGTTCTTCCAGCTCAATTCGCTTGTCCACAAGCGACGAGATTGCCATTTGTGTCTACTCACCCTTCTTTCCAAACTCCTCCACATCCTTCCTGGCCAACTTCTTCTCTTCTTCAATTCACCTAAACTTCAGGTTGAGCTTGCGTTCCATCTCTTGACTTCGTACAACAAAAACACGAACAGTGTCGTGATCCGCCTCCAGTTGTCTTGTTTCTATGATCGACGATAGATCCTGAACACAAATGAAAAAGAATAAGAGTAGACAGCTTCTTCAACCACCTAATCCACTTCATGCTCTTCATCGTGAACGATCTTTGCTCTCGCCCTCATTATCAATTGGACAGAAATTGAGCTGTATGCAAAAACGAAGAACACATATCATTCATTTCAAACATGTGTTGTGGATTGATAATTTGTGTGGAAATTATGCTTAAATCAGAGAATCAATGAAAGATCATGAAGGATCACACGATCACAGTTCATCAGTCATTGACAAACTCTCCAAATGTGGAAAGTTGAAAAGAGAAAGAAGTTGTGATATCTTAAAAAATGTAATAAAATAGGAAAAAAGTCGATGACAGGAATCGAACCCGGGTCCGCCGCCTCAAAGTCCAATGTACTACCCACTAAACCAAACAGGATCAAAATTGTGTTCTTCTTCAATCCCCTTGTCCTTGAGATTCTTCCCCTGTGGCCCGAGATTTTTCCCCTGTGATTGAGATTTTCCCTGTGTTTGAGATTTTCCCCTGTGATTGAGATTCTCCTGTGATTGAGATTTTCCCTGAGATCGAGTTTTTCCCCTGAAAATTGAGGTACCCCGTAGTGGACAGCTCTCTTTACCGATCCTCACTACGTTCTCGACATCTTCAAGCTCGACGACGAATTCATTGTGACTATCGTCGACAAAGTGCCCGTCACCAATCAAACCGAAATCAACAGCAAGACTCTCACCATCTGTGGGAACAGGTTCGACTCGGAGCTTTCCACCAACAACGCCTTTTCTGTGGGATTTGAGGTTAAATTCCGCTCCACAGAATCAGTCCACCTCGTCGAAACCAAAGCCTCTGCCAAAACTCCACGTTCGAAGGAATCGTCCCAGTCTCGTTGAAGGAGTTCCCATCTCTCCGTGTCTACTTTGTGGTGGGTTCCTAAAGCGAGCTCACCATCACCAGCTGTACTTTCGATGGTCAAACAGAACAAGATGCTGGGGTCAGACAAGTGGACACCAGCGCAACTGTCACCATCACCCCTGCTCAGTCGGAATCCCACTTCTACAACTCCCAAACGAAGAATGTCCAGACCGTCCTTTCCGAAGACCAGACGGAGTACGTGGCATATGTGACTGGGTCGCAGCTCATCCCATGCGAGACAGCAACAGCAGTGCTGTTCGAGACAACAGATGTCCCGTCGGACGTGGCATTCCACAACAACACTCTCATCATCGTCCAAATATCGAATGACGACATGTCTGCACTCAGCCCGTCCACGCATTCACGCAACGCAGACACGGTTTCGGTGAAGTTCGGATGGGGATTCTGGATGGAATACTCATCGTCGCTCCTCTGTTCGATCTCGGCGGGCTCCCAACCAGCACCGTCCCTCCGCTCGATCCATCCGACCCGGCTAGCCCGACAGATATAACTGAACCGACAGATCCAACTAGTCCTGAAGACCCAACCGATCCTGAGACCCTTCATCGCCGACAGATCCGTCCGCTGCTGCTAAAACAGAAGGCAGCAATGATCGGCCTCTCAGTTGGGATCGAGTGGTTGCACTTGCGTGCATTCTACTGTTCCTGATCATCATCATCTATGTCTTCCGTCGGAAAGACAAGAAAGAGGAGGAAGAAGAAGAGGAGCAGCAGGAAGAAGGACCAAACTCCAGCGAGATGGCCGACACAGAAGAGCCGTTCAAAGTGGCAGAGGACGAAGGATGCAAAGAATCCCCGAGCATGTTCGCAGGAGACTACATCTCTCCCAGGACAGGTTGACGTGACACTCACTGAGCCTCCACAGACCATCGTCGAACTGAAGGAAGACGAAGCTCCTACTCTGAATTCTGCGATTGTCCAGGAGCCTGAACTCGAGCAACCCGCTGAAACACAAGCGGAGGAACTCAGTCGACCACACAAGGAGATATATAGAAGAAGAAGAAGAAGTTGGAGGAGGTGGAAAACGGGGATGGAAGTGAATCGCTCTCCTCGACTCTGTCCCTCCATCGTCGATCCAACCACTCTTTTGCACTCAAACCAACCCTCCAAGCAACGAAAGATGACACAGATGTGGTCTCCTTCAACTTTCATGCCAGACATTTGTGTTTTGAAATGGAAGTGTGAAAGAAACAGGAGCGGATTGTGGTGGATAGTGGAGATTGTGGTCTGAGCCACAACCAGCACCATCTCCATCACAAACTCGATTCTCACAAGTTGTTCGGGAAGATCTTTTGGGAGCCTGAATCGGATGCAGATGGCATTTGATGAGGAAGTGATTCTTCACTCCTCTTCATGTTCGCTCTTCTTCTTTCCTTTCCAATCATCTTTTGTTCTTTCTCCGAAATAGTTGCCACTTCAATCTCCAATTTATCCTCGACTTGTGTCAGTCTACTTGCTGAACACGTTCGCATCTTCTGTTCACGAAACTCTCATCGTTGAACCCTCGGCATCTCTTCTTCCTTTCTGTTCGTACTATGTTTTCTATGCTTTATTGTCGCCATTGTTTCCTAAACTCGTGAAATCAGTCAGATCGGTGTGATCAACCCATTGCCGCACTTTTCTGAACAATCAGAGAAATACAACTCAAATAAGGTTTTGCCCCAATTTTATGTTGATTTTGAAAAATGAACCTATTTGAAAGAATAAAAAGGGTGTTGATTCTGGAGGGAACGACCCACTTGGCAGATAGATGAACAGAGAGTTGTGGTTGACTGAAAAGTGAACTTCAATCTTTCTTTAAATCGCTATCAGACTCTTTTCGAGTAATTTCGCCAGAATCACACACAATTAGTGTTTATTGTCCGCTTTATTAGTAGTGGTATAAGCGAAATGGGAACCAAACTGGCATAGGTGATACTCCTAGGAGAATTGGAACGAGAAATCATTTTGAATCTCAGAGCCAATTGATTTTTTTAATATGACTCATTCTAATTTCCATCTCACTTACTACTGAAAATATTGACATTTCAGAGTAGTCAATATTTGGCCGTAAATTCAAAAATAAAGACGAAAAAGGGACCTCTTGAAAAGTGTCTTTTGAAGCAAATTTTGAGTACTTTTAGAAAACAACGTCGATTTCTTTTTATTCAATTTTTAATTTGTATAAAATGAGCAGCGTCTTGACACCAACACAACTCCTAGAAATTCTCGAGAAAGATAATTTGAAAATGAAATCACCTCCAACTCTCAATCGACAAGGAACAACTTATCTCACTGGAAGTACTTTCGAATACTACCTCGAAGAGAAACCAGATGAAACTTATCAAGTGTACGTCAATAGTTTCGTCAAAGGATACAGACCACATCTGAATCGTCAGAAATATCTTCGACCAGCAAATCGTTGCACAAAAGAGAAGCTTATTGAATCAATGAAAATGAAAATTGTGAACTCATTTCTGAATACACTCATTCAAGTACTCCAGTAACATATCGACACGAAGGAATTGAATGGATAGTAATCCCATCAAAATGGATGAAAGGATTCAGAACTCATCAGAACAAACGAAAACGATACACAATCGTTTGTTGAAAATGAATTGAAAAAGAGAATTGTGAACTCATTGGAACATACACAAAGGTACTTGAGCCATTCAAATATCGCGATTTACGAACAAAGAATGAGTATTACGTTCGCTTGGACAATTGTTTGTATTTTGGAGACCGTCCTCACTTGAGAAAGTACCACGAAAGGTCATGAAAATACTGAAAATCTATTTTTGACCACAAATCACTGAAATCCAACATGAGAACCATTTCGAAAAATTCTGAAAAAAATTCTAAAATCTCGGGGACAATGTAGGTCATCGATCAAGACAATCCTGATCAAAATCGGTTGAGAATTCGTTGAGCTACGTACCGAACTTAGGTCGAAAAAGTGACGAAAAAAGTCGATGTTCCGATTTTGCTACTATGAACCGCTTTATGTCTCAAATTGTGTTCAAACACGTTTGATTGTGACGGAAATCATTTTGAAAGGTAGGATTTTCGATAAAAGCACTTCTGAGATTTTTGGTTTGATCCGACCCATTGAGGTTTTTCGCGTTTTTGAGATTTTTTTAGAAAAGGTATGGACGTTCGGGACTATGTCCTTTGATCACTTCTCGTCGTCTAATGGTGTTTTTGGTGTGAAAACGCTAGTTGGCGTCTTTTGTGTCATTCATCTCTGAAAACTTTTGACACCTCTACATTCGACACTTTTATGAATTTTCACATTTCACTACTTTCACTTCATTTACTCCGTTATTGCATCATTTTAACGAACATAAGTCGACGCGAGACGTATAGTGCATTTCCTTAGTTTCATTTTGTCGGTTCTTCGATCACACCTCTGTCGACACTCTTGCACCAACATTTTGACACTATGGATTTTTGATCTGAATTTCGTTTCAAATCCTTCTTTCTCACGGTATGAGTAAGGTGTGCTCGAATTTTGAGGAGATTTTGTCGGATAGTTCTCTCATAAAGTCACTTTTCATGTTTTCACTTCTCAACTTTTGACCGTTTTTGTCACTTCAAAACCGACTGTAGTCCCTTTCATTTCATCACTTTTTCTCCCATTTCACATATGATCTCTTCATCACTCCTCTTCATTTTGCTCATATCACTTCCATTTGTGGGCCGTTCTCACTTCACTAGCACATCATTTTAGTCAACTTTTCATCACTTTTTCACAAAACAGAGTAAAAGAAAGCGAAACAACCAACAATGAAACGGGCAAGTATGAAACTGAGAGGGAAATTGACGAACGTGAAAATGACGTGAAATGTGACACCAATAGTGAAAATTAGGTCTGTGTTCTGGTTTATCTCTTAAAACAACAAAAATGATTCAAAATGTTCGTGAAATGATGAAGATTACGGAAAAAGACCGAGATATGAAGTGAGCCGTTGAAAGTGAGATCTCGGTAAAAGTCCGGAATCTTCACTTAACGGAGATTAGTGTGTTGAATTGGAGAAAAAGTTACAGAGAGAAACATGAATGAAATGGTTAAAAAGGATAATCAATGAAAACGAAGACGGAAGTGGTCATGAAAATGAAAACATAACGAGTGAAAATGAAGTGACAATTCGGTTGAAACTAGTGAAACAGAGCTGAAACAAGATAAAAATGATGTCGATATGGTGAAGAATGCATACTTTTCCGAGATCTGGACCTGGTTGTGAAACCTCAAATATCTCTGCAAAGTTCGGAAAATCCAAAACGAAGCATACGATCATGATCTCAACTTCAAGAGAATCCAAAACGCAAGAATCAGAACGAAACAAGCACTTGTGAGAAATGAGTGATCGAACCCATTGATCCTCGTTTCTAGTGAAAATCCAAACTGAGAAAACAACGAAAGAAAATTTATTTTGATTTTTAATTTGTATTAAATGAATCCAACTGAAATGTACAAGGAAAGACGTCGAGTATGTTCAGAACAAGCATTAATTGAATCAATGAGAGAAGAGAACTGTACGCTGGTCTCTGAGTATGTCAGAAATAATGTGCCGGTGACGTATGTTCATGAGGGAGTTGAATGGAGAATAAAACCAAAGTTGTGGAATCAAGGAAACAGACCTCACTTAGCGAAACGTCGACACTACACTCAATCATTCGTTGAAAATGAACTGAAGAAATACAATTGTGAACTCGTAGGTGAGTACACAAAAGTTCTGGTTCCATTCACATATCGAGAGATTGGCGGAAGTGAAGTGTTCAGAATTAGACTTGATGCATGGCTGACTGCTAAGAAAAGCCCCATCTGAGAAAACAGAAATAAACGCTCAACTTTTTTATTTTCTGATTTTTATTTTGTAGTAAATGGCACTGCTACAACCAATCAAAAAATAGAATTCAAGAAATTCGAGACCTCTTTCCGAACACACAGTTTCAATTTAGTGATGGTCGAACTACAATCCTGACATTAAGAATTATCAACATCATCGTTCATTTCTTCTGAATATGCTTCAACACACAGATCTCGAGTTTCCACATCCAATAAAGAATCTCGATCTCAATCTCATTCCAGATTTTTGAACAAGTGAAACTTCGACAACAGATGGCGTCAGAAGATCGACTGCTCACCGAATGATTGTTGAGAACATGAAAGCAAATCCAAGAGGAACAAAGATGAAATGAAGAAGCAAGTGTTCAGCAATACGTAACTGAACGAAGT
>JARBJD010000147.1:0-177017 GCA_033064195.1 Blattamonas nauphoetae | reverse complement strand
GGAATGAATGCAACAGAGGTAGTTGCTTGGAATGTTCGTGTTCGGGAAGCTCCTTTTAGTGATTCGAAGGTTGAGTGGGTGACATCTGTCATGACTGAGGAATACGTCAGGATTTGATTGCTTGTTTGGGCGAGTGTTTCATTCTTGTCGTATTTGACCGAGCACGAATCGATCAAGAGCGATTGTTTTCCTTCTACAACTCCTTGTATGTTCATCACTCCAACGTGGTAGGTTTTGCAGTCGATGGTGAATGAGCAACCTGTCAGTTTCACAGTTCCAGAAAGGCCTTGAATGGAGATGATGGTGAACGTTTGTGTCTGTGAAGCCGAAGAGATGATGCAGCTAGTAAAGTGATAATGTACGAATCCTGTCTCCTTTTGAAAGATCCTGCGGATGACGTGAATGTGTGTGTTCCTGTGATGTTCTTGATTGTCGCTTCATCCTCGTTCCTTCCTGTTCGAGGATTCTCACATTCGAGCAGTGTGGAGTTGATGAGGTCGAACGACTGCGAGTGGCCCAGAATGGATGCCACTGTCCGTACAAAGCATCGTCCACTCGGCTCATCTCGTTTCCTGCCAAAAGCTGTGTTGGACAGTGGCGAGGCTGAGGTGAGGAACTGGTGTCCCTGTAAGATTGTGGAAATGCGATGTTGTGACGATTGTTGTGAGGAGTGGAGGGAACGAGGCGAGGCTGACGGTTGAGGCAATGCCACTCTCCCCGAGGAGCGAGAGGGAAGATATGGACGCCGAAGCGACAGTCACAACAGCTGCAGTGGATGATGGTTGTTCGGACATGATTTCGGTGAAGGACGGGATGAGGGGCGTGTCTGTTTGGACGACACAACTGACCAGCGTGACTGACGAGCTGGTATCAGCCGAAGAGTCTGTCGATGTGATCAAAAGCGGGGAAACGACTGTTTCAAGCTGGAACTCGATTTGGGTGAGGGAGAGTGTGGATGATTCGACGATGGCACAGCGTGGATGGTCGGCTGCCCTTGCTCCAGTGGGCCCGTCTTCGTTGACGTTTCGGTCGAGTCCAGCACTATGTGATTCCAGAGAAACTTGAGGGAACCGAAAGACGCCGTTGAGTTGACAATTCGGAACATGAACGGAGGATGTCTCGTCGCCTGATTTGCAGATAGGGTTTGAACGTGTTGTGTCGACTTTGAGTCTGTCTGCCTGATCACTGTGCCGTTCTCTCCCACCACTGAAATTCTTGTCGATTCGAACAGATATCCATCGCAATGGAAGTCTGCTTTCGGAAGTCGGATTTCGTTTGGGATATGTTTGGATAGAGTTGGGAGAGATGTGCTCATTCCCGTCGAGAGAAGGAGGAAGAGCGAGAAAATGTGAAATATGGCATGATCACTCGAGTGTCTGGTTTCGGAAACTCTGTGATCCGATCCAACCCACTTTCACTGACATCAGTGCGAGAGAGATTCGTTTTCAAGAGAAAACAGATCATCATTGAAATGTTCAGTTTCTAACGTTTGGGAAGGCAAGGTTGGAGTGAGGACTGCACTCGGATGGTCGGAGGAGTTGCTTTGAATGTTCGATTTCTTGTATATTGGTTGTGTTCTGGAGCAGCCAGGGGCTCAATTCATAAGATTCGGTATTTCATTGGAGGGTGATAGATGAGGAGAAAAGAACAAGAGATCCATCAGTGATCGCAGAAAAAAGAGAAAAAGATTGAAATGATCACGAGATGCGGTGGAATCAGAGAGTGGGCATGAAGAGATCGGTGTAAGATAGGCATCGTCAATAAAACCCAACATCGTTGCACAGTCAGCTGAAGTTGGCTCATATTCTGAGGATTTTGTTTGCAAAAGGATTGAGAGCGATGCGAAGCTGTGAAGGACAACACGACGATCACATTTCTGAACAAACGCTGCGGGTCAAACTTGAGAAGAATGGTGAAGGACTGGAGAGTAATGCCAATTAGGTTGGATGGCTTTTTCTGTGATTCTTCATAAACCTCGAAATAACATGCAAAGACGAGGATAATGAATGAAATATCATCTGTGTTTGGTTCGTGTCCGAAAGATCCGAAACATTCTACACATTTTCTGCCAAACAGCGCAAATAGGAGATTTCTTTGAACAACGGTGTGGTGGATTCTATAAGCTCTATCTTGAGAGGAGAATCGTCGCTTTCACACTCGAAGTCAACACTCAATAAATGACACGATTTGTCGTGTCAAATCATGAAGTTCACACGGTAATTGCCTCCATGCCATTTAAGTCATTTCATGGATGATTTGAGCGGAACCTCTGGTCAGAATTCGAACCCATACCCTTTATTAACTCCGTTACTCAGAAAAGATCAACTATTCTGACGAGAATCATGAAAAAAGTGGAAGAAACAAAGTTTTGGGTGAGCAGGAACTCAAGATGAATGCGATATTAACGGTTGTTTTGCTCACCATCATCCCCACCAGTCATCCCAAAACATTTGAAGAAAATTCCGGACCATCACTGAACCGCCTTCTCATCACATCATGTGCCGATATCTCATTGAGTTCTTCCACTCCGAATTGTCTTCATCTTTCAACTTCGACATGGATTGCTTCGACAATTCGCCTCGCTTCAAAAGATGTCTCTGTGATTGGATCCGAGCAGACGATAATCGCCACCGTTTCCGGAAAACAACTTGCAGACAATCACAGAAACCATTGTGATTCTGATTCATCAGCGAATTGCCCTTCGTCATCGGTCTTCACCATTCAAAACACAACACTCTCGTTGGCCTCGCTCACCTTTGATCTCGTTTCTGGTATCGTCGTTTTCGTTCATTTCATCCTTCATTTCAGGACCACAAAACCAGGATTCTTGGCGTGTGTGCTCTCTGAGCTGGAATTCTCATGTTTTGGCCGAATCGGTGGTCTTCCATGTGGATGCGCTGTCTCACCATTCAAACTTGTCCCGTCCACTTTTGACTCAGAATCATCCTGCTCTCTCACTGTTTCACTTTGTATGCTCAAGAATAGTGGAAACCAGATCGGATCAGTTTTGGAGATTGACCCTGCCCTGCCTCCGACAGAATCAATCTCCATGTCACTTTCATCCATTCACTTGGACTCACAGACCCTCACTTCCAACAGCGGGCTGTCATTTTCGTCATCCCCGTCGGAATATGGCCTCACGAACGATTGCCAGATCCAATCCGTTGTGAGTGATTGCCAGTTCTTCAATCTCTCCTCCAACCCTGCCCATCCCACATCTCTTAGTTTTCGTTGGCTTCGAGAGAGAATTGTTGGATGTGAAGTGAGATGTGTGGTGAAGAGTATGGAAGGAACACTGACGACAAGACTGGGAAAACAAAATGAATTTTTGATTCAGAACAGCAGTTTGTTGGAATGTGTGAACGAGGAAGAAACCGAAACAACCAAATCATATGACTATCTCCCCGAAATCACATCATCCGCCCAACGAATCAATCACGGATCAGAATTCACGCACTATGTCTTCCAAGGATGCACAATCAAAGCAACCAACATGACATCGTCATTTGTCCTCATCACACTCAACCCAATTACAGGAAATGTGAAATTCGTTGGATGTTCATTTGAAGTGGAATGCCACGCCCAGCACATCACTCTCGTCTCAGCAACAGCCGTTCGAGCGAACAAAGTGAAGTGTCTGATCGACACGTGCACATTCAAGTTTTGGAGAGAGACAGAAACATCAACAGGAAACAACCAAATCAGCCTGTTCAACTTTCAAGAAGTTTGCATCGTCTCTTCAACTTTCTCCCCTCCCACCTCCAAGTTCTCCTCTGCACGTGCCGTCTCCCTCTCCAACCCAGTTTCCTTCCTGTTCTTCTCCAACACTTCATTCGTCAGACAAACCTCAAACGGGAATGGAGGAGCTCTCAATCTGCCATTTTCCCTCATCCGCTTCTTCCACTGCCACTTCGACGGGAACAAAGCGAATCAAGGCGGAGCTGTGTCTACAGCATCGATCTATCATTACTTTACCTCCTGCACTTTCACGCGAAATGAAGCGACGAAATGGGGAGGAGCGATCTATTCAGGCTATCTCCTGCGATTGAGAATGTTTGATTGTCATTTCGACCAAATCAAGCATCGTGGAAATACGAGAATGATCAAACACAACTTGCACATTATCGTGGCAATGACATCTTCGCTTATTCTTCAATTTGGAATGGAATGGACGGGACAACCGTGTTTGGATGCACATCGACGTCAGAGACACCGAAATATGGATATTTTTCCTCAAATTCCAACAATGGGGTTCATCCGCAAGATGACATCCTGCTTCCTTCCCCGTCTGGCTCGTCATTCTCAAATGTCTTCTTCGTGGAAGCAGGAGAGAGTGGGATGTGTTCGGAGGGAGATCCGTGTGGGAGTGTGGGCGCAGCTCTTTCTGAACTCAGCACAGATCCGTCTCTCATCAACCTCGGAAATGGGATTTTCGAAGAAGACACTCTGGACATCTCCAAACGAGTTGAACTGCGAGGCCTCGGCTTCTTTGTGAACACATCCACGTTCACCACTCTGAAAACGTCGTGTGTTGTGTCTGGTGGTGGAATGTGACTCTGATGTCACTCTCGCTGAAGCCGACAGATTCGAGTTCGACAATCCTGGCGATGCAGTCGACAAGCCAGTCGTTCCTGTCGAATGTGAAGATCGAGTGCATTTCTGGTCATCTCGCCCTCTCCTCTCGTTCTCGTCTGGCACCTCGACTGTCCACAGCAGCTGGCTGAGTTCGATCAAGATGGAGAATCATGCAGCGATCGAAATCACGGGAAGCGCATCTGTCACCTTCCACGCAGCGTGGTTCATGGAAATTGCACGTGTGAGCGGGAATGGAGGGAGTTGCATTGATTCTTCGACATCTGGAGTGATCTCGTTCATCCAGACGAACATGGCTCATTGTTCATCTTCTGGTCGTGCTGGCTGTTTGGATCTCATCGCTTCATCATCAAACAGCCAAGTCATTTTTAACAAGATTCTCTTCACAAAGAACACAGTCACTGCTTCTATCTCCCTTTTCGGGAATGACATCGCCCACACCAGCTTTGTTCCATCCAAAATCAGCACAATCTCGAACTGTCGATCACTCAGTGCTCTCCCACACATTCTCGTCAACAACACGTTTGAATCAAACCTTGTGTGTTCAACACTCTTCTTCACGTCGAATGGGATCGACCATCCATTCGCAACAGACTTTGAGCAGGGTGTTCCACTGTCGTGGTTCAGAGGGTTTCGGGAGGAGATTGATGCGATGATGGAATCTTCAACTGAAGTATTACTCCGCATTTCGGATCCCCAGACTTTCACACCATTCGAAATCACCAGAAAAACTGTCGCCTTTATGGGATGTTCTCTCACCCCAAAATTCTACGATCGACGACTTGTGTTTGTGGGAGTTTCCGGATACTTGCGATTTGCATCGACTGCAATGACATTCTCGAACGCTCCAACTGTCATTCCGTTTGTTGTTGCTCCAACAGCAAAAGACTTCTGATGCAGACTCTCTCCATCACTTTGTCAGGATCTCAACAAAACGTTCCGTTCGTCCAGTGCAATGGAGGAACACTCTGTTTTGACCGAGTGATTTTTCGACTTCATCTGGTCTCATCTTGACAGGATGCTCGATGATGGAATGTTCAGTAACAAGCATCGAGTTTCTGGCTTCGTCGATTGAGAATGTGACATCTGACGAAGACGGAGCGGTGTTCCACGCAACAAACTGTTCATTCAAAAGTGAGAGCTCGTCGTTCAAGAAATGCCGAGCGAGAAATGGAGGAGCAGTGGCGATTGAGCTGTCTGGGTCGAAATCGATTCTGATCACACACGAAAGCACATCGGCCTTTGCAACGACATTCTCAGAATGTGTGGCAGTTGGAGAGAGTTCAAGCGGATCGAACTCGCTGGGACGAGGAGGAGCATTGTTCGTTTCTGGGACATCGACTCACTCGACACCGATCCTCTTCAACAGCTCATCCACAAACCACGCTCGATTCGGAAGGAAACATCGCTGATCTGGGAATGGATCTCTTCATCACGTCGGATCTATTCAATGGAAAAGAAACAGATGCGATCGATTCCTTCGGTGGTGGTTCGATGAGTGCTGATGACCACGTTGCGATCGAAGATCGACCATCGTCTGATTCGGAGTGGATCGGTCTGCTGATTCCAACACCGAAAGTGTCAGTGAATGGATCGATCACCGAAATCATGACAGGATTGAGTGGACAGGATGTGGAGAGCTGCAAATGGACATCGACATTCTGTGCGACACTCGGGTATGGAATGAAGCATCTGACGAAGAAGTATTCTACAGGCGAGCTTTTCCCGCAGTCGATCCAATTTGTGTGGAACATGACGTACGACGAGACAGGAGTGGTTGTGAATGATCAGGATGTGTCTGTGAGTGGGACAACAACGAAGAATGCAAAGACAGCTGAAGTTCTTCGGACGATTGTGGAGATTGTGGAATCGACAACAGCGTCGTCGCTCTTCACAATCAAGAACCATTCGAAACTGTCAGTCTCTGGACTCGATCTTCGTGCCATCGGAAAGTGTGGGCTGTTTGATTTGGAGGCGGATGGAGATTGTCTGATTGTGTCTGATGTTGGTGTGGTGTGCTCAGATGGGACAGAATATTGGAAGGCGTTGATCAAATCGAGTGGTCGTCCTGTTTCGATTGATTCGTGCACATTCAACACTTCGAATGGTGGACCAGCGACGCTCACCCATCCACTCATCCAGCTTGTCTCTCCATCAACCGATGTTGTCCCGCTGGCTGCCATCACTCTACGCTCTGTCAGGATTTCGTCGTTCAGGTCGACAAGAATGATTGTTGAGATCGACACCGATGGACCGATTTCCGTTCTGAACACACTCTTCTCGTCGTGTTCCAGTTCTTCAGAAATGAACGGAAAAGTGATTCATGTGAAAACATCGAATTTAGACAAGTCGATCACGAAAGAGCGTTGGAGTGGAAGTGTTGTGGAAGGAGTGGAGGCGAGCTGGTTCTACGGACAGGATCGCTCTCTTGCTTCCACTTCTGGCCTGTTCGAGTTGTCTCTTCTGTTGATGTTGGGGATGGTCCGTCCGACACCGTTCTTGTTTCGTCGAATGCCCATTCCAGTCCTCACATCAACTGTGGATCGTCTGCTCTTCCCTGTTCGACTTTCGAAGCCTCTCTTCGCTCCTCCACGAATCACTCCATCCACTCCATCGTCATCGCCCAGCCAAGTCTCCTGGAATTGCGATTCGTCACTGAGTCATCGCTTACCATCCAATCACAAACTGGAAAGCAAGTTCTCGCTCTCCAAACTTTAGCACAGTTTGGAGTCGACGATGATTCAACTGTCCTTCTTCTTTCATCACTTGAAATGCCGATTGATCCAACATGTTCATCATCTCCTGTCTTTCTGGTTTCGAATGGCGAACTGCACCTCTCCTCATCCCAAATCAGCACCAATTCCCTCGCTCTTCTCCATTCTGACGTGATAACTCTCATCAAAGTGCTAAATGCGGGAACATTACAGCTGACAGATTCGTCAATCCAAAATATCCAATTCACCAATCCCAAACAAGGAACAACGATCTTCCTTGAAAATGATGCAAGAATCGTCAAAGACTCTTCGTCCATCTTCAGCGCGATTTCGTCGAATGGAACTGGATCACTCCTTTTTGTTTGTTCTGACAATCTCAGCCAGACAGCCACGACATCACCGCTTCTTGATTTCAACTCAACGATTCCTCTTCCAACGAACACTCTCTTCTCAGAAACAGAGAAGAATCGCTTCTTCGGAAGAGAAGGATCGGATGAGTGGAGTCTTCTGTATTTCTGGCATCCCCACACAAGTGGATCAGTTCACATCAACACAGCTGGACAAGATCATCCGAATTGTGGAACAAAACCGCTGCCTTGCTCGTCGATTGTGGAATCTCAGAGCAAACTGAAGGGCGAACAGAAGTCGATGAATTTGGACACGAAATCAACATTGTCGAGTGAGTTGGTGTCGACGACGACGGAATGGACTCTGACTCAGTCGAGTGGTTGCTGTCTTTGGTTTGAGGGAGAAGGACAGCTGAAGATTTCGAAAAGCACGCCGTCGAAACTGACTCTGTCTGAAATCACGATGGAGTTTGGGACGCTGAAGGAAGCTCGAACGAGCGCAGTGATGCTGATTGAAGAAGGATGGATGATTCTGTCGTTGTGTGAGATTGGAGATGGGTTGAGTGAAATTGGGATCTCAGTTGGAAGAGTGTGTGGAGGGAGTCTGACGATTGGTGGGACAACGATGAATCTTGTGTCTTCAACCACTCCACTCTTCTCAACAGAATCTGGGTCGCTAATTGTTGAAGAATCGTGCTCAATCACTCATCCTGCCTCATCGCGCACAGCACCGCTTTTCTCTATCTCGGGTGGATCAGCGAGTCTGACCTCGACGACGATCCCACGAATCACACTCTCGTCATCGAACAGTTTGATTTCAGTTTGTGGAAGTGGATCGTTGAGTATTTGCGATATTGACTTTGACTCGATGGAGAATTCTGGATCAGGAGCAGTTCTTCACTTCTCTTCGTCTGGATGTCTTTCTCTGAACAGAGTGAATCTGAATGGAAGCAGATGTGGCTCGTCTGGGAAGGGTCGAAGTCTGTTCATCTCTCGTTCTGATGCGTTCACGTTGGACAACCTGCACTTGAGAGATGTTTCTGTCACGCAACCCACATCGTTAGGAACGCACGAGATCTTGATTGAAGGGACATCACTGGAGTCAGCAGCTTGTTCGGATTGGAAGACATTTGTTGGATCGGACTCGTCATTATTGACACGCAGCACGATTGTGGAGAATTGGTTTGAAAACAGAGAAAATTCGTCGCTGAGTGTTCCGATTGCATATTTGATATTTGGACGCACGACAGGTGCTGTTCACGTCAAAACCGATTTCTGGGATCATCCGAATTGTGGAACCGAACAGCTTCCTTGCTCGACTCTCCTCACCGCTCACAACAAGCTAACTGAGGCAAACCAGGCAATCATTCTTGAATCAGACGCTTCACTCTCTTCCTCCCTCTTCGCTAAATCGGCAGGTTCTGTGATCTCTTCGGAGTCGTCTTTGTTTGTGGTGTCGCTGACATCGTCGGCACAATTCAGTGTTGAGCCATCGACCTCTCTGACTCTGACGAATCACATTGTGTCTCTTCCTGACGCCATCACCAAAACAGTCTTTCTTGTCTCAGCTGGAACGCTCTCCTCTCCTCTCTCGACTTTCGAACATCCGCAGTGTCTCAATCATCAACTGCACCACTCTTCTCTGTCTCTTCTGGCTCGCTCATTCTGACAGAGACATGCATGCTCTTCACTCAAATCCTCCAACAGGCCTCGTCGAGTGTGATCGAACAAAACGGAGGGAAAGTGGAAATGAGAACGTGCTCAATCGTGAATGTCTCGAAAGTGTCAGGCGATGGAAGTGTGGTGCACTCAACGCTCGCATCAGCCAAAGACTCCCTAAGCGTTGATGGATGCTCGTTCTTGTCGTGTTCATCGAGTGGAAAGGGAGGAGTGATCTTCGTGTCGTGTGGTTCATCTGTCCCATCCTCCAATCTGATCGTTAGATCGACTTTTGACAGTTCATGTTCGTGTGGATCATCGGAAATGGGAAGTCGGGTGTTTGTGGAAGGTCACTCACTCTCCTCTCTCATCACAAGTTCGAACTGGCAGACAACGATCGCTTCTCTCTCCACACCAACACACGATTCTCTTCTTTGGGGAACAGACCTTTCGGAGTCATCGTCGTCGAATTATCGTTCAGTGAGTCTGCTCGCTTTCCTCGCAGAATACAACAGCAACTCCATCTCAGTTGGATCAGGTGGAAAAGACGTGTCTGGCTGCGGTCTGACAACTCGGAGATGTTTCGGACTTGACTTGGCTCACTCACATCTCGCTGGAGTCGGAGTCCACTCCCTCGTCATCCACTCCGAAACCGCACTCACCTCGACCCTCTCAATCGGCACTCACGACCTCACACTCTCTCCATTTGATGATTCTGCTGTGATTTCTGTGGAATCGAGTGGTGGATTTGTCGTTCCCAATTCTCTGCTCACACTCACCCAATTTGTCTTTCAGAGCAACTCGACAGCTCGTTCATCGTCTTTGTTCGCAATCTCAGAATCAGGATCGGCTGACATTTTTGAATGCTCTTTCTCCTCATTTGTCCTCTCCTCGTCTGCTCTGATCTCGCACTCTGCTGGCATTCTCAAGCTCGCATCGTCCAATTTCTCGTCGATCAGCCGAAAAGAAGGAAATGGAGGAGTTCTCGAAAGCGAGATGAAAGAAGGGATGAAACTGCTTGTCGATTCTGTGTTGCTGAAATCGGTTTCTGTGTGGAATGGATTGGGAGATGGCTTGTTCGTGTCGTTCACTTCGATCTCTTCTCCTTCGAAGATCCCCGAGTTCACACTCACAAACCTGAAATACTCGATCCCAACTGAGATGAACACTGTGCCTCGTTTTGTGTGGATTGAAGGGAATGATCTGTCGAGTTGGATTGTGAACAATGATTCTCGCGTTGCTGGGTCGTATGGAGTTGGAGTGGATGAGGAGTGGCTGTGGAGTGTGGACAAGTCGGAAGAACTGTCGACGTCGCTGGTGTTCTATCTGAAAGCAGGAAGTGGGCCGATTGGGATTGGTGAAAGTGGACGAGACCATCCTCGTTGTGGGTACTTCTCTCTGTGGTGCTGGTCGATGAGTCAGGCGATGAGTCGAGGAGAAGAGATGGGAGCGTCTCAGATGAATGTGATGGGATCAGCCGAAGTTTCGATTGGTGTGGATCTTTGGAACGAGATGAGGATGAAAGGGAAGCCGCTGATGTCTCGATTGCGAATGAGGAAGACAGGATGGTTCAGTGAAGTTGGAGGGGACACTGTGCACTTTGAGAGTCTTCTGTTTGAGATTGAGACTGAAGAACGAATCCTCTCTCCGTTCACTGTGACAAGTGGACACTTGAATGTGAGCAAGGTGGAACTGAAAGTGATTGGATCATCCGAAATCTCGTTCTTCAAATCTCTTTCTTCGCAACTCTCGCTCCAGATGATCCGATTCTCTGAAACGACATCGACGTTGGGATCGATTGTGGAATGTGAAGGAGGCATCGCGACACTCACTGACATCAAGCTCTCCTCACTCTCCTTCTCTCAAACACCATTCGTCGCGTCTCACTTCGATTCCGTCCACTTGGAGAAGATCTCAACACAGAACATCTCGATTGACCAACTCATCTCCATCTCGAATGGGTCAGACTTTCAGATGGTTGGGTGCACATTCGAAGGCTCCTCTCAATCTCCCCCATCCTCCTCAAACGACGATGAGGACGAAAACAAGAGTGACTTGTGTGCCTGGACAACTGGAGTGATTTCGATTTCAAACTCAAAAGCGAATGTTGATGGTTGCCGCTTCTTGTCACTCATGAATGGAGCACTTTTCATGCGAAACAGCAACATGTCAATGGAAGGAACCATCTTTCACGACAACACTCCACACAACACGTCGTTCCCCTCAGCTCGGCGGAACTTGCGGTGTGTGGATGGAGAAGTGAGGATCGGGAGTCTGAGTGGAGGAGACGGGTTTGAGTCACCTTCGCTTTGGATGTCGAGTGAGAATTGTGTTGTTCGTCGGAACGAGACTGCAGTGGAAGCGGCTCACTTCATTCCTTCTTTGGATGCTTCGAAGAGTTCGGTGGTGACGAACAAGAACAAATCGATGACGATCACACTCGCTGGCTCGCTCTTGATTCCTTGCTCGCTCTTCCTGGAAGTGTCAGAAACAACCTCGTCCAAACTGAACAAGACGCCTTTCGTCGTCTCACTCACTCCATCCACCACACTCGACTTCTCCGAAACAGAAATCAACCTGACGCTCTCTCACTCTGAACTGAACGAGACACTGAATGTGGACTCTGAACTGTCTGGTTGTTTAGTGTTTGGGGATGGAGTTCGTTCTTCGTCGTTGGTGTTGAAGAAGAGTTTGGTGGATGAGAAGAAAGCATTCGGAGCTGCGATGATGAAATGGCTTCTTCCTCTGATCTGTGGAGTTGTTGTGTTGGGATTGATTTTGGTGTTGGTGATTGTGTTGCTAGCTCGTCGACGAAGAAACGAAAAGAAGAAGAGTGAAGGACTTCTGACGAACCAGGAACTGAACGAAGAAGAGATTGTGAAAGAAGATTTCTTGCCTGAACACTCACTCGGGACAGCAGCGTTCGTGTTCGAAGAGTCAGGAAAGGAACAAAATGTGATTCAAAGAGAGACCAGGAAGCAGAGAGAAGGAAAAGACATCTGCGACGACAACGTGCCATCCGCACCGAGTTTTGAAGATGAACTTTTGGTTGGAGCGAACGAGGGAATGCAGGTATCGTCAGCACCGAAGTTTGTGAGTCTGTTCGAGAAACTTCATGGGAATCGCACATCAACGATGGGAGAGAAGCAGCGGATTGTGTTTCAACTTGTGAGTGCACTTAATCACCTGGCCGAGTCTCAGCCATCTCACGAAGTGTTGACTCGTCTCTCGCCTCACGTGGTTCTGCTGAACGAGAAAGAGGAGATTCGTTTTGATATTCACAACACGATGCGAGGACGAGAACACTTCGGGAAGTTCACAGCCGAAGAGGCATCGCGACGACGCGAAGACGAACAGCGATGGTTGGCACCGGAAACGGACGAGAAGAATGAGGGAGAGGTGGATGGGCCAGCAGCGTCAGTTTTTAGCTTGGGTCTTCTGCTAGCCGAGATGGACACAGGCCAAGTTCCGTTTGGAGAGGTGGATGGGATCAACGCGCATCGGATGGCCGGAACAGGAACACGTCCGAACATGGAAGGGATGAACGAGGATCTGGAAAGTCTTATTTTGGAGTGTCTGGAACTGAACCCGTCCGACCGACCGAGTCTGGACACGGTTCTATCTTCACTGAACTCGATCTCTTTGAAGTCGATCCGCCCTCAGATCGCACCCGACGCGGTTGGACAAGGAGTGGATGGTGATTGTCAGCGACTGAACACTGACCAGATGAGAGACACAGCGAACAACCAGCTCCTCTTCTTTGCTTGACTCATTCACATCACCAATCTCCTCCCTCCCCAAATCACACTTTCTGAATGACTCTTTTTCATTTCTTTCTTTCGTATTCAACTCAAACCATTCTTTTGTCCTTCCCCGCTTTTTCTGTCACTCCACCACTTCGACTGCTCGTCACATGACTTCTGAATCACTCACATTGCTGAAGCAGTCGACGATCATCGCACTATTTCAGATTCTCACACTTTCTTCGATCTCACTTACCCCGAAGCCCATTCCACGTCATTCTTTCGTCTGTGAAGAGAAACACGATTTTGATTTAGAATTGAAAAAACTGTCCATTCACTGTCTTTTTTGGCGCCTTCCTCCTGCTACTCGCCTTTCCCCATCAGCCATCCTTCTTTTCTGTCTGTTTCTTGTCCCGTCTTGTCTGTCCAAACATTTGTTCTCAGTTGAGACTGGACAGGCAGATGCTTTCGTTCTCACAGAGTGTGTCTCCTCGACGACCGACTGGTTCATCGAAAGATGGATTGGTCCATTCACTTTGGAGTCAGCTCGCTCCCATTTCACAACACGTCACCAGAGAGCTCGTTCCCTTTCTGTTTCCATTCTCACTTCGCCACATCATTCTCTCATCATTTGACTCCTTTTGAAAACATCCGGAGGCTCAACTATGACCAACGTGGAGGGTGTCTGGATACATTGGATCACTAAACTTGTAGAAAGAATCACCTTAGTGGAGTTTGGAAGTGAGAAAAGTGGAGTAGCTTGATGGAAAGTGAAGGAAGCCCCCGGTTTCAATTCCTTCTAATATCAACTTCGCTGATCTTCGGAGTTGTTGATTGAGTCGAGTCCACCATCCATCCCTGTCTGACGATCTGGATTAATTTCGTGATCGTTTCATCACTGAGCGAGAAATTACCGACAGTGACGTGAATTTGCGTGAAGATCGACTCGCATTTCATGATGGCGGTTGAGAGGAGTGAACAGTGATCAGACACTACACAATGCTCTTCCTTTCAAAGGTGTTTTCAACCCAACACTCCACCCGCAATCTCCGTACACAATCGTCTCATTCATCCAGCTCACTTCCGATCGCGAACTGATCTAGAATCCCACTCATTCCGATTTCTACCACCCTCCCACTTCGATGGCCTACTATGTCAGACTTGAACCAGCACGAATTTGACTGTCGGAAGTGCATTGAATCCACATTCGATGTCAAATTCAATGAATGACACGAATTGTCATGTCAAATCAACATATTCAAGTAGCAAACACGTTCATGACTTTTATTTCATTTCATAGATGATTGTTTGAGAAAATATGGTGTGGGGGACTTTCGTTGAGACCCTTTCTTAACTCCATTGCTCCAAGAAAAGCATCTCTTCTGACGAGAATCATGAAAACAGTGAAGAAAACAAAGTTTTGGGTGAGGAGATAAAGGAGATGAATGCGATGTTGACTGTGGTATTACTCGCCATCATCCCCACCAGTCATCCCACCATAAACGAAAACCATGCCGGACCATCACTGAACCACCTTCTCGTCACATCGCCAGCAGACGCATCTTTGAGCTCTTCAACTCCAAATTGTCTTCATCTTTCAACTTCGACATGGATTGCTTCGACAATTCACCTCACTTCGAAAGATGTCACTGTGATTGGATCCGAGCAGACGATAATCACCACTGTTTCCGGAAAACAACTTGCAGACAATCAAAGAATCCAATTAGATTCTAATTCATCATCAAATTGCGCTTTATCGTCGATCTTCAGCATTCAGAACACAACACTCTCGTTGGCCTCACTCACCTTTGATCTCATTTCTGGTATCATCTTTTTCGTTTTTTCATCCTTCCTTTCAGGACCGCAAAACCAGGAATCTTGGCATGTGTGCTCTCTGAGCTGGAATTCTCATGTTTTGGCCGAATCGTTGATCTTCAATGTGGATGCAGCTGTCTCGCCGTTCAAACTTGTCCCGTCCACTTTTAGCTCAGAATCATCCTGCTCTCTCACATTTTCACTTTGCATGCTCAAGAATAGTGGAAACCAGATCGGATCAGTTTTGGAGATTGACAATGCCCTTCCTCCGACAGAATCAATCTCCATGTCGATTTCATCCTTCCAGCTGGACTCTCACACCCTCACTTCCAACAGCGGACTGTCATTTTCGTCATCCCCGTCGGAATATGGCCTCACGAACGATTGCCAGATCCAAACCGTTGTGAGTGATTGCCAGTTCTTCAATCTCTCCTCCAACCCTGCCCATCCCACATCTCGCAGTTTTCGTTGGCTTCGAGAGAGAATTGTTGGATGTGAAGTGAGATGTGTGGTGAAGAGTCTGGAAGGAACCTTGACGACAAGACTGGGAAAGCAAAGTGAATTCTCGATTCAGAACAGCAGTTTGTTGGAATGTGTGAACGAGGAAGTGATCGAAACAACCAAATCTTATGACTCGATTCCAGAAATCACATCGTCCGCCCAAAGAATCAATCATGGAAAAGAATTCACGCACTATGTCTTCCGAGGATGCACAATCAAAGCAACCAACATGACAACATCATTTGTCCTCATCGCACTCAACCCACTTTCTGGAAATGTGGAATTCGTTGGATGTTCATTTGAAGTGGAATGCAGCACTGTCCACAACACTCTGATCTCAGCATCAGCCGTTCGAGACAACAAAGTGAAGTGTCTGATCGACACGTGCACATTCAAGTTTTGGAGAGAGACAGAAACATCAACTGGAAACAACCAAATCCTCCTGTACAATTTTCAGGAGCTCAGCGTCGTCTCGTCGACTTTCTCCCCTCCCCCCTCTAAGTTCTCCTCTGCTCGTGCAATTTCCATCTCCTATCCAATTTCCTTCCTCTTCTTCTCCAACAATTCATTCACCCAACAGACATCAAACGGAAGTGGAGGAGCTCTCAATCTCCCCTTGTCGATCATCCGCTTCTTCCACTGCCACTTCGAAGGGAACAAGGCCCTCAACGGCGGAGCGATCTCCACATCGTCGCGCTGGCATGATTTTTGCTCGTGCACTTTCACGAGGAATGAGGCCATGAAAGCTGGTGGAGCGATATATTCGAGCTATCTCACGCAATTGAGGATGTTCGACTGCCATTTCGATCAAAATCAAGCATCGTGGAAATACGAGAATGATCAAACACAACTTGCACATTATCGTGGCAATGACATCTTCGCTTATTCTTCAATTTGGAATGGAATGGACGGGACAACCGTGTTTGGATGCACATCGACGTCAGAGACACCGAAATATGGATATTTTTCCTCAAATTCCAACAATGGGGTTCATCCGCAAGATGACATCCTGCTTCCTTCCCCGTCTGGCTCGTCATTCTCAAATGTCTTCTTCGTGGAAGCAGGAGAGAGTGGGATGTGTTCGGAGGGAGATCCGTGTGGGAGTGTGGGCGCAGCTCTTTCTGAACTCAGCACAGATCCGTCTCTCATCAACCTCGGAAATGGGATTTTCGAAGAAGACACTCTGGACATCTCCAAACGAGTTGAACTGCGAGGCCTCGGCTTCTTTGTGAACACATCCACGTTCACCACTCTGAAAACGTCGTGTGTTGTGTCTGGTGGTGGAAATGTGACTCTGATGTCACTCTCGCTGAAGCCGACAGATTCGAGTTCGACGATCTTTGCGATGCAGTCGACAAGCCAGTCGTTCCTGTCGAATGTGAAGATCGAATGCATTTCTGGCCATCTCACCCCTCTCCTCTCGTTCTCGTCTGGCACCTCGACTGTCCACAGCAGCTGGCTGAGTTCGATTGAGATGGAGAATCATGCAGCGATCGAAATCACGGGAAGCGCATCTGTCACCTTCCACGCCGCGTGGTTCATGGAAATCGTTCGTGTGAATGGGAATGGAGGAAGTTGCATTGATTCTTCGACATCTGGAGTGATCTCGTTCATCCAGACGAACATGGCTCATTGTTCATCTTCTGGTCGTGCTGGCTGTTTGGATCTCATCGCTTCATCATCATCAAGCCAAGTCATTGTTTATTCGATTCTCTTCACAAAGAACACAGTCAAATCTTCTCTCTCCGTTTTCGGGAATGACATCGCTCACACTGGCTATGTCCCATCCAAAATCAACACAATTTCGACCTGTCGATCACTCAGTGATCTCCCACACATTCTTGTCAATCTGTCAAGCGTTACTAATCTTGTGAGCCAGTCCTGCTTTTTCACTCCGAACGGAATCGATCATCCCTTTGCGACAGACTTTGAGCAGGGTGTTCCACTGTCGTGGTTCAGAGGATTTCAGGAGGAGATTGATGCGATGATGGAATCTTCAACTGATGTTCAACTCCGCATTTCGGGATCACAGACCTTCACACCTTTCGAAGTCACCAGGAAATACATTCAAATTAAGTCATGTTCTCTCACACCACAATTCTATGATCGACAACTTGTGTTTGTGGGAGATGCTGGAAACTTGCAGCTTACTTCAACTGCAATGACTTTCTCGAACGCTCCGACCGTCATTCCGATTGTTGTTGCTCCAACCGCAATCAGACTCTCTTTCCAATCTTTCTCCATCACCTTGTCAGAATCTCAACAAAACGTTCCATTCATCCAGTGCAACGGAGGAACACTCCAGTTTAACGGAATCACATTCTTGACACCATCTGGTTTGAGCTTGACTGGATGCTCGCTCGTCGAGTGCTCAGCAACGACTCGAGAGTTTTTGGCTTCGGCGATCGCGAGTGTGACATCTGACGAAGACGGAGCGGTGGTCCACGCAACAAACTGTTCATTCAAAAGTGAGAGCTCGTCGTTCAAGAAATGCCGAGCGAGAAATGGAGGAGCAGTGGCGATTGAGCTGTCTGGCTCGAAGACGATTCTGGTGACACACGAAAGCACATCGGCCTTTGCCACGTCATTCTCAGAATGTGTTGCTGTTGGAGACAGTTCAGGTGGATCGAACTCGCTGGGAAGAGGAGGAGCCTTGTTCGTTTGTGGGACTTCGACTCACTCGACACCGATCCTCTTCAACAGCTCGTCGACGAACCACGCTCGATTCGAAGGAAACATTGCGGATCTGGGAATGGACCTCTTCATCACGTCTGATCTGTTCAAATCAAAAGAAACAATTGCGATCGCTTCCTTCGGTGGTGGTTCGATGAGTGCTGACGACCACGTCGCGATCGAAGACCGACCATCGTCTGATTCAGAGTGGATCGGTCTGCTGATTCCAACACCGAAAGTGTCAGTGAATGGATCGATCACAGAAATCATGACAGGAAAGAGTGGACAAGACACTGAGAGCTGCAAATGGACATCGACATTCTGTGCGACACTCGGGTATGGAATTGGACATCTGACGAAGAAATACGCGTCTGGGGAGCTATTCCCGCAGTCGATCCAATTTGTATGGAACATGACGTACGACGAAACAGGAGTGGTTGTGAATGATCAGGACGTGTCTGTGAGTGGAACAACAGCGACGAATGCGAAGACAGCTGAAGTTCTTCGGACGATTGTGGAGATTGTGGAATCGACAACAGCGTCGTCGCTCTTCACAATCAAGAACCATTCGAAACTGTCAGTCTCTGGACTCGATCTTCGTGCCATCGGAAAGTGTGGGCTGTTTGATTTGGAGGCGGATGGAGATTGTCTGATTGTGTCTGATGTTGGTGTGGTGTGCTCAGATGGGACAGAATATTGGAAGGCGTTGATCAAATCGAGTGGTCGTCCTGTTTCGATTGATTCGTGCACATTCAACACTTCGAATGGTGGACCAGCGACGCTCACCCATCCACTCATCCAGCTCGTCCCTCCATCAGCGGATATTGTGCCGTCAGCTGCAATCACACTCTGCTCTGTCCGCATTTCGTCTTTCAAGTCGAAAAGGATGATTGTTGAGATCGACACCGATGGACCGATTTCCGTTCTGAACACACTCTTCTCGTCGTGTTCCAGTTCTTCAGAAATGAACGGAAAAGTGATTCATGTGAAAACATCGAATTTAGACAAGTCGATCACGAAAGAGCGTTGGAGTGGAAGTGTTGTGGAAGGAGTGGAGGCGAGCTGGTTCTACGGACAGGATCGCTCTCTTGCTTCCACTTCTGGCCTGTTCGAGTTGTCTCTTCTGTTGATGTTGGGGGATGGTCCGTCCGACACAATTCTTGTTTCGTCGACATCGCATTGCAGTCCTCACATCAACTGTGGATCGTGTGCTCTGCCCTGCTCGACTTTCGAAGTCTCTCTTCGCGCCTCCTCGAATCACTCCATCGACTCCATCGTCATCGCCCAGTCAAGTCTCCTGGAATCGCACTTCGTTGCTGAATCATCGTTGACAATCCAGTCACAATCTGGCCGGCATGATCTCACTCTCCAATCGACAGCTCAGTTTGGAGTCGACGATGATTCAACCGTCCTTCTTCTTTCATCGCTTGAGATCCTGATTGCTCCAACGTGTTCATCATCTCCTGTCATTCTGGTTTCGAAGGGCGAACTGCACCTCTCGTCATGTCAAATCGGAACCGATTCCCTCGCTCTCCTCCATTCTGATGTGACAACTCTCATCAAAGTGCTCGGCACTGGAAGTTTGCGACTGACAGACACGATGATCCAAAATCTCCAGTTCACCAATCCCGAACAAGGAACAACAATCTTCCTCGAAATGGATGCAACATTTGTCACAGACTCTTCGTCGATTTTCAGCGCGATTTCGTCGAACGGAACAGGATCGCTCATTTTTGTTTGTTCTGACAATCTCAGCCAGACAGCCACAACCTCACCGCTTCTTGATTTCAACTCAACGATTCCTCTTCCAACGAACACTCTCTTCTCAGAAACAGAGAAGAATCGCTTCTTCGGAAGAGAAGGATCGGATGAGTGGAGTCTTCTGTATTTCTGGCATCCGCGTACAAGTGGATCAGTGCACATCAACTCAGCTGGACAAGACCATCCCAATTGTGGAATCGAACAGCTTCCTTGCTCGTCTCTCCTCGCCGCTCACAACAAGCTGACAGAAGCAAACCAAACAATCATTCTTGCATCAGACGCTTCTCTCTCCTCCACTCTCCTCGCGAGGTCGGCAGGTTCTGTGATCTCTTCGGAGTCGTCTTCGTTTGTGGTGTCGCTGACATCGTCGGCACAATTCAGTGTTGAGCCATCGACCTCTCTGACTCTGACGAATCACATTATGTCTCTTCCTGATGCCATCACCGAAACAGTCTTTCTTGTCTCATCTGGATCGCTCTCCCTCTCCTCACTCAACATTCGAACAACAGCAGTTTCTCCATCCTCGGCTGCACCTCTCTTCTCTGTCTCATCTGGCTCTCTCACTCTGACCAACACAATCATACTCTTCGATCATCTCTTCCAACTGGACTCGTCGAGTGTGATCGAACAGATGGGAGGGAAAGTGGAAATGACAGGATGTGAAATCGTGAATGTCTCGAAAGTGTCAGGCGATGGAAGTGTGGTGCACTCAACGCTCGCATCAGCCAAAGACTCCCTAAGCGTTGATGGATGCTCGTTCTTGTCGTGTTCATCGAGTGGAAAGGGAGGAGTGATCTTCGTGTCGTGTGGTTCATCTGTCCCATCCTCCAATCTGATCGTTAGATCGACTTTTGACAATTCATGTTCGTGTGGATCATCGGAAAAGGGAAGTCGGGTGTTTGTGGAAGGTCACTCGCTCTCCTCTCTCATCACAAGTCCGAACTGGCAGACAACGATCGCTTCTCTCTCCACACCAACACACGATTCTCTTCTTTGGGGAACAGACAATTCAGAGCAGTTGTCGTCTGATTATCGTTCAGTGAGTGTGCTCGCCTTCCTCGCAGAATACAACAGCAACTCCATCTCAGTTGGATCAGGTGGAAAAGACGTGTCTGGATGTGGTGTCGAAAATCGGAGATGTTCCGGACTTGACTTGGCTCATTCGCATCTCGCTGGAGATGGAGTCCACTCATTCGTCATCCACTCAGAATCCTCGCTCGCCTCGACCATTTCTATCGGCGCTCACGACCTCACCATCTCTCCATTTGATGTTTCTGCTTCGGTTTCTGTTGAATCGAGTGGTGGATTTGTTGTACCACGATCTCTGCTCACACTCGCCCAACTTGTCTTTCAGAGCGTCTCGACAGCTCGTTCGTTATCACTGATCACCATTTCAGAATCAGGATCGGCCGACATCTCAAAATCCTCTTTCTCCTCATTTGTCCTCTCCTCGTCTGCTCTGATCTCGCACTCTGCTGGCACTCTCAAGCTCGTCTCGTCCAATTTCTCGTCGATCAGCCGACACGAAGGAAATGGAGGAGTTCTTGAAAGCGAGATGAAGGAAGGGATGAAATTGTTTGTTGATTCTGTGCTGCTGAGTTCAGTTTCAGTGTCGAATGGATTCGGAGATGGCTTGTTCGTGTCGTTCTCTTCGATCTCTTCTCCTTCGAAGATCCCCGAGTTCACACTGACCAACCTGAAATACTCAGTCTCAGGTGAAATGAACACTGTACCTCGTTTTGTGTGGATTGAAGGGAATGATATGTCGAGTTGGATTGTGAACAATGATTCTCGTGTTGCTGGATCGTATGGAGTTGGAGTGGAAGAGGAGTGGCTGTGGAGTGTGGACAAGTCGGAAGAACTGTCGACGTCGCTGGTGTTCTATCTGAAAGCTGGAAGTGGGCCGATTGGGATTTCAGAAAGTGGACGAGACCATCCTCGTTGTGGGTACTTCTCTCTGTGGTGCTCGTCGATGAGTCAGGCGATGAGTCGAGGAGAAGAGATGGGAGCGTCTCAGATGAATGTGATGGGATCGGCAGAAGTGTCGATTGGTGTGGATCTTTGGAACGAGATGAGGATGAAAGGGAAGCCGGTGATGTCTCGATTGCGAATGAGGAAGACAGGATGTTTCAGTGAAGTTGGAGGGGACACTGTGCACTTTGAGAGTCTTCTGTTTGAGATTGAGACTGATCAACGCACACTCTCTCCGTTCACTGTGACAAGTGGACACTTGAATGTGAGCAACGTGGAATTGAAAGTGATTGGATCATCCGAAATCTCGTTCTTCAAATCTCTTTCTTCCCAACTCTCGCTCCAAATGGTACGATTCTCGGAAACGACGTCGAAATTGGGGTCGATTGTGGAATGTGAAGGAGGCATCGTGACTCTCACCGACATCCAGCTCTCCTCACTCTCCTTCTCCCAAACACCCTTCATCGCATCTCGCTTCGATTCCGTCCACCTGAAAGAGATCACAACACAGAACATCTCGATTGGCCAACTCGTCTCCATCTCGAACGGATCAAACTTTCAGATGGTTGGCTGCTCATTCGAAGGCCCATCTCAATCTCCCCCGTCCTCCTCAAACGACGATGAGGACGAAAACAAGAATGACTTGTGTGCCTGGACAACTGGAGCAGTCTCCCTCGCCGACACGAAAGCGAATGTAGATGGTTGCCGCTTCTTATCACTCATGAATGCGGCTCTTCTTCTTCAAAAATCAAACCTAACAATCGACGCATGTGTCTTCCGCGACAACACTCCGCACAACACGTCGTTCCCTTCAGCTCGGCGGAACTTGCGGTGTGTGGATGGAGAAGTGAGGATCGGGAGTCTGAGTGGAGGAGACGGGTTTGAGTCACCTTCGCTTTGGATGTCGAGTGAGAATTGTGTTGTTCGTCGGAACGAGACTGCAGTGGAAGCAGCTCACTTCATTCCTTCTTTGGATGGTTCGAAGAGTTCGGTGGTGACGAGCAAGAACAACTCGATGACGATCACACTCGCTGGCTCGCTCTTCATTCCTTGCTCGCTCTTCCTGGAAGTGTCAGAAACGACCTCGTCCAAACTGAACAAAACACCTTTCGTCGTCTCACTCACTCCATCCACCACACTCTCCTTCTCCGAAACAGAAATCAACTTGACGCTCTCTCACTCTGAACTGAACAAGACACTGAACGTGGACTCGGAACTGACTGGATGTTTGGTGGTTGGGGATGGAGTTCGTTCATCGTCGTTCGTGTTGAAACAGAGTTTGGTGGATGTGAATAAATCGAAAGGGGCAGCGATGATGAAATGGCTTCTTCCTCTGATCTGTGGAGTTGTTGGGTTGGGATTGATTGTGGTGTTGGTGATTGTGATTCTGATCTGTCGACGAAGAAAAGAAAATGTGAAGATGAGCGAAGGACTTCTGACGAACCAAGAACTGCACGAAGAAGAGATTGTGAAAGAAGACATCTTGCCTGAACACTCAGTCGGGACGGCAGGATTCGTATTCGAAGAATCAGACAAAGACCAAAATGTGATGCATGAAGAGACACTTGAGCAGAGAGAAGGGAAAGACATCTGCGACGACAACATGCCATCTGCACAGAGTTTTGGAGAAGAAATGTTGGTTGGGATGAACGGTGAAATACAGGTGTTGTCAGTGCCGAAGTATGTGAGTCTGTTCGAGAAGCTTCATGGGAACCACCCGTCAACGATGGCAGAGAAACAGCGGATTGTGTTTCAACTTGTGAGTGCTCTTAATCACCTGGCCGAGTCTCAGCCATCTCACGAAGTGTTGACTCGTCTCTCGCCACATGTGGTTCTGCTGAACGAGAAAGAGGAGATCCGTTTTGATGTTCACAACACGATGCTCGGGCGAGAACACTTCGGGAAGTTCACAGCCGAAGAAGCATCGCGACGACGAGAAGACGAGCAGCGATGGCTGGCACCGGAAACAGACGAGAAGAATGAGGGAGAGGTGGATGGGCCAGCAGCGTCAGTTTTTAGCTTGGGTCTTCTGCTAGCCGAGATGGACACTGGCCAAGTTCCGTTTGGAGAGGTGGATGGGATCAACGCGCATCGGATGGCAGGGACAGGAACACGTCCGAACATGGAAGGGATGAACGAGGATCTGGAGAATCTGATTTTGGAGTGTCTGGAACTGAATCCGTCGGACCGACCGAGTCTGGACACGATTCTGTCTTCACTGAACTCGATCTCTTTGAAAGCAAAACGCCCTCGAATCGCACCCGACGATGTTGGACAGGGAGTGGATGGTATGTGTCAGCAACTGAACACTGACAAGATGAAAGACACCGCGAACAACCAGCTGCTCTTCTTGGCTTGACTCATTCACATTGCTCGTGTGCCACTCTGCCGAAGTCACACTTTCGGCGTTGACTCTTTTGTTTCCCGCATTTCTTCGTCAACTCTGACCTTCTTTTGTCATCCGCACATTTTCATGTCTCTCGTCCACTTTGGCTGTACCTCCACGTCGCAGAATCTCACAGATTGCCGAAGCTGTCGACGATCATTGCACTATTTCCGATTCTCACACTTTTTTCGAAGGGACACTCCAAATTGCTTGGGGATGAAAGCTCCTGCTCGTCCTCAGTCATCGTCTGGCGTGTGGTTCCTGCTACTCGCATATTCCCGATGACAATTCTCTTTTTCTGTCCCTTACCCGTTTCTTTCTTGTCTGTCCAAGCATTCGTTCTCAGTTGAGACTGGACAGGCAGATGCTTTCGTTCTCACAGAGTGTGTCTCCTCGACGACCGACTGGTTCATCGAAAGATGGATTGGTCCATTCACTTTGGAGTCAGCTCGCTCCCATTTCACAACACGTCACCAGAGAGCTCGTTCTCTTTCTGTTTCCATTCTCACTACGTCACATCATTCTCTCGTCTTTGTCTGCATTGGTTTACATTTTGAGTAATCAAGCCAATGTGCAAGGAAATATGTTCAATAAACTCTTTCATCTCAAACAAGAAGCTTGATCTTGCCCTTTGTGAACAACTCTCGGAGATTTGACTGACGAACTAGCCATTGTCGTCCCTATTAATTCGAATTTTTCTTAATACCATATCCTTCATATCATCTCATGTGTTTTCACATCCGTTTTCCAAGATGGAAAATGTCCGAAACGCCTAACCGTACAAATAGTGGTTCACGAAAATATTAAAATTTGTTGTCAAATGTTCGCTCTCACAATCATCTCAGCAATTGCCGGTTTGAAGGTTGGCAAGTACATCTTCCCCGTCGAAGACTTGCGCCTGAATGGGTCCGCATATTCCATGCCCATTCAGAACGACACGTTATACTTCAACCTGTTTGGAACCGTTAACAGCACTGAACACTGCGGAGCTTCAGAACTTGGTGACGACCTGACCGCATACACTACGAGTGCTCTCCAAGACTTCGACCTCTGCTTCCCAATTGCTACAAATGGAACAGAAATGGTGCGTTTGATCCAGAAGAACCCACGCGCAAACCCTACAGGCCTTCACATCCTGTACAACGAGACAGCAGGTTCAGGAAGCCGTTTGAACATCACAGTGAACTGCAACAGAGTGTCTCACATGAATGTCACCATGAATCGGGAATTTGTCTACAACTTGACAATCAACCATCCAGCTGGATGCCCAAAGCAACCACGCCAGAAGATCATGATGACTCGTGACCAGTGGTACTTCTAAGTTTCTGAGATGGCGAGCAACAGCCTAACTTTCCCTCTTTCAACTTTCTCCGTTTTTCGAGCTTTGTTACGTTCATGAGTGATTCTATTCCTTCCTCCAAATATCGAGTTGATATTTTTCAATTTTTTCCTCAATTCAGTAAGATCAGTGTCGTGGTAATTCACAATGGCCAGTTTCAAAGAGATGGAAGGAATCGATCGGTTCAGCCTCAACCATAATTCTGATTGATGACAGATCTTGAAGCAAAACAAGTTATTTCGGGGATACTTCAACGAAAAGGAGTCAAAAATCAGATTGTATCCACAATTTTCCAAACTCTACGCCAAAAATCTGTAACCCCAGTCACTTCACCAACATCCCTTGAATCTCATCTAGCATCGATTCTCGTCTCTCAATTTCTCACTAAATCCAATCTCCCTGCATCATCAACAACATTTATCGGGGAATCTGGAACCAGCGAATCATTTATGAACCTTAAGACTTCAGAGATTCTCCATCTCCTCCACATCACTGAAAAGAATGACTGGATTCTTAGAGAACTGGTTTTGCACATTTTCTGGCGAATATATTCTCCTTTTTGTCTTCTCTTTTCAATCAGACGAAACGGGAACAGATTAATCCACAAAATCCTCCACCGCTCTTATCTTCTTTAGTCGGTGTAATATCTGAGCTTGGAAGTTCCGAGCACTTTTCCACAGAGATTATGGAGAGAAAATTTCAAAATACCACAAGTTTGTTCTTTTCACCGAATTGTCAACATTTCTTCCTTAAAAACTGCAACGTAGACCATGAAACACCATCTGCACTCGATAATGCAATTCAACAAGAACGCGAATCCATTCAAAATGAGCTAAAGCAAGTTTGAGGAATTCATATTCTGTTTGATTCATCAGGTTCTTGAAATCGCCAATTTTTTCGTTCTTGTCCAAATTTTAATCCTATCTAACAAATTTATTTGTTTTTCAAGTTAAAATCAACGCATGCTGCGCAGTTGGAACATATTCAAAAGCTCGCAGACCAAAGAATTCAAAACGAAGTCAAAAGAAATACTCAGGAAATTGAATCACAACTCGCCGCTAAGTTTGACAAACGACTGAAAACGGAACGACGTCAATTCAGAAAGGAGTATGAAGAGAATATTTCTCAACTTCGACGAGAAGCAGATACTCTTTACGAAGATTTGGAAACAGTGTGCCATCCTTCCTGATAAATCCATTCTCTTTTGCTTTTAGTCTTTAAAATCTCGATATGAAACTGCTCTCACACAGTCGTCTCAAGCTTTTACTGGAGAACAACAAAAACTGTCCAAAACTTTGAAGAGCCTCAACTCCCACAGGAAACGCACAAAAGGCATTATTCTTCAGAAGGTCAAAGATGACCTCCAAAAAAGTGGAAAAAAGACTTTGTCAGGGTCTGATATCAGTCGAATTTTGGATTCAATCGAATTTCTTGATGGTCTGTCGTTCGTGTCACTTATTCTCTAAAAATCAATCATTTCTCACAGCCTCTCTCCCAACATCTGCATTTTTGTCACTCCCTCGACATTCAACCTCCACTCCGTTTCTCGATTCTGACGACAGTTCGTCCGATGAACAGAAAGAAACTTCACGGTCAAAAAACACCCAATCGCAACCCGTCACGGAATTATCGATTGTCGATTCTGATGACGATGATCCAATGAATGACCCATATATCTCATCCATCTTGCAGAAAAGACACCGTCAGAAATCGCAACAAGATGAAAAACCCCCATCTGCCAGATCTCAACAAACTTCACTGAATACCACAAAACGAAGTTCAAAATCTAAACCCGATTCCGTTGTTGAACAAAAACCATCTTTTTCTCTCCCTCCCACTTCTGAAGAGCAGCACACCTCATCCACCGAACAAATTCGGCTTAAATCCGAAGAGGATCTTCTACGGGAGAAACTCAACCAGCCAGATCCGCGGGGTGATAGTATCATTCTTCGTCTTCAAGCTCAGCTGAAGAACCAGACCAGGATCGCTCTGAGTCAGGTTGATGGTTCGTTTGATGTGAATTCGCATCAGCAAGCCAAAAATCTCCAAACACAGCGATTACTTCAGGAAATGAACAAAATGCGGAACGATGTGAGCCATTTCGTCATCGATGATCAACCCCGAAATTCCATCGCTGTTTCACCAGGAGTCTGGGATAGAACGAGCATTGAAAAGCCAAGCGCTGGCACAGTTCACCATGGGGACAGGAATGAAAGTGAAATTGGGTCGTCATTTATGTCTCCTCCAAGAATCACTGTTCTCGAGCCAAGCTTCATGAAAACTGGGCCAGAACATGAATCAACACAAAGAAGAGGAAGAACAATGAAAGTTGGAGGGGATGGTATGATTTGTGAGTTTTTCTTCATTTCTTCATCAGTTTCAGCGGTTGATAAACAATCCGAACAAGAATCACTTCTCCATCAGGCCTGGGCACTCCAAAAGCAGCTTTCAGATGCAAAACAATCAATAGAAAGGAAATCAAAGGAAAGAGAAGACAGATTGAAGGAGTTGGCGAAGAAGACGAGACTCGACGCGATTTCAAGTGAGGAATCCGATTCAAGCTCTGCCCTTCGAGTGAAACGGAACCGAAGGAAGAGCAGAGAGAGAAGAAGAGCCGAGGATGGGTCTTCAGAGGAAGATGAGGAACAGGAAAGGATCAGAACAGCAAAGAGGACGAAGAATTCAAAGGTCAAACAGCAAATGACTACTTCCTCCAGTTCGAATCCCACCTCAGACACTCTTTCTTCTGTGGAGCCCACACGCAAGTCAAAGAGCCAGCAGAAGCCGCCACAGCGAGAAAGGAGAGAAGAGAGATCACAAAAGACAGCTGCGAGAGAAGGAAAGGAGTCGGATGGGGAGGAGAGCGAAGTGAATCGAAATGAACAGAGCACAGATGTTGCTGAGCTTCTTGTTGATGTTCAGTCGATTCTCAAGGAGAACAGGGAAGAAAGGGATGTGAGAATGAGGGGAAAGGGGGAAAATGAAGTGACAGATCTCGAAACAAGAGCTTATTTAAGCACCCTCGGAGAAAGCCAAGGGCAGATGCGAGTCCCGACGAGGGACAGGAAAGAAGAAGGGGATGTGGAAGAGGAAAGTGAGAAACAAGGTCAGGCTGATGGGTCGGTGAGGAGTGAAAGCCAAGAGAACGATGATTACAGTCGTGATGGCCAGGAGCAGGAAGAGGAAGATGAGAAGTATCAATCTGATTTTGCTGATGAGGAAGAGGAAGAAGAATCTGATTATTAATTTAGGATGTCATCATTCTCTTTTTTGTGACGGAATCCAACCTATAACTTTCGCCTCTTTATTTTGCCCTTTCTTCTCCTAAATCAGACGATACGTCAACAATTAGGAATGTGAGAGAAATAAATGAACGTCATATGTATGAAATGAGAGTATACGACAGAAATAAATGAGTGAGGCATGAACGAACGCGCGATGAATGAATACTCAATCTTCCTTGGCTCTGTCCGTAAAGGCAGGTGCCAAAGAAGGAAGAAAATACGCTTTCGATGAAGTTGCAGAGGAATTTTGTGCAGTTGGAGGATCATTGGAGGAGATCGTTACGGTTTTGGGAGGATCGTTGGGATCTCGATCCTTTGAATCTTCCATGTCTTGTTTGACCATAATCCCGTTTTTCATCAACCGAATATACAATCTGACGAGACTGATCAATCCGTGTATGTTGAGAACGAGGATGCAGAGGAGGAGAAAGTTGGTTGTGAAGTAACCTGGGAAGGGGAAGCTATACCGATCGATATCGGGATATGATGTGATGAGAGTTGAGCGGATGATGAAAAAAGGAAAGTAGATGATTCTGAAAGCGAACCAAGTGATCTGGACAAAATGTGGGTGGAAGTTGTTGAGACGTGACAAGAGTGTGAAAGTGATACAAAACGAAAATAACAGACTATTGTGAAGGTAAGGGCAACAATGGCCGGCCAGAAGTGCCCGAGATATAGAAAGGCTTTGCCTAATACAACGAAGATCTCGCTGGCATTGTGACAAAGCAAAACAACAAGGCCAATCCGTTCACAACTAACAAGGATGAAGAAAACCATAGAGGAACAAACTCCAGCTTATACGAGAGACCAAGCAAGAGGAGGGTGACAATATGATGAGTGGAGTGTTGGATAATGTCCTTGAACAGTTGTGCGGAAAGGCGGGCATACTCTTTTATTGTAAGCAGACATGAGAGTATAGATCAGAGCTTGAATATATGTGCAGGCTTCGATAAAATAAATATTGTTGAAGCCACGTGATGCTTGCCAGGTGAGGAAATCGGTCTGAGGTGGTGGATAGGCAAAAAATGAGAAATATACCCAGCAATTCGCGAGATTAAAGAGTTTTTCTTGATACATCAGCATGAACTCGTAAACAACCACGATTGCCAGATACAAAAAACTGAAAGTTTCTCGAACGAATCGTCTTGTCCGCCTTGTCCGGAAATAATGCCAATGATACAATCCCTATGGAGAACGATGATCGTGAGGCAGGGAGAAGAGAGAGAAAGTGTGATTATATGTTGAAAATGTGAGAATGAGAGACATTGGATATGACCAGTTCAGCCTGAAGACGGAAGATGGCTGCTATGATTCCAATGAGGAAGAGAATGGGTATCCTCTTCCAGGGGACGTCCGTCATTTCGGATCGCCTGAGCGCAAGATGATAATCGCTCCGTTTCCCTTAACTCCGCGAATCGGACAAGCAACGCTGCTCCAATTGACTGGAAATGATATACATCAGGGATGTGATCATCCAGAATTGGAAGATAGTTGTCCCGTTCCTCTTTTATTTATGTATCTGTCTTCATCGTTCTCATCTCCACCCTCAGTTTCCATGATCGAACGATCAGCCTTTGGAATCGTCTTTCTCATATGCGGAATTCTGTTCACCTTTTACTCCAGAGTTTGGATGTTCGCTACCCCGAAGGGTCTGTTTTTTTCGGTCACTGAGGAAATACGCACATCTTGATTAACTCTGCCTTTTCTCAAATTTCAGAATTAATACAGGAACGAATTATTGGCTTTATTGCGCTGATCGTTTCTATTGCACGAATGTTGCTCCAAGTATTCGAAAAAGTCTCCCTTTTGCATTTCCATTCACTCCAACCAACAGTACGTCTTTGATGTCGGCAATGTCTATGTCTGTGTCAGTCTTTTTGGGCGAACGACGTGTGTTCATCACTATGTATCATTTAAACTTTCTTTAGACGATATTCGACAGGAGGAAACCTCGGAATGATCATCTTCACAGCGATCCTTGTCGCCCTCTGCGTCATTGTGATTGTTATGAACTTTATCACTCAGAAACGAGAGAAAAAAGTTCGAAAGAAGCTAACTACATTCAAATCTTTCAGCGAATTGATGTCAGACCAATCATCCATGTCATCGTCATCCACTCTCTCTTCCTTCGTTGCCTCGCAGCCAAGATGGAAGACTTTAATTCTTTCGAGCTTTTCGCCCATTATAAGCATTATTCAGACCATTCTTCTCAATGTTGTTGCTATCCCAACCACCAGCATTGTATATCTCCCTCTCCTCTTCCTCAGCTTCCTCCTGTCCGTGTTTTTCATTTGCCCGGCGCTCCACGCTAAAGATTACGCATGGGTAGATGACCCTGATTCGACAACATTTGTCCAACATCCAGTTTTAAAGATTCTTTGTCCATTCTGGAAGAAACGGAACCGAACGATCCTATTTCTCGTTGTCTTGATATGTCTCTTTATCCAATCTATTCATTTTGTGGTGAGCCTCATACCCTCTCTGGCCACTAATTCTTTCTGCATACTCTTCGATCATTCTCACACACATGTACCACACTGCATTCTCCTCGTTGTTCTTGCTTTGGCATCAATAACACCGCCTCCTCCCCAATATAAACCTTCTGACTCTTCCACTATAGTCTCAAAACGCGGAAAAGGCTTTCAACGCTTTATTACCCCCTTTTTCGCCTTCCTCGCCTTCATCGTCACTTTTTGTTCTCTCCCACTCCTCCCACCACTATTCCACCCGCTACTTCTTATTGTGATGGTTGTCGCATATTTTCCTTCAGGAAGATCAACGTTATTCACACTCAGAATCATATCTCTCTTGGAGGGGTTTGCTGTGCTCTTCTTGTATGTCGTGGAAGCAGTACAAGATATCTTCCACTTCTGGTTCTATCAACCAGGAATGCTGATTTACTCGGTCACGTTCCAAGCTGGTAAACTTGTGATTAGCTTCGCTCTGTGGATTGTTGGAGGATATTCGTTTGTCCACACAGGTTTCCGAATGGCTGAAGAAAAACTCAAACTAGCCGCAGATATGGATCAATCATCCGCGCCCACTAAATGGGTTCCTCTGAAAACCGAATTGTATGAGGTTTCAGTTCAAAAGCGACGCGACAGAAGTTGGGTCTTCGCACGAGTTCTTCCACACTTTCTTGGCAAACTTTTTGTAGCCATGATTCCCCTTCTCATATTTATTCATGTTATAACGACACCAATCAATTATTTCACAGTACTGTCCATTCTTCTCCTTCTCCTTCCGTTCTTGCGATCCGGACTGCAATATACTCTCAGTCTAGTCTTGTTTCCCATCTTCGTTCTGATATCCATTTTCTGTGGATCATCTGTACTCACGTATCGGACTTCTGATGCGACATATTTCAAATGGTATGGTGTCTTCATCAAGTGGTACGACGTGCTCCTGGCAGAAATATTTAATCTTCAATCAACCGTTCCACCAATCACTAAATGGTTTTATGCACACAACATCTCCAAGACAGTCATTTCATCGTCATCATCAATCTCATTCGTGATCCCAATCACGATCTGTCTGTTTTTTATCAGAACCGCTGTAGATTTCAGATACAAGCACAAAAAGCATTTCCTTGTCTCCATGCTCAACCACTTTTTCCAACCAACTGGCCCAAAAACACGACAACGCCCATTTTCAGTTGCGCTCTCCCCGGTCAAGTTAAACAGACCTCAAAGCATCGATGGCCCATCAGAAATCCCGCAATATCTCGCCCCCATCGATGTTCTTGACCGTCATGGTCTCTTTCTTCACGCTGTCCCACTTACTTCGATTTTGATACTCCTCCACGAGGCCACGCGATGGTTCACGATTGTGATGACGTGTATACCGTTGGCCAAATATGCCACATCTCCCATCCTCCTTCTCTCTGCGATATTCACATTGTCATCACTCTTGTCTCCTCTGTCAGCCCACCCGCGACGCGGCAGAGCTTGGAAAACTCTTCACTCGATCGTTCTCACTCTGGTGATCGTATCGGCATATGCACTCAATACACACGTGTTTACCTATCTCCAACTCCAAGATCATACTTTTCTTCTCACCAAACTGTTTTATATTCTCGGTTTGATCAACGTCAACCCTGGAGCCGAATCCACACCAACACCGATCGGAATGCAAGTTGTATACAACCCAATTATGATCTTACTTGGTCATTCGTTCCTTAGAATGATTGAAAAGGCATATAAGAAATTGTTACAGTATCAAACCCAACGGTGTCCAGCGTGTCACAAAAATGCCGCTGGAGATTCGTTCAAGAACCCTTATCTCTCCCAACTGGAAGGTGGTGATCATTCTGCTCAATCTGCGCTCATGGCAGCCGCAATAATCAAAGTCCCATCGAACGAGCATTGCCATCACTTCGACCCATTCTTCTCGCAATGTGGGTCTCACCTCCGCATCTTCTCCATCATCCCGTTTGTATTGGGCCATCTGGCACGCCTAGCTCTCCCCTTCACTCTCGATCTTGCCTTCTCAAACATTGGCGTTGGTGGAATCGTGTATTTCATCTGCATGTTGCTCTACATCGTATCCACACCCCAATCCTTCACCAACAGCAAGATCTACCGCTCGATTCCCCGCATCGCCATTTTTAACGCCTTTCTCTGTCTGGTCATCGCATATATTCTTGCGGTTGTCAGGTACTTTGCTAGCTACGATTTCAATGTTGGCCATCTCGGCTGGACTGGATCAATGATCAGCTCATTCTGGCACAAGTTCGACCAATTCGCTCTCTCTGGTCGCTATATTGGTCTGGGATTGTCGAGCACAACTGGAGTTGATATTCCGAGAAGCAGCGAAGTGTTGGGAAGTCATGTTGCTGTTCTGATTGTTTCCTGTCTCGTCATCCGAACGAATGTCGTGTTCGCTGTGGTTGACGAACACCAGCCAACTCTCCTCAACGAATTGATCCGAAACGCCCACTCCAGAAAGTTGAAGTATTCTCTCAAACAATCCTTCCCGTTCGTCGTCCTTCCTCCAAAACAACCAATCAACCAAAAATCCGCAACTGCCGCAGAGAATCAAGAACCGCCCTCATCCTTTCACGTGAAGACAAGGCCAGACTTTTTGAGACTCCGAGACGGAGCACAACTGTTTGCGCCGATTTATGGGCTGATCTGCGAGTTCTTCTCGTTCTACTCGATCGAATTGAACGCGGCGATGCTTCTGCTGTGTTCGTACACACTCTCCTCCATCACTTTTGTCAATCTGATCTTCTTCGTTGTGATGGCGCTGATGTCCATGCGGTCTTCGCTTCATCTTCCGAAGAAACTGGCCAGGTTTTGGGGATTCTACACTTTCATCTTGTTTATCGAGATTCTGCTGCTCATCTGTTCGTCGCTCTACTCGGCCTTCGTCAACACTTTCTGTCTCATCACAACTTCGTCTGTTTGTCCACAGTTGGACAAAGTGTTGAAGATCTTGACTGGACTGTTCGGATCTCACGATGGGCAGAGTTTGATGGTCGCTACGATTCCTGTCTTGTTCTCGATCTGGTCACCGAAACTGCAGTACAAAGCGGATATTCATGAAGTCCCGAATGACCCGAATGATCTGAAATCGAGCGAGGATGAGGAAGAAATGATGGAATTCGCCAACTTGGGACAGTTTGCTCAAAACCTAACCGCCGTCGCTGACACACAACCAACATCGATCACTCCTCCATCTGAGCCCATCCCTTCTCTCAATCCTCAACAGAACCTCTCCGAACCAGCAAACTTCAAAGCGTTCTACGGATCGTGTGGACAGAAGAAACTGGACGTGTTCTCCGACTGGGATCTCCCACCACTTTCAGAATTTATGAAACTGCTTCAGAAATACGATCAAGACACACCGGATGACGAGGAGGTGGATCTCCAACAGGATCTTCTCCTCTCTTCGAGTGTGATGCCGTCACTTGCTTCAACTCCGAGTCAGCAGGTCTCATCGGTTGGGGAACAAGCAGGGGAGGAGCGAGCGCAGGTTGGTGGTGGGGAGCAGAGGGTGACAGATGTGATTGATGAAGTCGACGAGACTGCAGAACAAGAAAACTCATCATCTTCATCGTCACAGAATCACAATTTTGAGCAGCCAGTCGTTCGCCGTCCCAAAAACCGATCGTTGCTGGACTCGAACAACGATGAGTCGTCTGACAGCGATGCTGCCGACTCCGAACTCGCATCTGTCTCCTCCACAGACCCTCTTCTCCCACAACACGACCAAACCAACGTTTCCTTCGATCTCCCCAACATGGAAGACCCAGTTAGTCGGCCGTACACCCTCTCAGATATCCACCGCGACGATTTCCATATTTTTGGGATTCCAACATTTTCAACATCGAGCTACGTTTTTGTTCGTTTCATCCTTCCGCTGATTCTGGTTATTGTGCTGCTGTGGATGACATTTGGGCTGGTGACGTCGTTGATTTATGGTCTGATTTGGTTCATCATTGCGTTGGGGGATCGTGTCCTCCTTCGGACGACTATTTTCAAAATTCTTGTCGTCATTGCTGTCGTTGCATTTGCTGTTCCTCCCATCTTCCTCGCTGTGATCTCGATTCTTCAGCTTTACAACCTCAAAACGACACTCGTGGCGAATGTGGGCTTCATCGTCTTCTCTCTGATTGGCTCTCCCTTCACATGGTCTGTACAAGCCAATCCGTTGAGCGTGAACTTCGGGCTGGCCTTATCCCAGTTCTTCTTCATCTTTCTGATTCTGATGTACTCTCGGACCGTTCACCGCATTCCATCGACAGCGATGGGAAAGATGATTGTGGACAGAAGAGAGGAAGGTCTGATTGGAAAGTGGAGTGTCATCAGCCTCTTCAGAGACAGAGTGGTGAAGAGGAAGCGAGAAGAAGCCATTTTCGTCAACGAAACCAAAGCACTGGATGACCTGCTCTTTGTCAAGGGTGACGAAGACTTAATCGAAGAGCAGGAGGAATACGAAATCCAAATGCAGGCTCTCGCTGATTCGCTGTTGGAGCAACAGGTGTCTGACCTTCAGAACAGCGTTGTTTTGGAACAAGACAGGATTTCGAGACGAACGAGACAGTCACAACAGTCCAGCTCGACGAGAAATTCTCAAAACGGAAAGGAAACTAAAGAACACAGAAAGCAGCGACTGAAAGAAATGGATGATCTGGCGGAGAGTGTGTGGCTTCAATCGGAGGACGAACTGAAGGCGATGATGGACAAGACAGTGGTTGGTGAGTTTGTCAGGAAGATGGTTGTGATTTCGAACAAACAGAACGAAGACATCATTCTCGCGCTGAATCAGAAGATGGTGGATCGAGAGTTGAGGGAAGAAGATGAGTTCATCGAGAACGAGTACGTCATCCCACAACGACTCAGCAAAACCCGAGAATTTCGAGAAGTTTTGAAGAGAGGATTCCAGTACATGATCACAGAACACAAAAGGGAAGTCGTTCTCCCGTTTGGGGAAGAGGAAGGAGAGGAAGAGGAGAGGAAAGATGCGGCGGAGGAACACGCGGAAGGAGGCGAGCCGCTGGGGTCTGCTCAATCAAGTCATCCATCGCCTCTTCTCCACACAACAACGTTACGAAACGAAGAATTCTCGCTCTCCAGCTCAGAAGACGCTTCGATTCCACACGACACACCACGCCACGCCAGTCCTGCTCCAATCTTCTTCAGAATCGGGCTCGTCAATCCAGAATTCCTCGAAATGGGATACGATCCTCCTGTCGAAATCACTTCCTTCCAGTCACTCCCCTCACATGCCCACATCGAAGATGGCCTCGTCGTGTCAGTGTTTGATTCCGTTGTCAACTTCCTCTCGAACTGTCTGTGGTTCCTGTTAGCATTCAAAGAGTGGCTGTTCATCATCCCACTCGTCTCTATCCACGGACCGAATGGATTCCTTCTATTCCCGTTCATCGTAGTTTATTTGATTCTCTACTCCACCAGCGCGAAACACCCTGTTTCCTGGATTTGGGTGTTGTGCAGTGTTGTGGCAAGCGTCTCTGCGTATGTCTCAGTGATCATCAATCTGATTGTGTTCGGACTGGGCGGAGTGGGGACTGTGTGGAATGTGTATAAATCGTTCCTTTCGACGTTCTTCTTCCTCTTCATCCACTCTCTTCTGATGGACACGACTGGATTGTCGTCGATCGGGTTCGTGACAGCGTTCAAAGCAATTTTCAAAGACGAGTGGGCATCTGCTCTGATGGACAGACTGGAAAAGAAGTGGGAGCGGATGAGAGGAACACTCCCAGACCAGTTTGCAGTTCGACCGTTTGTCAGCATTGTTCTCTCGAAGGAGAAAGATGGGGCGTCGTTCCACGTGCTCAAGTTGTTTGTCGAAATCATCAGCTTGGTCCACATCATCATCCAACCAAACTGCTTCGTCCCAATCAGCCTGGTCAGACACACTCGCTCGTTCTCTGATCTGCTCAGCACTGGATTCACAGGACCTGTCGTGATCCTAATTCTCGTCCATCTTGTGAAGTTGCTGGTGGAGAGGGCTTGCTATGTGCCTGGGTACATGAAAGCACGAGTTGTGTTCTTCCTCATTGAAACGATTGGAATGGGGATCTTTTTCTTCGCGTATTCAATGTTTGGTTACAACACACCGCTGGAGAAGCCAACAGTGTCGTTTTCGTTCTATTTCACACTCCAATTCTTGTCGTGCTTTGTGACGGCTTGTCAGATCTCTGAAGGGTATCCGCACACGTCGACATCGCATGTTCTCACTCCTCCTCACAAAACAGACATGGTTCGGATGTATCTCTCGAAGTTCACGAACTTAATTCCGTTTTTGAACGAATTGTGTCTGATTGTGGATTGGACGATGCAGAAGACAGCTCTTTCACTCAACAAATTTGCTCGACTTGAAGATATTTACGGGCATCTTTGGAAGAAGGAGGCAGAGCACGACAAAGACGAATGGTTCAGATATTGGAAGATTCGGAGGGCATTCCATGCGAGACTGAGAAAGAGAGGGAAGAATATGAGACGAATCTACAAGCGGATGAGGAAGGAGTTGA
Source organism: Blattamonas nauphoetae (assembly GCA_033064195.1). Classification (NCBI taxonomy): domain Eukaryota; phylum Preaxostyla; order Oxymonadida; genus Blattamonas; species Blattamonas nauphoetae. The sequence continues at coordinate 139,233 of JARBJD010000147.1, read as the reverse complement.
AGATTAAGATTTCGAATGGTGAAGCAACAGAAGATGATCTTGTTGAACTGTCTGAGAAATTTGTGTCAGGTGAGCTGGAGACAGAAGTGTTCTTGAAGGAGATGGATGAGATGGAAGAATTGAATGTTCGTTTATCTCAAGATGGATCAACCACAATCATTCCAAGGGACCTTCTGTCTCTCCAATCGTCGCAACAAGCTTCTCCAAAATTGAACACGCAATCCAACGTGACGCTCATCCATCAACCAGTTCTTGTCAGCTCTCCTGCAATAACCGTCCCATCATCCTCTCCAATCATCACTGCCCCACACGCAGCATCACCTGCGGGAACAGCTCCTGCCATCGTCCAATCGCAAGCTGTCCCAAAACGAACGCTGTACATCCGTCCGACATCAGCTTTCACGATGGAACAAAGAGACGCGCTCAACAAAAAGTTCCACAGCCAGTCGAGCACAGCCGGAATCGTGTTTCCTGTGATTGGGAGGGTGTTGGAAGGAGCGCTGCTGATTGTTGGCATCGTCTTCTTAATTTGGGGGCCACTGCTTTTGTTTTCAGATTTCGGGGTGGGCACGCAACAAGACGGAATTATCGACTCGACACTCTCGATTTCATGTATCGGTGTTCCTCCTCTTCTCACATCAACACAATCCAACATCAACCATCTGAAGACTGGCGAAGTGGGGGCTCTCCCAATCAGTCAATTGTCTCTCTCTTCCAATGAACGGGATCACACATACAAAACAACGTTCCCGCAGGCGTCGACTGAGTATTTTGGTGTGACTGATGATGCACTGAGCGAGTTGCTCAAGCGATTGGCCGATCCTGAAAAGGAAGTCTGGATCAGATTTGATTTAGGGATCAGAAGAGCGAAGTCAGCACCAAGCTCAACAATCGATCATTCCATGAAGTTCACACTGACAGCAGCGGAGAAGACGAAGATGTGGAATATGATGAGCTTGTCAGCAGTCGGGGAGACGCTCTCATTCAACATTCCTCAATCATTCTACATCGAAACCAACAACGACATCATCCCACTTTACACACTCCACAACGAAACCACGATGAACAACACACTCTCGCTGATCTTCCAGCACGATCCGATTAAAGGATACTTCTTTGCTTTCTCGTCAATCCCAGAATTCTACTTCATCGCTCCACCAACCCCAATGAGAGACATCGGAGCTGCAGGTCTCGTCGGTTTCTACACAACATACGTGATTGTGATCTCGAAAACCGAGTTGAAGCCCAGGCTGTCTGGATTCGTGTCGGGGATGTTGATTGGCGGGATCACGCATCTGCACACTCTGTTCTTGCTTGCTGGTTCTGCGTTCTTAAAGCGGAAAGAGGGTAATCTGAAGGAGGAAGAAATCACGTTCAGGATTTTGGTTCAGATCATCAGGAATCCGAGCTATCTGCTGGCCATGACACAGCCAGCACGACCAAGGGAGTTTGAGCGAGATTTGCTTCGTGTGAAGAGGTGGCGCACGAAGAAGTTGAAAGAAAAGTGAAACAACTATATTACGTGAGTTTTTTTTGTTTGCTTGTAGTTTAGATGTCTTTATTCTTTAACGATGTTAGAATCCGCTTCTTGTCGTCTTTTTTTGATCACGGAAGTTCTAATCAGGGATACAAGATATTTGCACTCTTCACTCAATCCCCTTGAACTCTCTGAAGGAAAATTGGTTTTGAAAATGTGGAAAAATTTTTGAAAACTTGGGACAGCAAGCCCCCGTACCACTTACAAAAAACTTTTGTCTGGTGGATAATTAGATGTGAATGAGCATCATTCGGTGGTTGATGACTTGATTTGGTGCCTCTAGAGGAAATACCACACTTTTTTTCTCTTCTTATTTTCTCACTCTCTAGTCATTATATTGAGCGATCTGTGGATTTATTCTGAATAAAAAGGATCATTATGGAGAATTTGCGAAATGGAAATCAGTTTTGTAGCCTAGATCTATTTTTCACCACTTTTTTTGATCTATGATCTATCCGAAAAAAAACACAGATTTATGTCGTCAGAGTCCTCCTCATTCACAAAGTTCTCAAAAAAATCGAGATACTTCCTTTTTAGGAGCTGGGGTACGCTCCCAAGTTTTCAAAAATTTTTCCACAAATGCCCTTGTTTGGAAAAATTAATGATGACAAAGTTTGTTTCCGAAACAATCTGCTGAAATATCTCACCGTCGTCCACAGTCATGGCACTATGATTTTTTTGAATTGGAGTGTTTTGAAAATTTGAAAAATATATAGAACAATAATTGGGCAGGAGCCCGCAAAAGAGAGTCTGGCCCGTGTGATAGAAAACAATTCCCAGATCGATCCTAGTCAAACAAAGCATCATCCAAATCACTTTTGGGAAACATATCATCCAAATAATCCGCATATTTCGTTTTGAACTCTGGGAGAATGAATGAAGCAGAGAAAACGAACCTTCCAATCGTTCGACAGTATTGTGATCTGTCACTGCTTGTGGGTCTACACAATGCGCCCGTGAAACTGTGGCGATTGGAGGTTCTGTGGGATCATTAGGATCCACTTTCAAGACGAGTCGACCTCTCACAGGATCAACCAAGAGAACTTTAGTGATGGGACAGATGAGCCCTTCCTTCTTCGCCTCCTCTTTGAGATATTCGCTGCGTTGTTCTTTTGTCATCTTTGACAAATCTTGTCCAATGACTCGTGGTGGTTGGGGTTGTGGTTTTGGTACTGGCTTGGGGGCAGGTTTGGGGTCTATTGTATCGCGTGGTATGAACATCGACCCGCCTATGTTCCGTTTGGGTGGCAAAGAACGAAGTTTTGGGATGAGAGAGGTGATTTTCTTGAGTGACATCCAAACAGGGTCCTCGTCCCTTCTTCCAATCGAAATGAACTCCGCAACGATCTCAAACACAGCTGGGTAAGGGTGTTTGTTGACTTTGTTCTCGTCAGCAGAGTCTTTCTGGATTATGATGCGGATATCTGGGTATGTTGGGAAGCCATCCATTGCATGTGGGTAGACACAAAAACAATATGGCACATTTATATCTCGTGGAATATCTGGTGGAAATGCATTGTCGGTTGGGTCCACAGCATAGAAAGAGCCAAGAAGAAGAATTCGTCGTCCCTACAAGAAGGACGAATTGTCAAGATCCATACTCGATACATTCTGTCGAAAATGAAGTTACGTTTGGATATTCGAGGTACAAATGCTGTGTAATATGTGTTGAATGTGAGAGTTCTGTTCACTCGGGCGATTGTTGAAGGTATTTTGGGAATGATATGGAGACGATACTGAAAGGCTGAGAAACGATGAGAATATATTCAGTGAATACATGCTGATTTAATTATTCCAATAAAGGTGATTTTTGAACCTGCTTCTTCCTGATATTGAGAAAATGCTGTTCCATTGGGTTGGAAACTGAGTACTTGTTTATCATCCGGACGGATGGTTGGAGTCATCTCAATGAGAAATGTCTCGGAGGTTTTTGATATCAGTACGCCCGTCCACTCGAACAACTGGTCATTAAAAATGTGAAAGCGTCTCGTATTGTCAAATGTCTCATTCTGGGGCCCACAGAGATGGCAGAACATCCCAAAGGAAGATGGAAAAGCCAGTAAAGGTTCTTGGATCTGACGTTCACGAATACCGTCCTGTTTTACGGCGGCCATTTTTGATCGAACCAAAAGAAAGAAATCGATTCCAAGAAACAAAAAAAGAAAACTCCAAACATGCGAAATGAACTGATAAACACAGAGTATTCCGTGAAGAGCAGGCTTAGAATTCATGTGGAGCTGATGAACATAAGTTGTGAAGATAGAAAGTGCGGGTGGAAGTCAAACTTTCGCGAAACGATGGAGTTGGGTTCCTTCGCTTCCCGATCCGTCGAGACAGGTGGATCCTGTTTCTGACTCTCTCCCTGACGAGGCCACTCCAATCACTTGGATCAGCCGTGATTGACTTGACAAAGAAAGACAAAATCACGAAAGAGTCAGAAGGAGTGGGAGGATGCTGTGTGGGACACGAAACGAGATGAACAGGATTCCAAGGAATGTGAATTGGGAGCGATCATTCAGAGAAGCAAGAGATGTGAGTGAACGAGATGAAGTGTGTGTGGGTGTGTTCGGAGAATCGTTGGTGTCAGAAGGGGAGTGTATCTTTGCATGTTGTCGCATCATCATCAATCCCATTCAGTGTTGATAAGATTGATTCCAGTGTTGGTCGTGAATCTCCCTCAACCGACAGACATCGGGTGATTAGTTCCCTCATTGACACACTCGCCACTCCGTCCATCGCTGGAACAATCCCCACTTTCAACTGACGGCATGTGTTCACAACATCTGTCTCCCCAAACGGAATTTGCCTCGTCTCGATCTCCCACAAGACCAGGCCAAGCCGAAAATCCGACACCTGAGCTGGATTGATCGCCTTCTCCGCTTCTCCTTCTTCCAAAAACTGTTCCGGCGCACTCCATCGCTGACCATCCATCTTCTCTCTCTCCCCATCAACCTTCCTTTCCTGTTCTGTTCGTATTTCTCCTTCCTTCTCGTCTGTTTCCATTCCCTTCGTCTTTTCCAGCAGAAGACACATCGCACCGTCTTTGTTCATCTTAATCCAGTGTGTCGACAGATGAAGGAACACTTCTGCACACACGTTCGTCTTCTTCAAGTTGACAAGTGCAGAAACGAGGTGCCGTTCTTGAATCCGCTTGTTCGACAGCGGTCGATTCTCCACGTGAAGTTGGTTGTATAGCGAGTTCTGACGGGAAACGAAATGCGAGTCAAACTGAACACAGTCCATCACTTCAATCACATCAATCTCTCTTCTTTGATCACATCGAACAGATTCCATTTTTCCACTGTCTTCGGTCTTCTCACTCATTTCTGGTCCTCTTGCCGTCAGTTTCATGTCTGTGAGTGACTGAACTGTCGTCTCATTCGCATTCCCTCCCATCGTCTCGTCTCGCTCTTCCATCTTCTCAAGGAAATCTTCGTTCTTTCTTTCGCCTTTTTTTCGTCGCCAACAGAAGAAAATGAACAGAATCAGTAAAAGATGAGAGACCCCCAAAATAATCGCTAATGGAAGCCACCATTTCATGTTCTCTTTCACCGATTGGGAGTGTCGTTCCACGGAGTTCGCTTGGATCTGGAAGGAGTTGGTGCTTCGTTCATTCTGACCAAACATCAGACGACCTCGCCATTCCAGTGACGGATCCAGAGATGATGGAGACGATTGGGATAGCGAGAGTGAGATTGATGATTCTGTGAAGGAAGTTGTGGTGTCCAGATCCAGTTTAACATCATCGGTCTTTCCCTCCGTCTTGTTCTTGGACACTTCGAACACTTCCAGGAACAGACCACACGGAATCAGCGTCGTCCCTGCTATTTCGAGTGTGAATGTCTTGTCCTTCTTGTTGAAGGAGGATGTGGACTTCGAAGAGAGGGTCGGGATGAAATGAGGTGAAGCTTGTGGATCATCGTTCAGCGTGGATCTCAGCGAGAGAGTTCCTCCCTCCATGTTGATTGCTCCCAACGAAAGACCAGAGAATGTGGACGAGGTGACAGATGTTGTCGTGTTCACAAGAAGAAACGCTCCCAACGACCACGAGCATTTAAAGTCTCCAGAATTTGTGATTTCGGGCGAAGACGATGAGTTTCCAGTGATCGAACATGATTCGAGTGTCAGTCGACCATCCACAATTCGAACAAACACAACTGAAGACGAATCTGTCATTTCAATATCAACTCGATTCATCCACACACGACTTCCACTCACTTCAATCATTCCTTGTCTTGTATCTTCCCCAGGCAGCATTTCAGACAAAGTAGAGGATGGAGAGACGATCAGTTCTGGTTTCGAGGAAGGGCCGGTGCGGAGAACAATGTCGTGATCGGATGGAATCCTGATTCGCTCTTTCAGTGTTGTGTGGTGAACAATCGAGAATGTGCACGATGTGAATCCAATCCCTCTCACAATCCACCATCCAATCTCAATCGAACAGCAAGGATCGTTCGCTGTCCCACAAATCTTGCTTTTTGAGCCACTTGAGTCAATCGAGAGTGTGATTTGAGACGGTTTTGCTTCAGTCACAATTGACAATTCCTCAAACGTAATATCTCCATCTTCTTCGTTTACTGGAGTGATAGAGACGATCGGGTAAGTTGTTGAGAACTGAAGAGAATCTTCCCATCCAATCGCAAGTGGCGATGAGACAGCTGCTGATGAGTTGACGGTGATCACAAAAGAAAGAGAATTCGCGAGTCCCACTGAATACGACGTTCCTTCAACAAGATCACTCCCTCCAAACACAACCACGCAGCTCGTGTTCAGACTGTTCCAAAACTTGAATGATGTCAAGTTAAGATGAGGAGGGAACGGAACTCGAGTCAATACTCCTGAATTCACAACATATTTCGCCGTATCACTTGACAAAACTTCATACACTCCTCCAAACTCCAGTTGGTCCAATGATTGTCCCAACCCTGCTTTGAACACAGCCGAGCATTGTGTTGAGGAACAGAGGATGTCAGATAAAGATTCCCATGTTTTCGAGCCATCGGACATCACAAGTCGGCCGAGAGAACCAACCAACGCTCGTCCTGAAAAGGTCAACGTCACTTCTGAACGATCTTTGCTCAGAATCGCTGAAACCATTTTCTCAATGCGAGGAGAATCTCGATCTGTGTGGAATGTCGTTGAGGATGATTCGAAGAAGATCGGTGTGGATTGTCGAGTCAGCAAGGAGAGCGAGTATGTTGTGTCGAATTCCAGTTGTTCCTTCTTTCTTTCTTCATCTTCAAAAGGATACAGGATTGCCTTGAACATTTCGATGTTTCCATGTTCATCTGTTGTCACTTTCAGTGTTTTGAAATGAGCTGCTTCGTCTGAAGTGGGGAGTGAGCTGAGAGTCAGTGTGTATTCTGTCTGGTCGAGAAGGGCAGATGCTGTGATGGAGAGAGAGATTGACGATGTCTCAGAATCAGCAACGAGAGGGTAGGCCGAGATGCTGATGAGTCGTTCCGGCTCGGTTTTAGTTTTAAATGAAAGACCAGAAATGAACAGAATCTCGTTCGTTTGTGAATCCATCACTCCCGTCAGAGTGTAGTTGGTGTTGTAGTCCAGCTCAGCTTCAGAAGGAGGGAAAAGAGACGCTGATCCACTTCCTTCTGTTTTTGAAGAGAATGTCACACAGATTCTCTTTTGGGTGTACGTTCCGGTTTCATTCACCACCAGTGTGTATGTCTCTCCTTCTGTCATCATCAATCCTTCCACAGATAACTCAACTTTCCGTTCTTGCTCAGAATAGCGCGTGATCGATAGGCTTGTCACACGAGAGGGTTCAACCGGTGTGGTGATGAGTGCAGTGGAAAGCGAGACCAGCTGGTTTGAAATCGATGAAACTACATTGGTCACTTTGTATGTCGTCCCATACTTAAGATCAGCCAGTGAAGGAGGATACAGTGTCGCATTCTCCTCGCTCAGTGTTGTGGCCGAGGTTGGGACGAGTTCGATGACTTTCCTGTGGGCGACTCCACTCGGATTCTGTTCGGTCAAGGTGAGTGTGTATGACCTTCCAACCAATCCACTTCCAGTGAACGACAACGTCATCCAATCATCATCCTTCTTGCAAGCGAACGAGGAGATGGCAGCGGGAGGGGTTGGAACAGTGAACGAAACTTGAGTTGGAAGGCAGATGTGTAAGCTCCATGTGTGATCGTGTCGATCCAGTATTCTTCTCCACATTCCAGTTTTGATGGATCGGACGAGGAGAGAGAGATGGATCCACTCAGCGCTGTTCCATTGTTTGTTGGGAGAGAAACGGTGAATGTCTTCCCGAGCTTGTTCTTCACCAACATCGACGAGACTCCTGTTTTCAGAAACACTCCAGACAGTGTGAGAGTCGCTGTCGTGCTGCTCGTCAATTCTGCTTCCACGCCATCAATTCGGCCAAGGATCTCTTTTTCAGCCATCCCAACGATTCGAACGGAGAATGTCTGTCCTTCACCCAAAACTGGCAGAAGTCCCGAAACACCAACAGACACTTCTGTCGTCCCACAAGTCGAAGGAGTCCCTGTCGATCCAAATGGAACGTGGATCAGTCGAGGAACATTCCCTCCTTCCAACAGAACTCCCATCGTCCCGACGACAGATGAAGACAGTTCTACCTCAACCAAACACTTCCCATCTTGCATTTTCAGAGAGAAGGCAGTGATGAACAGTGCATCATCCGTCTCAAGCTGAGGAACCAACGTGCCGTTGCGCTGACCATCATCCGCAAAGAAAATGTTCGGAGAGCCAGACGTCGAGTCGCAGAATTGGATCGAAGAAGCGTTGAGGAGCGATTTTGGGGAGTTTCGATGCATTACGTCCGCCGAACCAGCGATGTAAGCTGAACACTCTCTGAACTGGATCGACGAGAGAGCGGCAGAGGAGATGAATGCCAGCCCAAGCGCACCACCATCATGTTTCAGAGAGGCACACTTCACAAACGTGCAATTTGAAACGCTTGCTGATGTCAGAACGAACCCAGCAGTACCTGGTCGACCAGTCGCGTTGCAGAGGTGGAAGAAGCAGCCTGAAACGACCGACGAAGATGCCAGTTTTGAAGTAAATGCGGCACACGTGCATCCGATATAGTTGTAGGTACACTGACACTCGGTGAAAGAGGACAATGACAACGAGAACGGCCGCTTGTTCGACGACAGACACAAAAACGAGATAGTCCCTCCATCGTTGTTCCAACCGGCAGATACACATTTGTGGAAGAAGCACTGCGAAACAGCGAGCGCCGCGTTGGTTTCTCGGGGGAGAATGGCTGCCCCACCAAAATAGTCTCCGCTGGCCGTGGATCTCATGTTGTTGAACGTGCAGAGAGTGAACACGACTGACTCGGAGATGAGATGGGTTGGCTGAAATTGGGATCCTTGCGTTCGATGTTCGTGTGAGATGGTCTGATCAGCGTTGGCCGGGCTGATGCAGGATGAGAATGAGGTGTTCTGGCAAAGAAGGGAGCCTCCGTTGTTTGGGTCCATCATGCTTGTTCCTCGTTGGTGGTTCGAACTCCGTGAAACCGAGCATCCGATCAGTTGTTGATTCACGTTTGACCCAAACATGAGTTCTCGCGTATTCTCTCGATTTGGTGCTGAGAGAGTCGACATGTTGAAGAATTGGCTCTTGATCAAGTCTGTTTCCATTCCTGGAACACATCCGATGGGTTGGTGATGCGGCTGACGTTCAAACAACCCAAAAGAGAAGAGTGGGCCAGTTCCAGAAAGCAGTATTGTCGATTCGAAGTGAAGACCGACTCCGACTACTGAAATGTCATCCGCTGAGTCTGATGGTAGAATTTCGTTATCTGTGGATATTTCGGAGGAAAGAGGAGCTATTTGAGGTGAAATATCGACAAATGGGGCAATAAAGCTGGATAGGGAAATGTGGGCTACACCAGAAAGATGAACTGTGGACCCTGAACGGTCTGACTCCGGTTTGGATAAGATGATTATAAAAGGAGAACAGAGGGCGTGTAAGGTGATCGAAGTGGCAGACAAATGCATTGAAGAGCCAGAAAGGGAACAGAGCCCATTTCTTTCGGAGTCGCACTTCAGATGCAGTCCATTCATCGCGAATGTGCTATTTGACACTTCAAACATGAATTTTGTTGCAAGAGCATGCCATCTGTTCGAGCTTGTGGGCTGTTCAGTGTCATGTTTGGATGACCGCCGATTTTGCGAAGAATGTGTTGTTTTGAGATTGTCCTTGAAAATAGGAGAGAAAGAGAGAGTTGTGTTGTGTCCGGTTAATGAAATGAGATCCGACCGGACTCGGATCGTGTTTGAGATAACAATATCCATTTCAAGATGGAATAGTCGTGTATGGTTGTGTTCATTGGTGAGGTTCGTTGTCTGGTGAATACTGGAACACTTCGAGACAAAAGACGAGTCTATTTGGATTGGATTTTGAGATGTGTGGAGAATGGAGATGATAAGGACGTGAATCATTTGCTCACCAACGAATGATAAGTGCTGAGTTCTACCCATTCTTTGTAAAAAATAGTACTCTCTCCTTCGATCTGTTGACCATGAGAGAGCCATCAAGGTGACACGTGACAACCAAAGAACTCTGTCATTTTGAAATGGAAAGAAGCAAAAAAACAGAAAACATGGATGAGAAAATGGTGATCACTCACATTAAAGGATTCGGAAAAATTGGTGATTTTTCATCAAACTTTGGAAAGTTCCTGCCGGTAATGTGCTTTGATTTGGAGTTATTGTCACTTTGTTTCAAAACTGGACATTGAGTGATGATATCCTCCCCCAGAGCCAGATCTTAGCATTTAACTGAGTTGCTCGACGTTCGAGATGGCTATTGATGATATTCCTAGTCAAATAAGTCATCGTCCAATTCGATTTTGGGAAACATATCATCTAAATAATCCGCATATTTCGTTTTGAACTCTGGGGGAATGAATGAAGCAGAGAATACGAACCTTCCAATCGTTCGACAGTATTGTGATCGGTCATTGCTTGTGGGTCCTCACAATACGCCCGTGAAAATGTGATGGTTGGAGGTTCTGTGGGATCATTTGGATCCACTTTCAAAGAAAGTCGACCTCTCACAGGATCAACAAAGAGAACTTTAGTGATGGGACAGATGAGCTCTTCCTTTTTCGCTTCCTCTCTGAGATACGTGCTGCGTTGTTCTTTTGTCATCTTTGACAAATCAGGTGTAATGTTTCGTTTTGGTTTGGGAGGTGGTTTTGGTTTAAAATCTAGTTTGGGGCCTGGTATGGGGGGATGTGGTTTGGGGGGAGGTTTAGAACGAAGTTTTGGGATGAGAGAGGTGATTTTCTTGAGTGACATCCAAACAGGGTCCTCGTCCCTTCTTCCATTCGAAATGAACTCCGCGACGATCTCAAACACAGCTGGGTAAGGGTGTTTGTTGACTTTGTTCTCGTCAGCAGAGTCTTTCTGGATTATGATGCGGATATCTGGGTATGTTGGGAAGCCATCCATTGCATGTGGGTAGACACAAAAACAATATGGCACATTTATATCTCGTGGAATATCTGGTGGAAATGCATTGTCGGTTGGGTCCACAGCATAGAAAGAGCCAAGAAGAAGAATTCGTCGTCCCTACAAGAAGGACGAATTGTCAAGATCCATACTCGATACATTCTGTCGAAAATGAAGTTTCGTTTGGATACTGGAGGTACAAATGCTGAGTAATATGTGTTGAATGTGAGAGTTCTGTTCACTCGGGCGATTGTTTCTTCCACTCTGGGAATGATATAAAGATGATACTGGAATGCTGAAAAGAGATGAGAATAAATCCAGTGAATACATGTTGATTTTATCATTCCAATAAAGGTGATTTTTGAACCTGCTTCTTCCTGATATTGAGAAAATGCTGTTCCATTCGGTTGGAAGCTGAGTACTTGTTTATCATCTGGACGGATGGTTGGAGTCATCTCAATGAGAAACTCATTGGTGGTTTTTGATCTCAGTACGCCCGTCCACTCGAACAACTGGCAATTAAAAATGTGAAAGCGTCTTGAATTGTCAAATAGTAGATCCTGGGGCCCACAGAGATGGCAGAACATCCCAAAGGAAGATGGAAAAGCCAGTAAAGGTTCTTGGATCTGACGTTCACGAATATCGTCCATTTTTAAGGTGGCCATTTTTGATCGAACCTAAAGCAATATATTGATGACCGACTCCAACCAGCATACAGTTGAGATTGCGAGATGAAGAGGAAAAATGCAACATTTTGCAGGACGTTCAATTGACTGTGTTTTGCTTTCTTAATTGGATCAACCCTTTCTTCGAACTATTTTCAGAAATGATCTGGCTCTATACCCTCCAACAACTCTTAGTTCAAGCCATATTCTCAGAACCAATTTCTCTGGAAGATTGCTACATCAAAACAACTGTCTCTCCCAATAGCCAAGGTCCCACTGCGAGAAATATCCATCTCAACGCACTCTCATATTTTTCCAACACAATCCACTTCTCCAACCAATTTATCTCAACAAGGGGGAATGATGCTCATCGACCAATTATCTACAATGGTCCCGCCGCGACTGAGTCACTGTTCATCGTCAAAAATTCATCAACAAATTTTCATTCCATGAACTTTGCACCCGGGAACCTCGCGATTCTTCAGATTGAATCACAATCCACTGTGTTGCTGAGCTCCTGTGAAGGATTCCTCCTGGAACCTGTCTCACCATTTAAATGCAGTGACTCGAACCTCACCCTCAAAGCCGTCTCGTTTCAATCAGCATTTCCAACAATGTTTTTCCCAACCATTGTTCTTGCAACTGGCGGTCAAACCAAAGTTGATTTTCAATCTATATCTCTCGCGAATGTCCTCTCATTGGGGGACGAGCCACTCCTTGCTTCACCTGCCATTTCATTCGTTGGGCTCGACATGGTTCGTCTGTCGAATGTGAGTCAACTCCACCACGCATACTCCCCATATACTTCCTCAGGGATGTTCAATGTCTCGATCAAATCAACGGATATCTCAGCTTGCTCAAACGTTCTCTCGGGTGGCATTGTTCGGAATATGAACGACCAAACAACCATTCTATGCCTCAACAGCACATTCACACACGCTCAGAATACTTTTCAGAATAACCCAAGCATGACTCACATCGAAACGGGAACTGTAGAACACACGTTCATCAACTGCACATGGACCGGCTGCTCCTCAACAACATGGGGTGGAGGAATTTGCTCAATTAGCGGAAATCTCGAAGTGAGAAAGTGCAATTTCTACAACAATACTTGCCAAGGTGGAGATAGAGCCACAGGTCAAGGCCGTGGTGGTGCAATTCATCACAATGGAACAGGAGTTGCTTCATGCCTTATCACAGAATGTATTTTTGTTTGGAACAACGCAAGTATTGCGGGAACGTTAGATACCAATAGTGCAACATCTCTGGCTGTGACACACAGCAACTGTAGTTATTCAACGCACATCGATTTCGAAGGAACTAACGGGAATGTGGGAGCTTTTCACTTTGTTGACGCTCCGAACGGTTCGCTTATAAACTATCTCCGCCACCAACACAATTTTTCTCCAACAACTAGCGGAGCGATCGACATGAATCGCATAGATGGTGATATCACTTTTAGCAATATTTACGTGGAAAACTGTAGTGCAGCAACTGGTGGAGCAATTATCTACTCTGAACCTATTGGTGTTCCAACGATTGTTTGGTTTTCGTGCATATTCATTGGAAACACAGCTTCTTACAAGGGAGACAATGGAATCATCGCCGGGAACGATATCTGTTTTTATCAGCCATGGCCACATTGGAACAACACTCTTAAATCAGAGTCTTCGTTCGTGAACTGCTTTAGCACATCCGACGAACCTCGAATTGTTCACCGCATCAACAAGGACCCACCTTATGAGTACACGTATCACTTTGAATCAACCTTTCTCAACGGAGCAAATTATAGCATCCGATTACCTGATCCAGGCATTTTTATCAGTTATACCACTGGAGAAGACACAGCATCATGTGGGACAAGCTCAACTCTCAAATGCGGTACACTTGGCTATGTTGGAAACGCAGACAAAATTCCAATCGACAAGGGCACAATTCTGATGGATCCTGAACGATATCCAGAAACACAAGCTTTCAGCATTGACTCGGGCACGACGACCATCACATCGTACGGAAGGGAGTTCCCAGTCCTCCTAATCAAAGCAGACGCTCAGGCTTACCTTACGAAAGGTGTTGGAACACTCGAAATGAGCTATCTGTCTTTTTCACCAAGTTCGGGAAACACGATCATTCTCCAAAACAAAGCTGGTCACTTGGTTGTTCACGACTGCCAGTTCGAGCGAGTTCTGGACGATGCTGAGACTCGGAACGATGTTGGGATGTCAAAACCAATCATACATGCCACAGCAGGAACAGTGACTTTGACTTCGGTGGAGTTCAAATCAATCCAGTTCGGAGGAGGTTGTGCCATTCAGTTTGACTCAACTGAGGCACTGGCCGTCACACAATGCACGTTCACAACACTCTCTGGTCTTGTTGCTTCCTCTCTCCTCGTTCTACCCAACATCGCCTCTCCCACCCTGTCTGAGCTCACGTTCACATCCATCTCGTCGTCTGTTGATGGTACTGTCCTCAGCGAGACTCTCACAACTGGTCGTTCTTTCACTCTCACGAAATGGGAATGCACAACATGCAGCACAACGGATGGACACAACGGAGCTGCTCTGGGATTGGTTGTGGAGGGAGGATCGGTGGAGTTATCTGGCTGCTCGTTCAAACAATGTCAATCGGGTGGGTTTGGAGCTGTGTTTATCGATCTCACTGGGCAGATCGGAGCGTGGGACGTGAAATTCACCACTCTGACCTTCGGCAGAGGGACAGAAGCGAACACTGCCAAAGCTGGATCGGATATCTTTTTCAAAATCAAGTCGACTCAGAAGGATGCACTTGCTCAAGATCCACAACTTCTTCCATATGTTCGTTCATCTCCAACCGCTCCTCAAATCTCATTCATCGGAACGGAGTTGGATGAAATCAGTTTTGAATATGACGATGACACTGCGTTGTCTGGCTCGATTCTCCATCTTGTCCATCCATACTCAACAAACGTCTTGTCAGTCGATGGAGAAATCGGCCGAGATCATCTCCTCTGCGGTGATGTTCTTGTGCCCTGCAAAACACTCCGACATGGAACCGACAAAGTTGTTGGAACTTTGGCTGTCTCCGTGTTGGGATCAGTTGAACAAGAGACGACGTTGGACTTGACAAAGGATGTCAAATATTCATCTGATGGGGATGCGAAGAAGTCAATCAGATTGGTCAAAGATGTCGGGATCACAGTGAGAGCGAGTCTGATCACATTGTCCAAACTCATCTTCACAACAACTGTTCAGACACTCTCCCAATCTGCTGTGACACTTCAGAGTGGCTCCCTCACGATCACAAATTGTGAGTTCAATTCTCTTCCAAGCTTAGCGTCAGGCTCCGCCGTGTCCGCAACCATCTCATCAGGGCATTCACTCGACATCCTGTCAACATCGTTCACATCCTGCACGACATCAGAGAAAGGAGGAGCTCTCCATCTTTCGATGAATGGAGGCTCGTTCTCTCTCGGAACCGGAGTTCAATTCACAACATGCACTGCAACAAAAGGTGGGCAAAATCTTTTCGTCGAAGCTGCAGATCTCTCACAAGTCATCACATCAACCAGTATGTCTTTCATCGCCCCAACGCTTAGCACTCTCACAGCCACCCAGCTGCCACTGTACTCTGGAGTCAACTCCAACAAGCCATCGGATACAGTTCCTCTGATTCTCTACCTCGTTCCGATCGAGTCAAAGGGATATGCCAGCTCCGAAGGCGATGATGTCACAATGTGCGGATACCAAGTCTATCCCTGCCAGTCAATCACTTCTGTTCTGAAGATGCTTGTGGCCAATGGGACGAAAGTTGAAGGGAAGCTGTCCGCCCTGACTGTTGAATTGATCAATACAGTCTCGCTCTCGACGTTGTTCACGTTTGGAGAGAGCGATCTGACAATCTCCAAACAGACTCTATCACTCTCAGGAGCGGGTCAACTGCAAACCTCTGAAACGTCTCATCTGACTCTCCAATCTCTGAAGTTGATCTTCACATCGATGACCGCCACAGCAGCTCTTCTTGTTCCAACGGGAACACTGACTGTCGATGGGTGCACCTTTGGTGATGGGACGAACGCCATTCCAGTCGCAGTCGGAGTTGTGACGGGTGGTTCTCTCGCTTTGACAGACAGCAACGTGTTTTCACTTGTCTCAACATCGATGTCTCTTTTCAGTGTCTCAGCTGGCTCTCTCAACATTGCTCCAACCTCAACAATCACCCACTCCTCAGCCGAGCGATCTTCTTCGCTCTTCTCGTTCACAGGAGGGGAAGTCACTCTGTCATCGACAGCCATTCTTTCCAACTCACTCTCAGGTGTAACCAGTCTCATCACCCACACTGGTGGATCGCTCGAATTCAAGTCAATCACGTGTGAGGACATCACCAGAACAATCGGTGATGGAGCCGCAATCTCCTCAACACCCACGGATGACTCTCTCACAATCTCCAACTCCAAATTCATCTCCTGTAAGACCTCATCAGGAAATGGAGGAGCGCTGGCTGTCTCCCTTTCTGGTACAGCTTCTCTCTCAGTCTTGTCGACTCATTTCAACTCGTGTTCCTCGTCGTTGAACGGAGGAGCTGTCTTCCTGTCTCTGATTCCGTCGGATGCTTCTCAGACAACTTGGGACTTCAACCTGAACGGTGCAACGTTTGGAACAAGCTCGACGAAGAATCAAGCTGAGAAGGGATCGAATGTCTATGTTTCTGGGACATCCTTTGACACGGCAATCACACAGACACGCTTTCCAAGCGTGACTGCTGATGACAAGGCTGATTGGAACAGACTTTGGGGTCAAGACACCAAACGAGGATTCTCATCCACACTCCTCGTTGATCTCATCGATCTCGACTCGACGCTGCTCGTCGGTGAAACCCCATCGCTCGATTTTATTCACTGTGGCCATTTTGGAGTGGGATGCTCATCGCTCACGGGAGGATTGAACAACGTCAAGACAGGCAGTTCCACGGCTTCACTCATTATTTCGTCTATTTCTCTCTCTGTTGCAACGCCAACCACTCTTTCGACGAATCTAGAATTGACAATCACAAAAAATAACTCTCTCGGCACAAATCCAGCAGTGGTCATCGGAAGGGAAGGTATCTTCTCGGTCCTCGATGGAAAGATGATCTTCTCCAACTTGGCTTTCGAAGGAGTCGCCCAACTCTCTGCCTCTCTCATCACTTTGAACGGTGGATCAGCCACAATCTCTGAATGTTCATTCAAGTCATTCAACACTGACTCGTCTGCTTTGATCCAACACACGACCAACACACTCACCATCTCAGCTGTCACCTTCGAGAACATCCTCCGCTCGTCTGGAGACGGAGCTGTTGTGAACTCGATTTTCACCTCATCCATGTCTCTCTTGATCGATGACATCACATTCAACAATACGAGAACGACTGGCAAGGGAGATGGAATCTTCATCTCATTCACTGACTTCACTCATCCAGCCACCCTCCCCACATTTACACTCAAGAATATGAAATACTCTGCAAACCCTGCTCAGAACGCGGCTCCACATTATCTCTGGATTGATGGAAGGACATTGGACAAGTATTTCACGACCGCAGATCCTCGCTTCGAAGGATCTTACGAATCCGAACAGGTCCTGAGTGAATGGCTGTGGAGTGTGGATTTGGCGAACGATTTGACAAGCTCGGTGAAATTCTATCTCGTTCCAGGCAGTGGATCAGTCGGTGTAGACACAGATGGGTACAGTGTCAGCCAGTGCGGGTTCTTTAACGTTTGGTGCAACACACTCGAACTTGGACTGTCTCGTTTATCAGCTCTCAACACGGAAGTGGTCGTGAAGCAATCCATCCCGCTCGATACAACGATCAGTCTCACTGAATCCGTCAAGATTCGAAGGTTTTATCGTTCAGGACACCAATTTCTCGAGTTGTGTCTCCAACAATCGAAAGAACTGGATCCTCCTCCAAGGCAATCACCAACCCACATTCGAACCATCGTCATGGACTGGCTCGTTTGGCCAGAGTGATGAGATGGATGGCGTCCTCGTCCAATTTCCAGCTGCTGAGTGGTCTCATCCCGAACAGTACAACCCATTCTCACTCCTCTATCTCTTCTTCACTCGTCCAGCAGGATCGTTCATTTCAAGCAACACTGCCCGGAGCATCAACCATCCGCTTTGTGGATCAGATACCCTCCCATGCAGATCGGTGGATGGAGGATACTCTCTCACTGAGGAGGAGTATATGACAGTCAAGACTGAAACAAGCCTCTCTGCGAAGATTGTGATGAACGGAAAGAAACTCACAATCACAGGGAAGAAAGGAGGAGAGATCTTGAAAATAGAGGAAAATGGGCAGATTGTAGATAATTTGGATGATGATGCAGATACACTCACGCTCGATCAGCTCACCGTCGATCTCTCGTCAAGCTCACTGAAGAGTGAAGGAGTGTTCCTCATCGAGAATGGACGTCTGAAGATGACTGATATTTCATTCGCAAGCTCGAAAGCGATTGAAGGGATTCTTGTTGAAGTGAAGAAAGGAGACATCGATATATCGAGAGTGACATTCTCTGACCTCATCCTGAACCACCCAACTCCTCTTCTCCTCCAAAATCTGACAAAGGGCTTCATCTCGAACCTCAAAATCCAATCTTGCACAGTTGCACACCTCCTCTCCATCATTTCATCGACTGATGTCGAATTGTCAAACTGTGTGTTCAACGAAACATCATCCAAAACATCAAACATCCTTCCAAACTCAGAACCAGTCTGTGCTTGGGACAACTCGCTCATTCACTTCACTGACTCGTCAGCAAGCATCCTTTCATCGACATTCTCGGGGCTGACTCAAGGAGTGATCATTTCAACAAACAGTGTGCTCTCACTCGAACTCTCTGCATTCCACGACAACACTGTCGGGTCAGTAGACTTCCCTTCAGTTCGGAGAAACATCAGATGTGTTGGAGGCGCTCTAACAATCGGAACGCTGAGTGGTGATGGCACGACAGACTCTTCGAAGTCAGCATGGATCTCAGTCGAGAATGACTGTGTTCTGACCACCGATCTCTTCGCTGAAGGAACTGAATATTTCGTCCCAACACTCGACACGAAGAAGAGCACAGCCAGTTTCAACAAGAAGAGCTCGTCGTTCGCAGTTGAGATCGTCGGAGAGACACTCGTCCCCTGCGGACTCACGTTTGAAATTTATGCACTCAACGACGACAAACAGATTGAACAAACAAAACCGATCGAACTTACTTCAACCACGACTAATCTGCTGACTGAGAAGAAAATTACGCTCACATTCACTCAAAGCGAGCTTGGCCTGGATGCAAAGAAACAGTGGAGAGGAAAGCTCAGTTACGGAAGACTGGGGAAAGAAACCGACTCCTTCCTGCTCCAACTCAGTTCGTCGGAGAAGAAATCACAGGCCTTCGTCAAGTCACTCGCCTGGCTCATCCCAACCATCGTCGCTGTCCTCGCCTTCTTCCTCATCCTCTTCTTGGTCATTCTCTGCCGTCGTCGGAACCAAAAGAAGGAAAAGAAAAGCCTTTCGCAACAAGAAGAATTGAATGAGCAAGTCGTCGTCATCAAAGACGACTTTGATGACTTTTCAAACCCCACGTCGTTGAGCATGATACGCAACAACACAGCCGAACAGAACGAGCGTGCTCCTGTTCGGACAGTTGATGCTGTGGAAGGTGGAGAGGACAACGAGGAAGAGCAGAAGAAATCCAATGTCGTTGTTGAACCTGTCCTCGCAGCAATCGAATGTCAGGGCGACTTCGCTGTGAAGAAACTGACACGGCCTCGCACTTTGTTCGATGTCCTCCACAGAAACGAGCAGAATGGGAAGCCGTGCCAACTGGATTCAAAAAAGGTGATTGAGCAGGTCGTGCAGGGTTTGTTCGTCGCTTCTCAATCAAACAACACTGAAAAGATTCTGACCAACCTCTCTCCTCACAAAATTCTGATCGACGACACAGGCAACTGTTTCCTCCAAGTCCCTCCGACATTCCCATCTGGTCTCTCACGTGTCTCGCCTCAACACTCCCTCACTCCCATCCCAGCCGGCTCCCTTCTCTCACAGCCATCCCAACCGCAGCCAGCCAATTCTGCAAATGCCAAGTCAGGTCTCGACCATTTTTTTCGACATTCGGACCAAACGACGGCGGGATTCCCGTCGGAGACGGTGGGAAAGGCGCAGGAAGATCAGCGTTGGTTCGCCCCTGAAGTTGCAGACAACAGACCAAGGCTTGATGTGAAAAGAGCAGCAGTTTTTAGTCTTGGCCTGATCTTGTGGGAGATGGAGACTGGACTTGTGCCATTTGGGGAAGTGGATGGGATTAATGCACAGAGGATGTTGGGAACAGGAACACCACTTTTGATGAGCCACGTTAATCCAGACAGAGTTCAACTGATCGAGGAATGTCTCTCACTCGACCCGAACGCTCGACCGACGCTTTCACAAATCATCCCAAAACTGGAATCGTCAGCGGAGAAGAAAGTGGAAGGAGAAAAGCCAATCGCGAACCAGGACATCAGAAATCTGTTTGGATAAGCTTGATCGCTTCAATCAGAGATCACATTTCACCAATCACACCAACACTCAACACCAACCTCACTCACATCGAGCAAACCCCGCCTTGTCTTCGAAGAAGAATTCTCCTTCTTCGATCACAATTCCTCGCTCAACAATCTGGACGAGAATCAGAATTACTGAATCTCTTCCATTCACACACATGCTGGCTGGAATTCATGTCTCATTCAGCCAACAATCACACCCACACTCGCCACCATTCGCCGACACCACACACAGACACGTCATCCTTTCTTGTGAGTGATTCAAAACATCACCATCACTGAAAGAGTTCACGTCACACCATCCACTTTCTCTCCCCAAAACACTCTCTTCGGTTTCTTCATTTTCTTCTCTTCATTGCCGTTGCACAATCTTTCTTCTCACTTCGTCCATATCATTTCTTCTTCATTCTTCAATCACATTGATCTTGGTTTTGGTTTTACAGCATTTCTGTTGTTTTGATGGAGGTCTAGATCATCTTCATGTTCATTCTTGATCGTGTCTGCAACCAATGGGCTTTCATTGAGTTGATTCCTATCAATCATTTACGTCTGGATATCTTTTTCTTTGAATTCTTTTTCTAAGGGGTGAATTTCACCACGATGAGATAACGCGAGAGTGGGATGACTGTTAGTCACCTGAAAACCTGGTAGTAAATAAAAAAGCGGTAGTTTTTTTGGGGTCCCAAAAGTGAAGAGTATCACTGGATTTCTGATTTTTTCAACAATTTTTCCATCTAAATGACATTTTTATGAATAAATGAAGTGTCCTAGGTGGTTCAGAACAAATAGTTTTGATTACCCAGCATGATTTTCATGTGGACTTGAAAAGTTGATCTCGTTGTATCTTCATGACCAGACATAATTTTGACCTGAAATTTTCGCGAAAGTGAATGTTTTGAGAAAAATAAACTTTTGATATTACAACTTTTTCAAAAATTTGCCCACCTCGAGAGATTGTGAAAGCCGCTGTTAACGGATGGTCTGAAATTGTCTTCTCACCGTGTCTCAGATGGGAGTCCCGTTTTCAAAATTCAGCAAAATGATGTCAACACTGTCACAATCGAATCAAACTGGTCAATATTGCATACAAGGTGAATGGTGAGTGACAAGTCTGAAGACTCTTGGAGAAAACTGTGAAAAATGATGAAAAAGGATGAAAAAGGATGAAAAGTTTGCCACCGAAAAAAAAAGTTGAAATATCAAAAGTTTATTTTTCTCAAAACATTCACTTTCGCGAAAATTTCAGGTCAAAATTATGTCTGGTCATGAAGATACAACGAGATCAACTTTTCAAGTCCACATGAAAATCATGCTGGGTAATCAAAACTATTTGTTCTGAACCACCTAGGACACTTCATTTATTCATAAAAATGTCATTTAGATGGAAAAATTGTTGAAAAAATCAGAAATCCAGTGATACTCTTCACTTTTGGTAGGCATGGGCAGTGGTCGGTCTGAGAACATCGAGTCCAGTCCCTAAAAATAAAACAGTCGGCGACATTTTTGAACTCCCCTTTAGTCGAGCGGTAGCACGGAAGCTTTTTGCTCCCCGGACCCAGGATCGAATCCCGCCTGCGACACTTTATTATTCTGTTTTTCTCATTTTTGATTCACAACATCTCAAGAATTTGTTCATCTCATTTTTCACAAAAATAAAGTGGAAAAGGCCGTGGATCAAGAGTCCCTGAGTCGGTCTGTCCTTCCCCAACATTGGACTAAAAGTCGGCCTGTCCGACCGACTCCGACTCCTTCTTTTTACTCGAACACCATTTCCATGGATTTAGATAATTGTAAAATGGTGTTTTAATACATCTCAATCCGTAACTGTCAATTTCATTCAGGATCTCGCTCCAAATGACTCCCTGTCCCACAGCCGAGTCCGAACGAGCTATGATCCTCAACCTTATCGTCAAACCCTCGTTTTTCTTCTTTGATTTGTATTTTCTTCACATTTTCAATATTTCTTGTCTCGTCAGGATTCTTGAACCACAGTACCACTGATGAACACAAATATCACCTCCATCGACTATTCTAACACCTGATTTGCCTCTCACCTTGAGTCTGTTCTCAGCATCATTTGTTCTCGGTCTTTTCATGCCTTCGTTTCCATCTCCTCACAATACCTGACACCCTCTTTTCGATTCATGACTTTTCCTCTTTTAGAGATATGATTTGTTGCAGCACTCACTGGACACGAATCTGACAAGCCTTCCATGCATGTGAGAATCAGAAGGTGTTCATGATCACACACTCCAAGTGAGATCCCGTGCATCGGACTCTCGTGGAACATCCCCGACGAGAATGAGAAGTTTCTCCGCCAATGTATTGCAACCGTGCCACATTTCCAGGAAGGGACATATATTTCCATGCACATCGGTGTGCAAAAGGGCGCATCCCGACAACGTCACATTCAACCCGTCAGATTGTTTTAATTCAGTCGTCGTCAAAGAGATCCCACTGTTTTCGTGCTCCGTCCACACTACAGACATCTCCAACCTCTCCAGTCCCTTTTCAACATGCATATAGTGACTTCTTTTCGACTGTTTATGTCTCTTCAGCTGAACAGCTCGACGCGGAATCAAGCGATCTTCATTGGGTCAAACCTTGATCTATCGCTCAGAAACAGTCACAATCTCGTGTCTACTTCTTATTATTTCTTAAATTTTTCCTCCTGGTATCCTCTATATTTCAGAAACTCGTGATGTCACCATCAACGAACCTCTATCCCATCGCACACGGCCAATATCACGTCCTTCTCCATCGCCCCTTCCTTCAAACTGATGATCTGTCACTTATCTCTGCTTGACAGATTGTTTGTCGTCATAAAGAGCACTTTCTGGAAACGGTCACACGATCACGTCTCTTGTGCGCAGAAGACACGGAATGATTCCGATCCCAACCAAGTCTCCCATCCCATCTCCGCCATTTGCTTCAATGTTCTCTCCCATCCAGTCATGAACAAGGTTCGTTTTCATCGATCTCGTTTTCAACATCTTGCGAACGTTATTCAAGTCTCCACTCCAACCTGAACGTGGATTCGCCCTGCAGTCATCAAACGTGGTGACTATGCTCCTCGAAGGAGCTGAAGGAATGACACGAAATGGGATGTGGCAAACAACGCTCGAACAGAAAACACCGTTCCCTGCCTCGTCGGTTTGTACACCACACGCTGTACTCCACTCAACTGATCCACATCCTCGCCAGTCGTCGCGTGAATGGATGGGTGAAGAGGAATGGACATCTGTAGAGCTCTCGTCAAAGCACTTATTTCGGGAACTCACTTCCGCCCAACGCCAACCAGAGAAAGGGACATCCACCTCAGATGGATCATCATGTTCACTCGCGCCTGTTGCAACGAACGAAAGGTGATCAGAAGCACTCGGAACAAAGTCTTGACTTTGCGAGGAATCTCTTCGCTGCCACTCCTCCTGCTGCTCTTACTGACCTCATTTTCCTCCTGTTTGAAGCATCCATCGCCTTCGAAAGGTCATCACCCACCAAATTGAGATGATCTTCTCCGTTGCTTGCAGAACCAAGGCTGAGCGCAAAGATGATCCAAATCGTGCGAAAACGTCATCTGATTGTGTCTGACAAGATTTCGACACTTGTCCAGTTGTTTATGCGTCTACCGTTCCCAAAAACAGGAAATATGGATTGTTCAGGTGATGTAGAAATGCTCAACTTGTGCACCCTTATCTGACCATCCACGCCACCCACTCCACTCCCAGCCATCCTTAACCCACAAACGCTGTGGCTGGATCGTTCACCACTCAAACAATGCAGAAACCAACTCGTCGAACTTTTGTCTGTGCGGACACCCATTCTTGCCATGTCACACTCTGCCGAAGAGCCTCGACGTGACAGCCGAGCCGCATCCTGAGGTGAGGGAAGCGGAACTGAACGAGTTGTTGTGGACACTCGGAATTGCCGTGTGGTGTTCTTCATCGAACACACCGCATCGCGAACGAGAGTTCAGTTGGAAGCAGTGGCGCGACAGTCATCGTCCCGAGAAGCAACGAGGATGTCGCAGGGACACCCACATCCAAAGATCTCGCAAATCGACGTGTCCACATCGCACTCTTCACTTCACCCGAACACAAAGACGGAACGAACCAGCGTGAATGCAGCACACTGCAGCCGCACAATCTCTTCTTCTTCATTCGCATCGTGTTCGTCGGCAGGGAATGGAGGGGGTCCTGTTTTCGAACAAGCAAACTACATCGTCATCAGACACTCGTCCTCCCCTTCCTGCTCGTCTGGAGGCGATAGCAGCTGCTGTCTCGTTTCCCTCACTCCAACGCAGAACGAGTGGGACTTTGCAGTTGACGCGACGTTCGCAGATTGTTGGTGCGGAGAAGGCTCCACTTTTGGACCGTGCGAATCGCACTCGTCGCCCTGCTACTCACTCGATGTTGGTGTGCCCGTCTCGCTGCGGATCACGCCGGAACAATCCTCGTCGTGGACGACACATCGTTCAACTTCACTTCTCAACTCGAACACAATGTCTTGATTTCGTCCTCATCAGCGGGCATGGCAACTGTGTTTCTGACCCAACCACCCGACGTTGTGTCCGACATGAAACATGGCAGTTCGTCATCTCTGACACTCGCCACTTTGTTTTTCTGTGCTCGTCTGTCTTCTGCACATCGCTTGCCTGATCAGCAGCGATGAAGGGACTCTGATTGTGTCGAACTGGAATGGGAGGGGAGAGGGAAGAAGAGAAAGAGAAGGACGAACGAGAAGAAAAGAGTGAGATAATGCGGCCAGTGTCACAGTTCATTCCACTCTCTTTCATTAGTGTTTGTTCTGTTTCAGTCCAGTATCTTTCAACAACAATTCAATCAGAAATAAAGGAAATTGAAGAAAAGAGTGAAAAAAACGTTCTCAGCGACTTCATCATCGATTTAGCTGGAAATGGGTACGATCGCCAAAAAAGCAGTCGGTCGGTCGACGAGCAGTCGGACCGACCGCTGCCCATGCCTAACTTTTGGGACCCCAAAAAAACTACCGCTTTTTTATTGACTACCCGGTTTTCAGGTGACTAGTCCGGCTCCCTTCTTTTAGCCTTGATCCTGTCATTTGTTTTCCTTCTCTGAACTTTTCTCTCGTTTCACATGGGGAGCTGTACACTTTGCACCCAACCGATATTTAGAGTTGCTTCCCACTGATGTATTCAACTTTTACCCTTAACTAGTATTTTAAAATTCATGTTCTTCATTCTCGTTGCCCACGTTGCTTTTGCAGCAGATATTCCGCTGGCGCCATTCTTTGGGAACCCTTCAGAAATAATTCCGGCGATCAAACTTAGCGCTGGAACGTATGTCGGCGCCGAAGTCACTGTCGGTCCGAAAGAACGCACAGTTACTGCCTCCCTCCGCGACAGCATCGTCACTCTAAATGGTTCCAATCCAAAGAAATGTATGTTCATTGTGAATAACACGAAGTTGACGCTCAGTAACCTCCTACTCTTCGTCCCAATTGAAGCTCCTTTCATCAAAGGCGCAGGCCTTACCGTAACATTCGAGAACATTTTCCACGTATATGATTGAAGGGATTATCCACTCGTTTCGGCAACATGGGGGTCCGTATATCTTCAGAACAATTCGTTCCAAACAAAGTCGACATATGGATCGACAATGTTTCTTCTGGGCGAAACTAGCCGTGAGCTATCGCGAGACGAGGTTACTCTCTGTGGATGCTCCTTTGATTCAATCACAGTCGGAGGAGAATACCCTTTCCTTAGCAACCCACACCTCGATTCCATCATCCTCAGGGATTGCTCTTTCCGAAACATCCAGTGGAAGGGTCGGCTGTCATCATCGTTTTTCCTCACACAACTGAACCGAACTGAGGTTTCTAATTGCTCGTTCTATCGATGCGACGGTCCGCTTTCCGGAGGGATCATCCCCGCAGTCCAATCAATGTATACCACCATAACCGCATCCACATTTGACACATGCACCAACGCAGTGGCCATTTCGGGTGACATTCTTGCGTGGACCAGATCCTTCACTGTCACGAACAGCGTTTTCACAAATGGCTCAACAACGAAGCTGTATCCCGATGGCGGGGCTCTGCGGTTCAATCGTATTATAAACCTCACAATGACCAATGTTACGTTTGCAAACCATAACATCAGCGGCGATGGAGGGGCGATCTCGATGGCTGGTGGATTTGAACGGATAAGCTGCCACCAGTGCCGATTCATTGGGAATGACGCTTACAGAGGTGGTGCATTAAGCATTGGCAAGACACCATTCCCGATATCGCCAAGGATCGAGATGTCAGCCTGCTCATTCGCAAACGATGCGAATGCTGGCCGTGATATCTTCTTTGTGTCGATGGGGAAGAATGTGACCCAAAAGAACTTTTCGAATTGCACGAGCAGAAGCATGGTCGGTCGTGTCTATGATATGGAGACGGGACGAGGATACGACTGGACCAACTCGCCCGCCGCGTAATCATCAGGCCATCCACAGCTTCATACAATATGTTGTTACTGCATTTATTCGTTTACTGTGCTTATTCTCTTTTTCTCCGTGTTGACTTATGTGAGAATGAGTGAGAGTTGAAACTTTCTTTATCGCATTTTTCAAGCTCTCAGGGTTAGTCTCTTAGGTTTTCTTGAAAGAACTCGAGTGAAAAACGAGAGAGAAAGACGAGAAACACGGAAATGAGCTAATCCTGTCGAACAATGATGTCATTTGAAAACTTGAGCGAACACCCTAGCTCTTGAAGGAATCTACTGACTTCCAAAAAATGTCAAATGAGTGAGTAAATGAGATGATTATGAAATGGTCTTTTTCTTAATACTAACCGCCAAATCAACAAACAAATCGCCAAAGACGATTCATTTGCGACTCCTTTCAACTTCGTAACACCATGACAGGATTCGATGAATCCACTCCGTTTTGAAGGTTGACGAGTGAACCAAGTTATGGAACTGATGTTTGGAGGAAGCACATTCTCTTCTCGGCTGTGGAAGGGGGGTTGTACAGCCCCGAATCAACGTTGTCTCCTCTTTTCTGCTTTCCGAAGAGAGTCCTATCGATTTCATTGGCGATCGTCACGAAATTGCTCAGTTGTGCAATCATCTTAAATAAATCTCTGATCATTTCCTCGTTGTCTGCTCCCTGCAGTTTCCAGTATAACGTATCAATGACAGCATAAATCCTGTCAATGAAGAGCGGGGCATTCGTGAGAATGTCGTGGCTGACATTTCGGAGATGTGGAGGAGTTCCAGAAGCGGAAGCAGTGCCTTCAATCATCCTCACTTCGTTTGTACTTTCAGTCGCTTCAAGGTTTTGTGAGTGGCGAGGTTCTGAGCTGAGAATGTGTTGGTGTTCTGTGATAAGAGCATGCCATGTGTCACAGTGATTGCGTGTGGTGTTGAGGATGTCCCCGATAGCTTCCATGATAATGTCAATATCAAACTCCTCAATCTGCTCCTCTTGAGATTGGAATGGTGTGGATATCGTTTTGAGAGGGATGAGGACTGCAATCCTTTTGATCGATTTCAGTTCACGCTGAAAATAGTCGACCTGATCACGATTGCCCGTTCTGTGTGCGATGAGCATCTGCAAACTCAATCCGTCCATCAGCGTCTGAAGAATTGTGTTCTTCGCAATTCCATTTCGTGATTCATTCGTCATGGGAACCTCCACTTCAAACATTTCCAGATGTGATCTCAAAGTCGTCACATGAAATTGAATCTCTTTGAGATGTCTTTGGAGAATGTGAAAAGACGGGCTCAAAAGGATCGGAAGGTCATGGTCTTCCTGAATCCATCGTTCCCAGTCCACCCCGAAGCATTTTCTCGCATTCGCCACAATTCTCTTCAGTTCATCAGAGGGAGTTTCTGGAATTCCGCCACTTGCGAGCATCAGTTCATACTCCATCTCAGCCGTGTCATTCAGCACCATGTTTTGCTTTGACCTGACGAGAAATGACTTTGCGGTTTCGAGATCTCCTTGTTGAAGAGAGAGTCGAGATCTCAGAAGGAGCCCTTTCGCTAAAACACATGTCAGACGTGATTTCTCCGTCTCGTCTTCACATTGGTTGATCTTCTTGATCAGATCGTTTTCATCTTTCTGGAGTGTACCGTCCAGCCCAGCGGGAGGATTCTTGCGATTCAGCGATTGCCAAAAAGACTCGTACTGGATGCGTTTGTTTTGGAGGTAATCTGTCTCGTTCTCCATGTCAACATTGATACGGCCCAAACTGTCGTCTGGAACAGCAGGAAGCATGAACTGTCTTTCGAGCGTGTGGTCAGTGATATCCACACTTGGCACATCGAACTCCAGCGATTGGTATGGCTGTTCTGCAAGCTTGACGGCTCTGTATTGCCAGTTGTCATTCTCGTAGTCCAATTTGAATCCATCAACCCACTGGCTGTGTGCTTCGATGACCTTCGATTGATCATACGGAGATCCTGACTACTGCTGTGTTGAGGCACCTTGAGGAATGGCATCATTTGGTGTTGATGTCGTTCTCCCCATTTTTGATCTTCGGGGAGGGAAAGGCAATCGATAGGTATCTGGTGTCCCTGGGAGTTCACTCGAATATGTGATCTGAATGAAGTTTTTTGGCTGCAAAGAAGGCGGCACAGTTGGCCACAATTCACTGCTCACCTTCTTGTGTTGGATGACAGCTGGAGCTGGAGTTGAAACGAGATCAACATGGATATGGATATCATTCGGTTCCGAAGATTGGCTGTTCTGTTGGTTTGTCTCTGTGCTGGGCTGGATCACCTGAAAGGTGATTTCTGTCGAAGTGTAACAATACTTTGGTTGATTCCAACGATTGGTCTGAGTGTGTTCTTCAGCAGACTGAATTCCGGTTTTGATTGAACGATCCAGGACAGTAAGCAGGTCGCGGTTCAGACTAATCATGGGATTACTATAGCTCACCCCTTCACAGCAATGGTCTGGAAAGCTTTCAGTGACAAGTGATCCACAGAAGGAACAGCGGACGGCATGTGGATTGTGGTTGATTGGCAGATCAACGAAGCGAGCCAAGACTGGAGCGGTGTTGGCAGTGATTGCACGACATCCGAAGTCTTCAACACCAATCTCTTCTTTTGCTTTGAACTGGGCAATCCAAATGTTCTGCATTGGGATGAACACATCCAGCTTGTTTCTGTTTGGTGGTGTGAAGGAGGGAAAGTTTACACTGTCTGTCATGAAGATGAATGACGGAAACATCTGGACTCGTTTCAAACGGTACAGACAAGCCAGGATGTAACACCATCTCTTCATCAGCTGGACATCTCTGTCGGATATGTCGCTGTTGGACTCAGTCGCGTCTTTGAGGAAGAATACACCGAGTGAATGGAGCTCGCGTGTGATTTTCTTGTATCTGAACATCAGAAGGATCGAATCGAACCCTGCGTTCGGTGGATGATTCGGGACGAGCTGACTTGTGACCACTTCCAATCGAGTCCAAGGCTCAGAACTGTCTCCAGACACAAAATCGTCGTTGGTGTCGAATTCTGTATCCGCATTGTTTGGAGGCGAAAGAGAAGTCAGAGCATCTTCAACAAGGCAACGCTGGAAGAGGAAATCCAATTGTGGGTGGTACGCCTCAGTCTCATGCCTGTTGAAAGATGCAGCATCGGGAATGGTGATTGTTTCAATATCCAATGCATTATTCAGCATTTCACAAAGGCTCACTTTTGTTTTGGGGAACGAAACAGGCGTTCGGGGGGCTGTGTTTTGATCAATCAGTCTCAACTGTGTCAGAGTGAGGCCATTCTCAACAGCACGCAAACAAGCTTTTTGATGCTTGTCAGCGAAGTTTATTGCACCCAGATGCTTGTCGTATAGCGATATCAGGTTGAGTTTCGTTGATTCATTCTTCGTTTTGGTTGTTTGTTTTTGGACGTTTTGGGATGCATCCAGAGTCGCATGTTGTGTGTACCAGTTCACGGGATCAAATTGTGGAGAAGACGGGTGTATGGTTCGATAGATGTCATTTCGGATGCGTGGAGTGAACACGTCCCGCGGAATCATTCCCTGCGTGTGGATGGACTCTCGTGATTTCATCATCATTGAATTTGGGTCTATGTTGTATTCAAAGGGACACGGTATTGCATTGAACATGTGAATCATTTCTGGGAACAAGAGTGTCGGCACATTGTAGATCAGAATCGGTGCTTTGACATCTTTCGGTCCGGAAATGTGGCACCATCTTTCCTTCACATGAGATGTCAGGAGAACAACATGGTCACGTGGAGGGATGTAGTAACTGTCAAGAGTGAAGCTATTGGAAGAAGGAAAACGTGAAGAAGAGAGCGAAGATACTCATCCACAATGTGCCATGTTGTTCCTCGGAGGTGATTCTCAATTTGATTTTTGTTGTTCACAAACAGTTTGAAGAAGTGTGGGAAGTAATGGATGCTTGGCACGGTAACCTCTCCGATCTCAGTTGGCGATGAAAAAACATGGTTCGGGTGATAACTTTCATCTTCTTCTTTTCCTTCCCACGGGAGAGACATTTTGACTTTGTAAGTGTAGCAGAATGTATCTCGTATTATGTTATCAGGGTTACGGACCTTTCTGTTGATTGAGACGATAGCCTTTCCGTTTGAGGTTAATTTGTCGCTTTGACATGATTGTTCATCATAATCACAAGGGATCTGCTTTGTGTCAAAGTTGATCTGATTCTTATTCACAAAGATGAACGAGGGTTCACCTTTTCGTGCTGTTTTAACTTCCTAAAGCAAGTGGAGATTGAATAAAAGGAACATACATTGGCCCCAAGACTCAGAGTCAAAGTGAATAGTGGCATTCGAAGCGCAGATTTCCCAATCCCAGGTGTTCCTGTTACGATGTGAAAGATGGCTGGACTCGGGCTGAGTGAGAAACAAGTTTTCGTGTATCCGTTCGAGTTGAAGAGAATGTGGGAGAACAACGAGTAGGTCGATGGACGAAAGAGAAGGTCGATAGGCCGTTCGAGAAAATTGTTGGTGCTTTGTGATGTTGGGACGGACTTATACATATAATTGGCTTTGTTGAATAGCTTCACAGGTCTGGTTTTTTGTTCAAAATTTGGGATCTGAGGAGGAAGTGAATCGTAGGCGGAAGTAAAGTCTTTTAATGCCGCCTGAATGTCTTTGGTGATGAAGACGGTGCCTTTCGTTGGAGGTGAGGCAGCGGCATCAACGAGCTTGAAGAGTTCAGTGAGGTTCCTCAAGGCAAAGAAGATGAGGAGAGTGTCGTTTGATCGATAAATTGGTTTATACTGCCCGACACGACGACATGATCCAGCTGTAAAACGGTTGTATTTTTCTGAATAAAGAGACAATATGTTTTAATTTTCTATCAATGATAGTTGAGAGAGTTAGACACAGTTTGAGAAAAAATGAGAAGACAAAAAATTCTGAGTGACGTGAAAACTGTAAAACAAAAAAAATGATGGACATGCTCCTCGCGACATGACACGTG
Source organism: Blattamonas nauphoetae (assembly GCA_033064195.1). Classification (NCBI taxonomy): domain Eukaryota; phylum Preaxostyla; order Oxymonadida; genus Blattamonas; species Blattamonas nauphoetae. The sequence goes on along the minus strand of JARBJD010000147.1, from coordinate 107,589 downwards.
ATTCACTTCATCCTGCTCGATCCCTCTAACTTTTAATTGTTTTAACTTTACGAGAGAAACACTCGAGTAGTCAATCACTGAATGAGAGAACGATGTTTTCATTACTTTCTTGTGGGATCGAGTTCTCACCTCGCACGATTTTTGGACGAATGAAGTCCCTTGTGACATAAATCGCATAATTTTCGAAAAGAATTGATACGAGCGTTCACGAAATGTGTTTGATGAGGTTAAAGTCGGTAAAGAGTGTTTGAAGGTATTTCTAACCGATATTGACCTGTTTGATTCTTTGAAGTTTCATGTTTTTTCTTGTTTCATCAAGCTTTATCACCGAGAAGGAGCCGTGTGTGGTGGAGAGGGTCTATCTTTGCCTTGGCTCGTCACTTGATGGAAGCATCAGTGGAAGTTTCAAACGCATTCTGTTTTCACTGAAGAAAACTTTGGCAGAAAAACGAATCCCAACACATACCCAAATCCTGAGAGATAAGAGGTGACATGTGACCTTGATTCTTGGCGTGGTGTGTTTTTCTATCTGTCATTGTCGAATGTCTCTTGTCCTCTCCCCTCGAATTTGTTGAATCCTCAAACATCCAAAGCTCATCAATTCAAACCTTTCCAACGAGTGTTCTTTGTGAAAGTGAAACGTTTTGAAAATGATTGGAATGTGATGGAGGAACTCTGGGAGATGAACTGAGACAACTTGGATTCATTTTTGAGGATGCATTGGAAGGAAAGGCTTGACTTGCTGCTTTTCAGATCTCTCTTCAGTTGACCGACTGTGCTGTTGGACTCGTTTGAGATTTCGATCTGAACATTTTTCAAGATCTTGACGGTGTCAGGTTGTGGTAGGCCTTTTCATTTCGCGATTCGCTGTCAATACTCGACGATCAGCGTGTTGGTGTCCTTGGAGACGGTATTGACAGAGTCTCCCAGAATGCGAGCTGCCTCGTTTCTCCCCTTTCTTCTTCGTCTAGCCATCTTGATCTGTCTCTGTGTGGACATTGAAAATCATTGTTCCATTTGTGAGTGCAATCCGAGGTGAATCACGTGTCATGTCGTCAGACGCATGTCCCACTACAGTTACATTTCACGTCATTCTCTCTTATTTTTCACTGTTGTTCTTCCAAAAAAAGCACGGAGATGTATAACTCAAGGTAGTTGTTGGGAGTGAAAAAGGAACTCTCAACTCTCTCTTGTTCCGTGAAAAAACAAAAATTACAGCCGGATCTTGTCATCGTGTCGGGCAGTATATTCATTTGATGTTGACTCATGCGAATGGCAGATTCGTATTTTCCTGTTTTCGACTCAAGTATGGGTTGTCACTTTCATTCGTCAACCAAGACCAACATCATTATAAAAACTCTTCTAAACCACGAAGAAGACGTGTTTTGAGAAAATTGTCGATTTAGCCGATTTATGTGAGTGAAAAAAATTAAAAAAGTCTTTCAAACAAATCAAGAGCAGTGAAAATTAGGTGTTTGATAGTCATTGTCTTGTTCTCAACACGTTCCTTCGACGGAAACAGCACAAATGTAATTCGTTTTCTGTTGTCTCGTTTGTCGATTTGGATCCGGACTGTCGGACGGAGGTGGGAGAGTCGTTCAAACACCGCCTCTTCCGTCGCGTGGAGGGGAAGGTTGTATACAATCATCTCGCAATCCGGGTCGATTCGTTCAATGTACGAAGTGGGAATGAGTCCTTCTTCGCCAGTCTCCTTGTTTCGAGCCAGTGTCCATTCATCTTCATAATCCTCCACAATCTCCACAATCATGTCACATGTCACAGTCAATCCGTTCACATACGTCTTATCACGAGTGAAAGGATACAAAATTCGTCCTTCTTGCGTCATATCTGTCTTTCGTAATTGTCAATTTGACTTGAGAAAAAAGCTGTGGCTTGATCTTCATCAAATGTAAGTTACCCCTTATAACAAGAAATTGCGAGAAAAAACGATCATATCCAATCATAATTTTCCTTATTTTGTATACTGGCGTGACCAAGCCTCATGACTCTGTTAGTGTCACTAACATTTTCTTCTACAGTGACTCCTAATTCCTACTAATTCCTAATGCTCGTCACGTCATGTCATCTTCTTCAGTCGCGGTTTCTAGAAAAAGTAGAAAGAGAGGAATCAAGAAACTTTGTGAATTGAAGGACTTCACTCCGAAGAGTCTTCACCGTCATAATCAACGTCTGAGGTGGAATCGGTCATTGTCAATCGACCAAACGACTTTGTTTTTCTTTTTTGTGTTACTCTTCTCCCTGGAGCAGCTGATAAGAAAGCTTCCACGTCCGCAATTTTGGAGTTGTCAGCAAACACTTCAGGTAAGAGTGAACCTTGGGGAGGTTCTTTGGAGCTGTCTCTGAGGATTCCGCCTCGCCCAAATGCCTGTTTGATCGTCTCCTTACAGCAGGTCTTGTTGATTGCTGATTCTGAGAGAAAAATCAAATGCTCCATAGTGTCGTGATGGTCTCCTCCTCGCAAAACCTGGAAATTTTTCTTATAGGCAGCAAAAATACCCAAATCGAGAACTTGGAGGATGTGTGTGGTGCCACCTGGTGGAGTGACAAGGACAATCCGATTGTCCTCCAGGCGCTTCAGTACCTCTTGGGTGACATGACTCCCACATCCATCTGCCATGAGAAGTGCCTTCTGTCTTGGTCGATTGATGTCATCGCGAATTGAGTTCACCAATGGAATGAACACCCTGTCAATCCAATCCAACATGAGACAAGCATTCATCCCTCCTGAGTTGGAAAGGCCATAATGATTGTCAACTCCGAGGATAAGTCCTTCATTTCTAGTCTGCTCCACACTGAATGGAGGTGGGATGGCGTAGTAGGGGATGATGAGGTTGTAATCGAGGGAGATGCATGCGAGAAGCGTGAAGCGCTTCTCCGATCTGTCGACAGCCATTCGCAGTTCATTGTCGGAAACGTCTGTTGGAACAATCGCAAGTTGAGTATGAGTGTCTGACCAGGACTGATATCCCACTTCATCAATATGGAACACGAGACAATCTGGAATACCCTTTAATGCATTCTCCAGAATTTCTGCATACTTCCGAATGTCAGAACCTTTTATTCTCATCCGTGTCTCTTCTCTAGGACGCCTTTCGACAACTTTAAGATCTTTGTGTCGATTATGGAAAGCAACATACCAACTATTCCCCACGATCTTGCCCTGAAGCTTGGAGGCCGCACTATTGATTTCGGTTGGGGTAAACACAAGTCTTCTCTCCCATCGGGTCTTTCCTGCCTCCACTATTTCCAATTCCTGTTTCCACGGCAACGCCATCGATTTTTTGTCAACCTGCTGTCTCACTCCATCATCATTTCGAATCTGAGAGACCAATCCTTGAGAGCATTGCATCATTTCTGACAGTTGGAGAGGTGTGATTTCCGGAATTCTTCCCTCCTTCTCCAGATTCACCAAAAAGCGTATTACGGCTGATACGGTTGGGAAAGTAGTTTTCGAAATTTCCTCCAAGAACCAAAACGACTGCGACATCGTGCCGTTGATGTCAACGTACTTCAATGCTCCTTCAATGGATACTGAAATAGGGTCGTCGCGAAGCATAATAGATGTTTGGTTGTCGAGGTGGTCGAAAGTCTCGAATGACATGACACGACACGTTATTCGTCAATAGCCGGAATTAGGAGTCACTGTATGGGTCAGATCAATCCTTCACTCAGAAATATGGTTGAAAGTGATACAATAATGTCTTAATCGACACTAAAACATGGATAAGAAGATGAAACTGTCAGAAGGATACATGAGTGACATGGCCAAATGACGTGTCAGTCAGTCATGGACAAAAGTTTTCGTCATCCATGGATAGCGTTAATGGACAGACGACTATTTCTCATTTTAACCTAAACACTTCACATCAATGAAAGACAACAATTTCTGAAATAGGAGAGAAAAAGAGTCTGTTGAAATCACAAACCTGACATTGTTCGATCGATTTCCGGAGGTCGATTTCATGGAATCGTCAATAACCAGTATCCTTTCAGTGGAAGAAGAGATGCGATGAGATGAGGGTGTTCCTGTGTGGAAAACGTGCCATCTCCACTCCTCATCGAGATCCTGTAGAAAAGGAGAGAAAAACGTGTGAAAACAGTTTTATTCTGTCGTTCTTGCCAATACAGGTAGATTGAGAAGACTTTTCAATCAAACTTGGAAAAACGAATGCGATCTTCCCATCGGCTCCATCTCTAGCTTTCCGGCAAGGGGTCCTTTCGTTGATCATCTTTCTTACCTCCATTCGACAGTATACCCCCATCTATTCAGACATTCTCTCGCAAATCGCACATGTAACGATGCTACTACTCTCCAGGACGCCATCTTTGCGAATGTCTTCTTTGTTCTGAAACACGTCGTCAACGCCATTCTCTGCGCGTTGTTCACTCTTGATCCTGGCACTCAGCAACCAATCATTGCCCATGCTGTTTCTCGTGGCCATATAGTCGGATGATCGATCACCAGAATTCTTTCTCGTCTATTCAACAAACTAACTGTCCACTTTGCTCTGAAATCCGTGAAGAATGTTGTTATTCAGCGCTAATTTGAGGTCGTCGGTTTTCACTACCTGGATGCGACTTGTTATATGAATTCAGACATCCCGATCCCCAACGCCCACCTTCCTCTTCGTCTCTCACTCTTTGCCAATTCACCGACTGTCCCAGCTAAGATTACCTATCAACAGTCAATTAGTGGCCGAATGCAGGACAATTCAGATTTTGACATCATGAAAACGTTCCTCGCGCTTCAGGGGCTGATTGTGGAGATGCAAGGAACTTCGTCATCTTTCGTCAACACTCAGGCCTTTGTTTCTTCCCTTTCCGTCAACAGCCATCCCACAAATGCTGGCGAGTAGTTGATTGTGAAGAATTACTATCATAATCTTCGACAGATTAGAACGTGCACGGATCGTACTTCTTCCAAATCAATCATGACTATCAACGAACTACGAAGCCACTTGTCGCTCTAATTCGAGCAGATGAGGCGAAGGACGAGCAGGAAGAGGACACGGGACGGCTCCAGAGAAACCTGGCAAAGTTCATCCCACTCATCCATCTTCTCAAAGACATCGCACTTCTCTCGCCCAACGCTGTAGCGATCCTCTTCTCACGCGGCCTGTCCATCCATATCTCCGACTTCCTGTCCGGAAAGAGGAGCCCGTCCCGATCAACGCAGAGTCAGGCTGAAATCACGCTGCTAACGGAAGATGACTGCCAGATCCCGCCGAAAGATGAAGAACACGCAAAGGCTGCACTCGGCGCGCTGTTGTGTACGACAGTGGTGAGTGTGAGTCATCTGGAAGACGAAGGCTGGCGGACACACATTTCGATGAACGGGATCGTATCGTCGAGTCTGTGCAGGATGTCGCCCGTCTCGTCGACAATTATGTTGTGTGGGCAGTCATACAGCACCACAGCCGTCCTCACGCTCTCCAGCATTTTGTGCTTCGATTGCATGGATTCGTTCCAGAGAGACATATACATAAGATGCATCAGACGGGACAGTCAAGAAAGGTTTGCTTTTGAGAGGAGAGAGCGATTCCGTGCTGTCCAGACTCAACTTTTTCACAGACAATGCGGTCGATCTGATGAATGGAGCTGTCCAACAGAATTCGTTCCTCCACACTGAATCGGTGTTCTTCCTGATCAGATCTGAGGCAGGCCCATCCCCTTTGTCTGAACGGACAACTCCCAAACAACTCTCTCCTCTGAACCTCATCTCTTCCCGTCCGTTCAGCCCGCTCTGACGTCAGCACACCAATTCGGAGTCACCTCCGTTCGACAACTTTAACTCATTCAATCATGCACTCCATGTAGTCGATGGGCGAGAGTTCTGTGTATCTCGGTCAGTTCGGCGGATGAACAGGACAAGAGGAGCACACTGGAGGGATGTTGCGAATGTTGTGGAGAGGGACACAAACGAAGGGAGCGAATAGGAGAGGAGGGAGACGAGGGGCGGAAAGAAGCGAATCACAAATCTTAACTTCGTTCAAGTTTTCTAGTCTCACACGTTCCCCTCTTTGCGTACTCGTTGCCGACGAAGTGGAAGGAAGGTGGAGAATGATCTGATTGTTGGTGATGTGAAACAAGAATGAGGGAGAAGGGCATATTGGTTGTAACTTCGATCTTGAATGGAACACGATTGAATGAAGTCACAATGGACGATACAGATTCAGAATGGAGAAAGAAAGTGAGAGAAGGAGAGGTGGAAGAGGGTGGGTGAAGCTACAATCTGAAAGTCCATTGGTCAGTTTCACGGTGTATGGTGGGCTCCTTCATGAATAGGTTCGTGATTGATGTCAGCTTTATCACATTAGACTCGCAAAACTGAGGATTGAGGGAGAAATGGATTGTGTTTGGTTCGATCAGCCCTTTGACCTCAATGCTGTTCTTTCTCTTTTGATTTTTGCCTTCTTTCTGCCAACACACTTCACTTTTGTCATGAGAGTATCGTTAAACGTTGTTTCTTCAAAGTGGGTTAGCCGTTGATGAAGCGTGGATTTTTGAAATATTTGTGATCTGTCCCATATTGTGAAAACTCCTGGTCACTGACCGTCAGTACTTTTTGGTAAAAAGTGACCGGTCACCCCCGGTCAGGCCAGTATACTTGTTTTGTATACTGGCGTGACCAAGCCTCATGACTCTGTCAGTGTCACTAACAGTTTCTTCTATGGGTCAGATCAATCCTTCACTCAGAAATATGGTTGAAAGTAATACAATAATGTCTTAATCGACACTAAAACATGGATAAGAAGATGAAACTGTCAGAAGGATACATGAGTGACATGGCCAAATGACGTGTCAGTCAGTCATGGACAAAAGTTTTCGTCATCCATGGATAGCGTTAATGGACAGACGACTATTTCTCATTTTAACCTAAACACTTCACATCAATGAAAGACAACAATTTCTGAAATAGGAGAGAAAAAGAGTCTGTTGAAATCACAAACCTGACATTGTTCGATCGATTTCCGGAGGTCGATTTCATGGAATCGTCAATAACCAGTATCCTTTCAGTGGAAGAAGAGATGCGATGAGATGAGGGTGTTCCTGTGTGGAAAACGTGCCATCTCCACTCCTCACCGAGATCCCACAAAAATCCCATCCATACTTTGTTTTTATGACACTTCTGATTTTTACTCGTTTGAACTTGATTTAACTTGAAATTTAATTGAGGTGAGATCCAGCACACTGAATTAACCGATAAACTGACTGTGTCTGTGGTCTGGTACCATTTTAGTCGGATCAACCCTTTTCTCCACAATAAAATCCCAAAAAATCCCAGACGAGAAAACATCAATATTCCTGCTCTTCTCAATTTGATCATCGATGTGATGGCGGAGAAATGCCGAATCCTGATCATCCCCAAAATCCCAGGGGATGGGACTGTGAGATCGTTCCATTCGGATATGTGGTTGTTTGACTTTTCGTTCTCCCTTTTAATCTCGATTCTCTAACTTTCATTCACAGATTTTCAGGTGATAGATCATCCCACCCTTCAAGGAACCAGAATAACTAATGTCAAGCGGCTTTATGAAGGTGGCTATCACTTTGCCACATTTGCAGTAATCGATCAAAATGGAAAACCACGAAGCAAACGTGAAAAACAGTGCCTGGAGGGTCCAGATTCAAACTGGTGCATGGCGAGAGGGCGTTCAGATCGACTGAAAGCACATTCGTGTCGCGATACAGCCCAACATCCCCAAATTGATTCAACACTGTCTCGCTCTCCTGCAACTGATGCTGTCTTACCTCACACCACTCTTATCCAAGCAGCTTTTCTTGAGGTTGTGGCACACCTCAACATTTCGTTCAAAGGAGGACAATCCAGAGTTCTCCATCAATTCTTGGTGGATGTCGCTGTTACTGCCCGACAAAACATGCACACACCTCCGGAACTCATTTTCCCTCGTATGACCCGACAGAAAATCTCGATTGGGATGAGACAGAGGAGTGAGGAGCTTCGGGAAGAGTTGGTTCATTGGATTGGTGGTAGAATGGTTTGTCTTTGCGTTGACGGAGCTCGGGTGGGGAACAGAGACTTCAACATTTACATTGTTCATGACACACACCATGAAAACTCAGCAACCTTCTATGCGGCCAGAGAAGAGGGAAAGACTCGTGACGAACTCTCCACTAACATTGCGGCTGTTGTTGAAGAAATTAGAGGATGTGGAGGTGAAGTGGCTTCTATTGTGACTGATGGTTTTGTTGGTTTCGTTCGGGCTTTGGGGGCACATTCAAGTCACGAGGTGCCTCATCTTGCTTCTCATCTCTCAAATCATCAGATTCTCCCATTTCGATATCCGTGTGCTGCCCATCTCACGAATAATGCATTTGGAGACTGGATTCAAGCTCACAGACTCCTCACCGAAATTTCAGAACTTGCAAAACACGTTTGCCACGAAGCGAAATTACGCGGGATTCGTGCACTCTTTTCTACTAATCCTCCTACGTTTGTGGACACGAGATGGATAAGCATCGCTCCACAATTGAAATGGATTGCTCGGAATAGCCACGTCCTTCTACAGCATAATCAATTCAACTTCAATCAAGACAACAGCACCAAGTTCAAATTCTTCGCTGAACTCGTCTTGCCCGTGGACACGCTTGTGTCTCATCTCGAATCAGATTCGACGACAGCAGAGATGGTGTTTCCAATGGCCATTCAATGCGTTCATGAATTGAATGAACAATATTTCAGTGTTCATCACACACAACCAGAGTATGCTGAACTCATCGACTCTCTCATCGCCAAACTCCGATTTCGCCTTCTCTCAGGCGATACAGGACACTTATTCGGACTTGCCTTCTCTTTGACTCGACTTGGTCGACATGCTCTCCAGACACATCGATTCCCCTTTCCTCAGTTGTCTCCGTCCCAATGTGCCTCGTCGTACAAACCGCTTGATTGTCGAAATCACACGGAAAACGATGGACAAGCTATGGCAGATGATTCGAGTGTCGTTGAGAACGGAGACAATGACGACACACTGGAGTACGACCAATCGATTTGGACGACGACGATTTTGAACTTGAGGAGGCTGTACTGGATGAAATGGATGATGAACTTTCGAATCGGACGATTGAAACCAGGTATCAAACACAACGACGAGAATGGGAAGCCGAATTATCAGACACTCATCTCCAACGAATGACATCCAGGACTGTGATCGTTGTTGACGATGATAATGAGCCATTGGGTCGATTGGAAGAGGATGGACGCGACATCGAAGAAATAAGCGGAATGCTGAGAGATAATGATGCAATGGATTCAGCCAGTCCTCGATTCTGTCCCTCTCTTCAACCCACGATTGATCATGATTGGTTTCACCATTTGGAACTAACCCTCGATTTCGACCTTGCTCGTTCATTTCCAACTGTTCAATTCGAGATCAGAATGCAAGCTGTCTCATCATTCTCGAATTGGATCAATTTGTCTCTTAAACTACCGAATGTGCATCATCTCCATTCTGGCTCTAGAATTTTCTGGGAGGCGAATACTCAAACACATCATCAGCTCGACTGGCGATACTCGCCTTTCACCCTCTTGTCGATGTATGCCACTCGCGCACTCTCGACAGTTGCAACTGAGGCATCGTGTGTAAGAGCTATCTCAACGATGAAAAGGATTGTGGGAAAAAGAAGGTATCACCTTCACCCAGAAACTCTAGAACGTCTGTTGCGCGTATCTCAGAAAGCTGCCATGGAAGAGACGCAGCCGCAAGCTAAGAAAGGGCCTGGCCCAGGACAAGGACAACAATGATTTTCGACTTGCTGACTCAAGCGTACCAGAATCTATCAATCTCTTTTTTCTCATCACCACACAGTTTTGACCATTCATGGAGTTTTTGTGTTGGCATTTTTATGAAAAGAGGCAAGAAAACGATTGATTCACTAGACATGAGGTCAACACAACTTTGAGAACGGTAAGATATCGGTCTTGTCTTTCAGGGTCTTCTTCGTATCCTCCTCTTTCTCCATCTCTCATTCATCCACTCTTCTTCTGCTCGCTTCACTTCTCCTCTCACTCAGCCCTCCCCTCTTCTCGTCCTGTGAACCCTACTTCTCTTCCCCCATCACTTCACACTCCTCCCAGCTTCCCAATCTTCAACAATCGAGTCGACATCTCTCTCTCGCTCCCACTCCGACCCTCAATCCCCCTCATCGCTCTCTCTCCCTCGACCCCCAAACCCAAATCCTCCCCATCTTCTTCTCTCCTTCCCCTCCGAGTCTCACTCGATTCCCAGAAACCCCTCTGTCGTCCTCCTCTCTCTCCTCCTTCCCTTCCACACTCCCCCCTTCTCCTCCACCCCTCCCGAATATGACGAGCTCACGTCACTCGCACTCTGCGGCTCTGATCCTTCATCCACCAACACTTCCCTCTTCCCTTCTCCCAATCCACTCGACACCTTCACCACTCCACCCTCCTTCCACACCGTTCGCACTAGTTTCTGAAGCGAGTACCCTCGTTCTGTCATCGATGTCGCCGAGTGACTCCCAACTCCAACGGACGTGCATAGCTGGAAATCGGAAATCTGACCCCACCACAATCGTGTTGTGATAGGAATGAACACTGCGTCCGTGTCCAACGAGTTGCAATAGCGATATGTCACAAGAATGACACCAAATTCCTTCACCTCGTTCAGCTTCTGTCGATCCATCGCCGGAACAAACCCTGTTCCATCCGACGTCGGCGAAGATGTTTTCGACAACTTGAAGTTGATCAACAGCTGCCTCTCTTCCCCGCTCACAAGTTCAGTCGTGTCCAAAGGAAGTACGGTCACCATTTCCTTGCGCTTGTTCTGGTTGTGCCGCATCTCCGCATGAAAAAGTTGGTGTAGGCTGGCACTTTTCGAGAATATCCGTTCCGTTGACGCCGCCCATGTAAACACACCTCCACCACGAAGTGCTCCCGTCCGAAGCACGTTTTCTTCCTCCGTAGTCTGCATCCCGTCGCCCACAGTTGAGATCACAAATGAGACCGATATCGAATATGGATAGTTAGATGCACGTCTTCTGATTGTCTGAATCATCCACATTTCGAACAATCGGATCAGTGTCCAGAGAAAGATGAACATATTGTTCAAATCCTGTGACGTTTGGAAGGCAATGGATGTCTTCTTTGAGGAGCGTGATGCACTTTCGAAGGGCCTGGATTTTGAGAGACCATATCGAGTTGGAAGAGATCTGATCGCCGATGTCCGAGTGAAGGAGTATATTGGACTGTATACCAGTAGTTGGAGTGTCATGATGCTCATTTGAGGACATGGACGAAGAAGTGCGAATTGATGTGTTGTGTGTGACCTGAAGAAGAAAGAATCGACAATTGAGAGAAGATGAACAAAGACACAGAAACAGTTGATGACAACACGTGCAGGGATTGAAGAACGTAGTCGATGAATAAACGCAAATCGTGAAAGACGCATCACTGGCCAGACATACCATGAATGCACCATCTGCGACATCGAGTCACCAGAAGAGAATAAGATATCAGTACAATCATTCAAAAGAGAACGAGAAATGGAATGAGACTGTCCTTCATGAATGATGTGGTTTCAGAACGGATCGTGGGTGTGATCGTCTCTGTGAACTGAATTCACAATTTCTGACATTTGCCAGGTCATATCTGAAAATGCGGTACAATTCAACGTCGTTTTGGCAATTAATAAATCGTGAATCGAGTTTAACAAAAAAAAATGGGGAAAAATCCCACCAGAAATCCCACCTTTTTGCGTCCCATCCCACTCAAAACATGTCTACACTAAAACATGGATAAGAAGATGAAACTGTCAGAAGGATACATGAGTGACATGGCCAAATGACGTGTCAGTCAGTCATGGACAAAAGTTTTCGTCATCCATGGATAGCGTTAATGGACAGACGACTATTTCTCATTTTAACCTAAACACTTCACATCAATGAAAGACAACAATTTCTGAAATAGGAGAGAAAAAGAGTCTGTTGAAATCACAAACCTGACATTGTTCGATCGATTTCCGGAGGTCGATTTCATGGAATCGTCAATAACCAGTATCCTTTCAGTGGAAGAAGAGATGCGATGAGATGAGGGTGTTCCTGTGTGGAAAACGTGCCATCTCCACTCCTCACCGAGATCCTGTAGAAAAGGAGAGAAAAACGTGTGACAATTTTTTCCCTCATCTCTCTTCAGTCGACATTGCCGACATACCAAACGCTCTATCTTGTCCTGATAATGAAGATTCTGTTTCAATCGGAAGTCTGGCATTCTCTACGGGTTACTACTAACTGTGTTGAAATGATCGTCTCATCGATGCCTCTACAGCTCGTCAGTCTGGATGAGAAAATGGGAGAATCTTCAGTATCAGGACAAGATTGAGCGTTTGGAATGTCGGCAATGTCGACTGAAGAGAGATGAGGGAAAAAATTGTCACACGTTTTTCTCTCCTTTTCTACAGGATCTCGGTGAGGAGTGGAGATGGCACGTTTTCCACACAGGAACACCCTCATCTCATCGCATCTCTTCTTCCACTGAAAGGATACTGGTTATTGACGATTCCATGAAATCGACCTCCGGAAATCGATCGAACAATGTCAGGTTTGTGATTTCAACAGACTCTTTTTCTCTCCTATTTCAGAAATTGTTGTCTTTCATTCTCGTGAAGTGATTACGAAAAACTTGAAAGAAGTTGAAAGTTCATTCGCCAGATGGCAATGACGAAAACTTTTGCCCATGACTGAGTTGTCAGTCCCATTTTGGATCTCTCACTTTGGGTCTGATCAACAATTCTGTATTTGGGACAACTATTATATTCGAAAGTTTGCATTTCTTTTGTATTAACTGTCTGTTTCGCCCAAATATCCTCGTTTCACGTTCAAAGACGTCTTGATCCGACAAAATTTGAGATGGTGGAATTTAGTCGCAATCACAACGCGATAGATATTAAGCCTGCCTTCTTCTTGTTTTCACTCTTGTTATCGCCTCACGATCCTCGTTTGTCGTTGATAGATGTCTCGATCATTGTCGATTTTGACATGTGTACAGGGTTCAAAATTCCTCAAGACAGTTAATCACGTCAAAATATTATTCATATTAGTATAATTCCACATAGACGTCACATGCAAACGAATACGAGTTCAAAGTCACGTCATTCAGATGTAGTGGTAGTAGTATAGAAGACGAAAGGAGAACCACGTTGGCAGAGACACCACTTCTATAGCTTTTTCTCCATGCCGATTGACAATTCTGAAAATACTTGAAGTAAAAGTCATTTTCATTTCAGAAAGTTGTCAATCTTAGAGAAATATTCTCTGACAGAGTTCAGTTACTTCATACTTTCAAGTTGAAGCAAAATTTCGAAAATTTTTCAAAAATGCAAAAACCTTGATTTTGGCGGAAGCTGGTGTATTTTTTTCAAGGTTCCGAAGGTTGCGACACTTCTCATCGGTCGCTTTTAGACCGGCATCGGAACTCATTTTTATCGGTTTGAGTTCCGGAGACGTACGTTGGTCTTGCCAAGGGCCTAGACCATGCCAAAGGGCTAGTTATGTGAAATTAAATGCTTCCGCCAGGGATTGAACTTGGGACCTTCAGCTTAGTAGTAGTAGTGCGTGCACTCACTACTACCACTAAACTATCCGGTCTTGAAAATATCCCGGAAAATCAGAAGCCTTGTACCCGAAAAAAGTACTATATAGTAGATTTGAAAATTTGAAAATGTGACGAAAAAATCAATATATAGCAAAAATGCTCCCGTGAAAAAGTCGTGCTTTTAAACGAGGGTAAAAAAAGTGACCAAAAAAATCAATATATAGCAGATTTAAAAGTTGAAAACTGTGTCAATAAATTCAATATATAGTAAAATTCCTGACGTGAAAAAGTCATGCTTTTAAACGAGGGTAAAAAAAGTGACCAAAAAATCAATATATAGTAGATTTGAAAATTTGAAAATGTGACAAAAAATCAATATATAAGTAAAAGTCGCTCCCGTGAAAAAGTCGTGCTTTTTAACGAGGGTAGAAAGGTGGACAAAAAAAGGAATATATAGCAGATCTGAAAATTCGAGGTACAAGGCATTGGAAAAATCTGGCATTTCCAGGACCTCCTAGCACAGTAGGTAGAGCGGGAGGTCTAAAGGTATACTCGGCCTTTGAGCCGTGGGATCGAATCCCGCCATCGGCAAAACTTTCGACAAAATTTCAAAAAAATTCAAAATACCACAATTCAAAAATTCAAAAATTCAAAATTTCCAAAAAAAGTAGAAGTATGAAACCTCGACGTAATTTCCCTTGATACTCAGGCAAAATGGTGCCCTCGTGGCTAATGCGTAGAACGAATTGAAGGTTGGATTGGAGCGGGACGAGCCGGGAGGTTGTCCCCGGAGGTTCACTGTGGGCATCACTTCAATGTGACCGTAAATCATGCCCCCCAAGACCTTAACCCTTCAAGGAATTCGCCAGCAGTAGTCATTGAGTAGGATCACGATAGATTGATCCCCAACGGAGTATCGGGTTGTCCTACGGTACAATCATACAAAAACTTGAAAAAGGAAATGATGAACGATTGACACACATTGGAGATTGATCTGACTGATCTCGCCAAATCTTGATCTCAGTCAAATCCTGTCATATAATAGTGCAATCAATCATGATCATTCACAACAACATCCAATTTTAGTCAACAGGTCGTGAAATGAGACCACAAAAAGGAATACGGAAAGAGTTAAATTTGACTTCTTATTCTTGTCTCTATCCATGGCTCTCTCACTATATTACTCTTTTGTTGATTCGGTTCGTTTGATTTTCGTGATGGGATGGACAATCCGCTCCTCAATTAGTGTCTCAATATCATCGAGTGGGAGGATAGCTGGAGAATTGTGTTTGATCCTGGTGAGAATCGCCAGATGCTCTGTGGACAAATTCCCTCGTTCTTTTCGTTTAGTATATTGTAATACAGAGAATTCTCTCTCTGTCGAGACAGTTGTTGTCGAGATGGTAGCAATTGCACTGACGAGTGGAATGATGGAGGAACACGGCGAAAACCGAGAATCTGTCAGTATGAGGTTGATGATTTCGGTTGGAGTCCGGAATTGATCCGAAAAATGATCCTGATAAATCGCTTTCAGCATTCTCCAGTGCGTCGTCGTTCGGTGTTTCAAAATGTTGGGAACGAATCTGTTGAACGTGTTGGCGATATTCAAGATCAAATTGTCATTTTCTGGTGAATCACGGCTGTTGAGAACATCATCAGTAAAGATTGCAAGGTTCGAACAGTCAGACGGTTCTAACATTCTGATCGAGATCCTTCTCCTCAATTCAGCTGCCCACATCTGACATTCCTGCTACACCGACTCGATAAATGGTTCGAGATGTTCTTTCCCACTCTCAGCAATGACCGACTGTAACTTTGTTGGAATGGAAGTGTTGGTGAGATCGGAAAGTTTTTCTTGCAGTTCGGTGATTCGTGCAGATGTTTGAAAGACATGGAGGTTGTCTGTCTGGAGTCGAACGTTTGTTTCTTCAGCAATGTCAAGGAGAATCTCAAGGGCGGCCAAACGCAGTAAGTTCTCTGGATTAGAGAAGAATTGAAGTAGTGAGAGGATTTTTGGGTCGGTGGTTGGTTGAAGAACTGACATTATGACATCAGAATATTTGAATGCTTGAGTGCACGTGTTTGTGCAAGTACTCCAACGCACTTGGATTGGCTTGGCGAGTTTTCGGACTGGAAGTTGACGGCGTTCCAGTTCGGCAGCGAACTTTTTTTTATTTGTGTGACTTTTGGTGATCTGATGGATAAACAGAGCTGCATTGTGGATGATAATAGCAGTGATTGATTTTGGATCTTTTTGGAAGGTGTCTTTGAGCGACAGTTGTAATTTGTGGACGTCACAGTGTGAGTGAAGGATCAATGGATTGTCATGTCTCAGTTCGGTGATGAAACCGTGATGAATGCCAGTCATTGACGCGTCACCGTCCGTTGCGACGGATGCGATCTGGCTGACGGTGAGGCCAGTTCCCACCAACATCTTCTTGAATTCATGGTAAATCTGTAATCCAGTACTTCCTTCGTTCATCTCCGCCAATCCAAGAAGGATTGTCTTTGGCCTCTTACTTTCATCCAAAAAACGAAGATTTACACAAAACATTGAAGTGGACGTATTATCGGTGGATAAGTCCAACATCAAGGAAATGGGTATTAATCCACGAATTGAGGATAAAAGTGGTCGTTGGTAGAATCGGTCGATCCTGTCCGCCAGATCCCAGAAGAGCTTGTATTCAGACTGGGACGAGTCAGTGACAAAGAAACTATTGTCCACTGAATTCAAGGTGTTTGTCAGAGTCTTAAAGTCGTTCACAGATGCGTGGCGATGGGCAATATAATTCACAGCACGGATCTGGTTTTGTTTCTGTTTTCTCCGTCCATCCATCATGTCAACATCCCGAGATTGCTGAATCCGTTCTTGATCTTGAAGCCACAATCTCACCGCTCGACTGTGGGTTTTGGTTTTCATGTGATCGAGGACGGAGTTCACATGGGTAGGCTGCGCTGGAACGGATACATATTTATCCCTCGACTTGGATATGCTATTTTGGTGGCGATGGCATATCCGGCAGACTATTCCAGATGGGGATACGATGTATGACGACTGATCATCCAGATGAAGACATTCCTGTCGATTTGCCCACTTTTGGTATTTCTTCAATTGCTTTTGCGTGAGGACAGGTGGATTGGTGAGTATGTCATCAGCTCCAAGTGTGTTTGATTCTGCTCCAATATCGTCGTCGATCAGCATCGTTGTAAGGAATTCGGTGTCATCTTCTTCCTGTGGATGATTTCGAGCCTGCCGGTGAAGTCTTGCATTTCTTACACTGAACTGACTAAGTGTCTGTTGAATGAGGACAGATTTCGAGAACATGTCTTGGAGTGAGAACGATTTTTCGATGTGAGCCAGGATTCGAAGTCTCCTAATTTGGCGACAGATCTCAGGCCCTCAACTCGTCCTGAGGTTCATTGATCCCGGTTTCGTGGAATTTGATCTGACAATATCAGAAGTGTGACGATTGAACGATGAAGGCTTGAATGATGAATGATTGAATGACAAGTTGAAATATGATACCTCGACGTAATATCCAAGATGCTCAGGCAAAATGGTGCCCTCGTGACTGATGAGTAGAACGAATTGAAGGTTGAATTGGAGACGGTGGATTCCTAGGAATCCGCCCCGGGGTTCATGTTGGCTTCACTTAGATGTGACCGTAAATCATGCCCACCCAAGACCTTAACCCTTCAAGGAATTCGCCAGCAGCAGTCATTGAGTAGGATCACGATAGAATGATCCCCAAAGGAGTATCGGGTTGTCCTACGGTAAAATCATACAAACTTGAATGAATGATGAATTGAATGAATGAATGATGAAGCTGAAAGTCGACACTGCAAAGAAGAAAAAAAACAAAAAAGAAAGAAGCAAGGAAGCAGGCTGACACAACAAGGAACAAAAAATAAAAAGTTCTCCACACATCACACTTCACTTTTGTTTTTTTTCAAGTTCAATTTTTTAATTTGTATTAAATGACAACAGTGAATACTACATACGAAAGACATCGAACAGAAGCCAAGCGAGCATTAATACAGTCAATGAAAGAAGAGAACTGTGAACTTGTCTCTGAGTATGTCAGACATAATATCCCAGTCATCTATGTTCATGAAGGTGTTGAGTGGAGAATAAAACCAAAGTTGTGGAATCAAGGAAACAGACCACACATGTCACAACGTCGACACTACACTCAATCGTTTGTGGAAAATGAACTGAGGAAGTACAACTGTGAACTCCTTGGTGAGTACAAGCAGGTTCCTGTTCCATCAGAGAAGAATTTAGAGTGTTTCTGATGTTCACAAAATTAACGCTGATTTTTTTTATTTGCATTTTTTATTTTGCATATGAAGAGTAAGTCCAGTTAGTGCAAGTGTGAGACGTCGACGTAACGTTCCAAGATACTCAGGCAAAATGGTGCCCTCGTGACTGATGCGTAGAACGAATTGAAGGTTGGATTGGAGACGGATGATCGAAAGATTGTCCCCGGGGTTCATGTTGGCTTCAGATTCTTTATCAAGAATGTAACCGTAAATCATGCCCACCCAAGACTTATCCCTTCAAGGACTTCGCTATTCTCTGTGAGAGCGTAGCAGTCATTGAGAAGGACTGAGATAGATCGTCCCCAAAGGGGTATCGGGGTGTCCATTGGGAACTCACACAAGCATGAAAAGGAACGACTCAACGGCTATTTTTGTTTTTGGTGAAGAATGTCAAGAGAAAAATAGAATACGCAGTTTAATACTCCAACATGAGATCAACAAGAAATTCGTAGTACTCCTTGATTATTTTGCCATTGATTGTCTCCGTTGTTTCCATTTCAATTGATTCACCAGAACTGTCTTTGAACCAGATCTTCACAATTGATTGTCGAGTACTTAATTCCCACTTCTTTCGTTTCGCAATCTGTTCGTTACAGAAAGCAACATACGAATCATTGTGTGCATCAGGCTGGATCCAATCAGCGTGAATGGTGAAATTCTGTGGAATATCCTTGGAGATGATTGTTGATGTACTGCCAATTTCTTCCTTCACATGGATGAGTTTGCAGTCGAGGAAGTAAATATATTTTTGTTTTCGGGAATTGACAAAATCATGAGGAAATTGAGCAGTGTGAGAATTCTGAATTGAGAAGTATCGTTTAACCATCGTTCTTTTTAGCAAAAATAAAAATAAAAACTGTTTTATCATTAATACCCTCTCTTCACTTCTTCATACGCTTCTTGGAGACGACGATCAATGACATATCGTACTCGTGGTTGTCCATTCTCAATCCAAAAGAGCCAGTATGAAGCCTGATGTAGTGCTAGAATTGGTGGAGGTGGACCTTCAGGAGTTGAGGTGAAATATGGATCCAGAGCGCCCTGATTGATTGGTGTTCCTCGATAGACAATGTTCACCGATTCTGCTGTCGAAATACCTTCTTCACCACCTGCGATTTCTCTACGATCTGTTGGAACCATGAAAGTGAAACAGGTTGCATCCGTCACAGCTCTATTTCTCACAAATTGCCGTTCAACTCCGTTGAAGTCTTTTTCAAGGCGAGAATGACAAATAGAATTTTCGAACTCTTCTGTTGCTGAACAACCAATGAAATCACCATTAACCATCATCATTTGATAGAACTCTGGTGAGAGTGTTGACATCGGAAAAGTGGGAAAGTTGGATCCAAGCATTTCAAATTGACCAACATAATGAGGATTTCTGAAGACTGTACATTCATTTGGTCTTTCAGGAAACAAACACATGAGATTCATGAGATTGTTGAGTTTGATACTGATGTTTGATCTCACTCCCATCGCTGTTGCTTTTGATTGGAATGATTGCGTATCAATTCTTTCTGCTTTCAGGACATACAGAGTCTTTGAATATGTGTTGAATAGGGATTGTTTTGTTGCATCGGTGATTTGATATCCGTAGCAAATTGTCGTTACTTTATCAACAGATGAATTCAGAACTGTGTAGGTTCTTGATATGTGTGACGTTTAGGATGATGTTCAGGATTGAATCAAAAACTAGTTGACCACAAAGAGCGGACTAGTATAATGCTCATACGGAGGTTAATTTTTGCCAAGGACCCCGTTTGGGCTTTGGTGAGAATAATTGTTATCTTTACGGGTTGATCGAAGATCAATTGAAAATATCCACAATACTGCGGAATTTTACATGCATTGGTTCACAACTGGTTGTTTTCTACCTGTTCTGCTGTATTGGATTCCAGATTAGTGGGAAAGGACAGAGTAATCAACCTGATCCATTCGTCCGTCCATGTTTTCTTGGTCCGTCACTCGTTAACAGTATTTATACCATATTTTTATTCAATCTTGTTCTCAGATGATGCAGTACTCTAAGTTCATTGCTGAATGAACGAATACGGAGAAGGACGACGATGGTGTGAGAGGACGTTCAACGAGGCGATCAGAACGATATCTCATTGAAAGAAGAAGAACCAAAGGAAGAAGGACAGAAAAGGGAAAAAGTGGAGGAGAGATTACACTTCAAAACAAAAGATAAAGAAGATTGGCAATTGGGTTGGATGAAGATCCTCAAGTCTGATCGATAGAGAGCGCCAAAGAGAGGATATGCGACAAGAAAAAGAAAAACCAAGATTCAAGGATGAGACAAAATTGTTAAGAAAGAAGATAGAACACATTCAAAGTGAGAAAGAAAAGAGATTGAAAAGTTTGGGAAGGAAGGAGCCGAAAAGAAAGAAAAGTGGAAAGTGAAAGAAGATGAAGTGAGGATACGAAAGGAGGAGCAGAAGAAGCAAGACTGGTAAGACATTCAAGATATTTTGTGGGCAGCATCCAGATTTTCTCGCCTTCCGAATACTATCTCCGTCACTCGCATCTCACTCATCCGTCGCCCGCATCTCACTCATCCGTCGCCCGCATCTCACTCATCTGTCGCCCGCATCTCATTCATCCGTCGCCCGCATCTCACTCATCCGTCGCCCGCATCTCACTCATCTGTCGCCCGCATCTCACTCATCTGTCGCCCGCATCTCACTCATCCGTCGCCCGCATCTCACTCATCCGTCGCCCGCATCTCACTCATCCGTCGCCCGCATCTCACTCATCTGTCGCCCGCATCTCACTCATCCGTCGCCCGCATCTCACTCATCCGTCGCCCGCATCTCACTCATCCGTCGCCCGCATCTCACTCATCCGTCGCCCGCATCTCACTCATCCGTCGCCCGCATCTCACTCATCCGTCGCCCGCATCTCACTCATCCGTCGCCCGCATCTCACTCATCCGTCGCCCGCATCTCACTCATCCGTCGCCCGCATCTCACTCATCCGTCGCCCGCATCCGCATCCATCACATCGTCTCCCTCATCCGCATCCTTCGCATCGTCTCCCTCATCCGCATCCTTCGCATCGTCTCCCTCATCCACATCCTTCGCATCGTCTCCCTCATCCACATCCTTCGCATCGTGTCTCTACTTCATTTCTCTATCAAGCTGAGGCAACTTGTAAATGATCCACTCGTCGCTCAAATTTTCAGGATTCAACACGGACTCGACGAATGACGTAAAATACATCACCAACCGCATGCTGAGCTGACTTAGAAAGGTGGACCGAGTCTGTTTCACTCTCTGATTGCTCATTATTCACTCCTTCAATGCTTTGTATCTCCTCCTGCTCTTCTCCTTCAATTCAACTGCTTCCAATGGGAGCCGACACCGAACGGCACTGACAGGATGAAGAAATAAGGATACAAATGGATGGGGAAGAAGACTGCCTCAAGAAAGGAGCCGAAAACAATCCATATCAGTCAGCAGGCCAACATCACTCGATAACCACACACAATTGGAAAGCTGACGGAGTGTTGGAACTAGACGTATTTTGAGATTGCGGAGAGGATGAGAGCACTGAATTTCCTGAAAGTGATGAATAAGTGGAAGCTCTCGCAGAATGTGGACGAGAAGAAGCTTATCGAGGCGGGTGTGATCTTCACCCTCACTTGCCGTCTGACTGACAAGCTGCCGCTGATTGAATCCAACTCCATCCACGTGAATTCAAATAATGACTCGTCCAACAGCGCATTCGACAACAAAATGAAGTTTGTACTCAGTCAGGTGATGATGAGCCCGATCCCAAAGAGAAGAGACTGGAAGCTATTGCTGAACGTCTTCAACGATAATGATGGACCTTTCACACAACTTCACTCATCCCACCCTCTCAAAAATGAAATCAACATTGTCAGACTTCTGTTTTCAGTGAACATTCCCACAATGCTCTCTTAACATCATCTCAACCCATCTTCAGAGCAATCCCTTGTCTAATACAAACACAACATGATTCTGGTTGGAAAGGAGCTCCGAATTGCATGATTTAGAAACCGAATTGTGGAAATATCCAACTCACCGACAATCCAAAGCACGTCCAGTGCCCAGAAAGATGAAAGAATGAGTGAATTGGAAGAGAGATTGAAGGAAGTAGAAAATGAGAGAAGGGGACAAGAAGAAGAAGAGTATATTGCGGAGGATGGAGGTGAAAGAGAGGCGAAGATGAGCAGCGGAAATTCTGCTAGAGGAGGTGAAGATAAATGAATCAAGATGAAGAAAGGCGTTCTGGAGAGGAAGTTGATGAATGGAAATGACTAAGAAGGAGGAAGTAGCATTTGACGCTGATCTGGTAGACATGATTGAAGAGGTTGACATAGATGTGCGGAGAATAGATGAGGAAGATGAAACAATTGAGGATGAAGAGAAGACGTGTTTCTGGATGAAAGAGGAAAAGAATGAAGGCATGATGAATGAAAAAAGCCTGATGGAAGATCATGATGATGAAGAGAGAAAAATGCCCAATGGATTTGATTAGATTTTTGCGTGCAGCTCGATCTGTATCTTGGCTGATGTTCCGCTGAGATTCAGCAAAATCTGTTGGATGGTTTTACCGTAAAATGGATCGATGTGGAACCGCACGATGACTCGGTTCAGTCTCTACAGACATCGAATTGATTTCATTGAGGTAATATAGCAAGAATCAGACCTCCATCAACAGTTTTTGCGTTGTGTATCGGTCGTGGACAGATCGCCGAGCTTGGAGGGGGAGCGTTTTGGGGAATGCTGTGAATTATGCAAAGATGGTGATGAATCGTCTATATTGCTTCAAAAATAAGCTCTAGAACATTGAAGGAGGAATACAAATGACTGTTGAAGATTGGTGGACAATCGGACGATGAACAAAAGTCGAGATGGATGAAAATGAAAATGACACAGGAATCAGAACAAATCCAGACATAAACAGTTGCCAGCATGATTGATCATGTCTTGATTATCGTCCAAAGTCAACGGTGTGCGGATACCTGTGCTGGTTCTGGAATGAACATCGGAAAGTGAGAGAACATACAAGTCCAACAGATGCATTAATTTCGAAAACATATCCATTTTCTGATCAATTGCGTTCCATTTGTTGTTGTGTGTGCCTCTTGGAGCGTGTAATTATATGTATCTCAATTTAGAACATTTTTCCCCATAAATTGAAGAATGGCCATCACATCACAAGTCTTGAATTTTTGTCGAAACTCAATGGTATTGAAGTGAAGAAATGACAGAGAGGGAATATTCCGACATTCATCAAATTTGAAGTCATCATCCTAAACGTCACATGTACTGGATGATTGCTGGTTTTTCAGCCATTGAATCTTCTTTTTCAAACGCACCATATTGCCAGACTGGATTTCCGATTTGGGTAAATTCCTGAGTCAAAATGCAGAATTCTCCGTCATGCATAAGTGACATTCGAGAAGAACCGACATAGTGCATTCATGCCATGTCTCCTTCATCAGTTGTATCTTGAATTGATTTTCGAATCACAGTTGAAGGTCGAATGGGACAATACACAAGCGAATCAGTTGTCAAGTGAAATCTCAATCGTAGATTGCCAAAGATAGAATTTGGATACTGATCAAAGGTACTCAATGGCAGTAAATTCACAAACGGAATAACCAGTGGAATCGTAAATGTGATTGTTTCCGGTAAATCTGAAGCACTCGAGCATAACGGTGTAAAGTAGTATCCACACGCACTTGGATCCATTCTCTGAACATTTTCCCACAGACTGTAACAATGCTTCATGTTATTTTTCTCTTCATACGACTTGAATGTGTGATATAGAAATGACTCATGGATGTGATTATTCTGGAGTGTGTTGTCAATGATGTTACCTTGACTATCAACCAGTCTCATATCTCTAATTGCATCTGATGATGATTTATATCCGAAGAACATTCCGTACATTCCAACGTGTCGTGTTTCGTACGTATCCGGAGGTTTGTGAACTGGAACAGTAACAGTTAGATCTATACGCAAATGACTCTTAGCAAACTCAGTCACATCATGACCGTCATAGCACAATGGAACTTCAATCTCATCTCCGATTCTGCATGGCATAGGAGGATTCGTTGGATGTACTTCTTGGATGGAGTAGATGTGAGGTTCCGAATCCCATTGTTTTGGCAGATACGATTGCACTTCGATTTGCTCAATTAAGGTCGATGTTGGTTTGGATTGATTTGATCTGATACTTCTCATTTATAGAAAAATAAAAAATACAATATCAATAATTTCTTTTACCGTTTTGTCTCTACATGATTCCCAAATCTTTGTGCAATGCCTTCAGTGTGTGATTAGGATAGTATTCGACTCTTGGTTCGCCATTACTGTATCGTAATACCCACCATGTGGTTGCAGTAGTTGCTAGAATCGGTGCTGGAGGATGAGTAAATGTTGTCATATCACCACCACTTTCACTTGGACAGTAAACATTGTAGTAGGTATCAATCAGACCTTGATAGATTGGTTGAGATCTCAAAGTGACTGGTACATTTTGACCTTTCGAACTGATTGAATCATTGCAGTTTGTTGGACATCCACTTCTCTGTGTTGAAAAGCATAAAAGGAAATCAGTGTTGTCATGAATCGGTCGGACTCTTGTCATCGTTTCATTGGGATATGTTTCATCACCAGTGAGTTTATCTGCTACAAGAGAATCCGTTAGTGATCGCTCCAAATCATCAGGTACAACTAGATACGAATCAAGATTGAGAGTCGACAATGCGAACTGATAAAAGCGAGCTCCAATTGTTGTTGTCGGTAGTTCTGGATAGTTATTTGTTGAGTAGATTCACTTGGATATCCTTCTGCATTGGATTGTGGAAACAAGTAACTTCATTATCGTAGTGACGGAAGAGAAGCATGATATCCTTGGCATTAACGAGTACCATTTGCTGAGTACAATCAATACCTGATGATGTTGGTGTCTTCTGAAATGGATAGAACGATATCTTCTCAGCTGGAATTGTTCCTGGACGATCTTGATACATCTTCTTGAGATTCTCTTTCGCAATTTCTTCTATCTTATATCCAACACTCATGCAATACACATCGTCAATTCGATAATCCAAAATGTTCAATGAGATGTACTGATCCATGAATTCTGGTTCACAAACTAATTCACCATCTGGAAGATAATAAATGTCTTTACAGACTGATGGTTGTAGAAATGATTGACCAATCTGAACAAAATTCTTTGTGCATGAGGTGACGAGATTTTCCAGAAAGAATGGACGATGTTGAATACAATGAAGAATTGCTGCTTTAATCGTTGGTGCTGCTGCTGTTCCAGTAACGAGTGATGATAGAGTGTTTTTCAATGTCAGTTCAGGATTCACTGGACAACAAACAAATGCATCTTCATTGATGAGCACACTCAATTTCAAATCACCAAAGAGACATCTTGGATAGTCAGTCATGCCTGAGAATATCAGAAGATCTTCAAGAATAATCGACACACGAATTGGCACATCAATTGTGTTTTGAAACACACCTGTTCCAGAAGTTGTTGTGAAATCAGACAATGGAATATAAACACCAGCGACTGATTCATCATGATTCCAAGCATTTTGCCAAGGAGTGTGTGAGTGTTTTCGATTCTCCAATTGACTCTTTGGTTTGATCATATTTTAGATATGAGACTCCATTGATACATCATTTGTTGTCGTGCTGATGATTCTCTGATTGATGTGAAGAACAGTAAGGTCGCGAAAGATTGATGCTGAATGCTTGAGTCCAACGAACATGAAGATTCTCTCATTCATATATGATCCGACTTTAACACCTTTTCTTTTCCAATTATTGACTTTCAAAGTGGTTGTGATTGTGAATGTGATGAAGGAATCATCAATTTGACAAATGTCTTGATTCCCGATCAGTGGAATGATTATTTCCTGTCCTTTATAGAATCGTGAATTCTCTGATGGTTTCAATTCCTGTATCGAAGTACTGTGAGCACCATCGTTCAAGAGGTAATTGATGTGATGTTCAGACACTAGTTGTTGTTGTATTTGACCAATGTCATCTCTGGTATACTTGATTGATCCAGTTGTATTTCCAGTCAAAGATGTAGCTCCAGTTCTTTTGTTTGTCAGATGTGTAATGTGTGAATTCATTTTATCAAAAATAAAAAAACATAATTGTTACTTTCATTTACTTTTTCTTTTTTGGTTTCCTCACTTTAGGTTTCAGCTTTTCTTCTAGCTTCAGTATTTCTCCTCTGAGTTTGTGTGCAACTGGTGTATTTCCTTCGTTCCTTGCTTGCTCATATTGTGCCATCTTTTCTGCATGGATTTGCTGATCCGACTTCACATCTGGAATTCTCTCAACACCTGTCTGTGCAACCTTCGAAATCAGTGGTCCAACGAAGGGAATGAGATTCAGAAATGGAGCTCCAACTCTGAGTATGTTTTTTCCGACTGCTGCTAATTTTGATAACCAACCTGGTGCCATTTATGTAAAAATAAAAAACTAGAACATAAACAAATTATAATCCTTTGAATTGAATTTTGGAATTTGACGACTGGGGCATGTCATCATCAACATACCGAGCATTTCGTGGAGGTTCATATTCAATCATCTGTGGTTGTTGAGGTGCTCGATTGATTGCTTTGTTCTGCTGGTACACATCCATCATTCCGCCAAAGCCACTGAGGATTCCTCCTGCTGTTTGTCCAAATTTGTTGTTCGTCTGTGAGAGTAAACCACCTCCAACCTGAAGCAGTGATGGAGCCAATGGTTTGATGAATTGAAAGAACTGTTTGCCAATATTTTTGAGTTTGTTGAAACTTCCTGGTGCCATTTATGTAAAAATAAAAAATACAATTCATTAATTTTTCTAACGAGGAATTGCTTTCGTCAGTGAAATTCCATTATTGAGGATGGTGTTGTATGCTTCATTGAAGGCAATACTCATGTCTTTTCCACCAACAAGGATCTTGAAAATGGTTCGAAAGATTGGTAGTTTATAGAGACATAGGCACTTGTCAGATAAATCATCCAATTCGATCACCACATCATTGATCCCAGTGAGTGTCGCAATCAGTGCACATAAATCACTTTGGTTTGTGATCAGTTTCTTCGATGGTTCAATGAGATTGTTCAGTAGTTTCTTTTCACAAGCAAATGCATTTTTGTACACTAACAGTAGTTGGTCTTTGAATGCTGCTATATTGGATGTATATTCTCGAAGTGGAATGGAACGGCTTTGGATTGGTGCTGATGGATATATCTCAAGTGGTGGTGGATCATACGTTCCTGGAACATTGTCTAGTTCGACATTGACACCTTGATCATTACGATCTTCCAGCTTTGATCTTCCAGAAGTTGATCCTTTATTGTCGATGATGACATTGTTGGTGATTGACGTTGGAACGGAAGAAGAACTTGTGTGTTTCGTAAATTGACAACTTAGAATTGGCTGCATCACTTTCTATAAAAATAAAAAATTGATATTTATGTTTTCGTAAACCACTTTCTCCCATTTCTTTCTGTAAGTGTGCAAATCGAGTATATTCAGACATATGACCTGTTTGGTATTGCCCCACATCTCTTGTTCGGTAGGCTTCAGATGTCAGTTGATTCAAAAGTGTTGAGATGTTTGCTGAATAACGACCAAGGAAAGTTTGCAAATCTTCAGTTTTTGTGATGATTTCGAGAAACTGTGGATGAATCTGTGCCTTAAACGCTTTTCTTGCTTTCGTTCTCTGATGATCTGGATTTGAACTGATGAAACCTTCAACATAGTCTTCAAGCCATTGATCTCACATCCGTGCAGCAATCTTTGATTGAATTGAATTGAAAACCATATTGTCCAACACATTTTTGCTGATATCTGCTGGTTGATCTCGACTTGCACGATACACCTTCAAAGTATCATTCATTAATTCTCCAACAGCTTTCTTCATTATTGCATAAGGTTGTTGTGATCGTTGTGCTTGCATTTCTTGGTAGTTGACTTCATGATAGTTTCCAGGCAAAGCGTATTCACCAGTCTTGAGGAAATTGTTGTGTGCAGCTTTGATTCTTCTTCCATGATCTTGACGAAATGATGAATATGGAGTTTGTCTACGCATATCTGGTGTTGGATTCATTGAATAGTAAGTCTCGACGACAGGTCGACTGTTGTATGATGCAAGCATGAAACCATTCGCTGCAACCAGATCTCCATTGTCTTTATCGTAGACCATCACATCTGGAACTTTTCCATGTTTCTCCATTTCCACTCTCCAGTTTTGTCCAGTCCTTTCAATGTATTCTAACGCTGATGGAACACTGCTGAGTGCAGAATTGAATTTGGTGCGAATGTCATCATCAGCATAGATTCTTTTCATTCCATCCATTGTCCCCGGATCATATCTCAGTTTCGGTTTCTTCGCTGGTGCCTTTCTCTTTGCGGGAATGTATTGTATCTTCGACATTGTGTTTTCATACAAAATAAAAAATCCAAAACTATATTTTAATTAGAGAGAAATCATAAATGAAAAGATCTTCAACATCTCTTACAGCATATGTGAATGCGAAACTGAGTGAAGCATCCAGTAGGAATGTTTCTCATGAAGTTCAATCACAAATACATCCAGACCTAAATTTCAATCGCAATAGTGTCAATGTCCTCGTTGGAAACAGAGGAAGTGGAAAAACATTCAATGCTCTTCGAGAGGTTGCCAAGCTCCAGAATGTTCAAGTTCGGAATGAACTGTTCCATTTGTTTGTCTTCGTCACAGATAAGAACATCGATCCTACATTCGACAAGTTCAAACCAATATTGAATGTTCCTTATGTGAAAGTCAAATACGATGATGCACTTCCATTTCTGTTGGAACTCTCTGAATCGAAAGCAGCTTATGAAGAGATTATTGACAACCAGTGGCAAGACAGAATAACTGATGAGTGTCGAGAGGATCTCTTTGACTCACTTTACATTGATAACTTCTCAGCGAAGAATCTCCAAACGATTATACTTCTTGATGACTGTCGAAGAATCCTAGGTGAACGTAGAACATCCAAAAATAGAATGACAATGATGGACTTATTATTGGAGAATCGACAACCAAAATTCACATTCTTTCTGACGATGCATGAGCTCTTCAGTTTGTCAGCAGACATGAAGTCAAACATTGATTCGATGTGGATCTTTGGAGGATTCAACAAAGAACGAATCAGTCGAGTCTATCCACAGTTGAACTCATCAATTGATATTCGACACTTCTGGAATGTCTATCAACGAAAACAAAAATGTGAAGCAATCATTCTTCGATACAATACTGATGGAGTTGCCCTGACAGAGATCAACAAGGAAGGTTTGAACCGAACTGTCCGTTAATTCTTGTATCAGGTTGCTGATGGTCTCGTCAAGACTTCGAAGCCTCATGCTGAGAGTGTCTGTCAACGTTCGAATTGATTCTTCGATGTCTGACAATCTTTGATCAATCGAGAGTGAAGTGGAGTCACCGATGTTCTCATTGCTTGATTTCCTCAGTGCTATCTCACCTCTTATTTTTGTGATTCTGTATCCATCAATTCTGATTAATCTATTCAGTTTCTGTGTTGTGTATTTATTCAGTTCTTCTCTGTTCTTTTCCAAATGTCTCTGAAAGTCATAGATGTTTTCAAAACATTTCTGTTCAGGATCAAACGGTTCTAAAATCTTCAGTGATGACATTTCAATGCAATAAAAATATTCGAAACAGTTTTGATTTAAACTAAATTGAATTCACCAATGAACTCAGGAGTTAAATTGTCAATTGAGTCTGCATGAAACTTCGTGTGTTGGATTGGAACGTACACAATTTTTGGTAGACATGTGAGTCCATTCAGTAGTTTTGCGACCACATTTCCGTGTTTATACTCAATGAATTGTCCAACAAATTGAAATTGTCTTCGCTTCTTCTGAAACTTGGCAACAGTCTTGTTCAAGTCAAGATGAATCAACAGAATGTTTCCTGGTTTGTATCGCCAAAGCAGTTGTGTTGTCTGTTGCCGTTGAATGTTCTTTAATTGCTCTTCACAACTGGAGATGGACAGTGCTTCGATTTCACGATTGTTTTGTGCTTGTTGCGGAGTGAACTTGTTCCAGTACGCTCGATGTGGAGTCATGTTGTAGTATTCCACCATCTGATTCATCAGTGAATGATTGGCCATCTGTGTTGCATTGTCTTGGAATCCATCTCTGATTGTTCTGATCACTCGATCGACAATTCTGTTGTGATTTGTGAATGGTGAACTTGTGAAGTACGTACTGACCTTTTGCTTTCTAAAGAACGTTGTTGCTTCTCCACTGGTCCATGCTGCTTCACCATCACCTCGAATGTTATTCACATGAACTCCACGATGGTTTATCAGGTCATTGATAGCAGTCTTGACTTTGCTCCATGATTTATCCAGTACAGGAATCACAACAAGGTATTTGGTGTTGATGTTGATGGCAAATAGATAAATCTGCAGAACTGTTTTCGATGTTGGTGATTGGATAAAAACGAGATCAATTTCCCAAGATCCAAACTTGGGAGAGAAGTACGGTCTGTCACACTTCTGTGGAACCTTTCTGTCTGCTGTCTTTTCTGAATCTCCAGTGATGTCTTTGGACATGAATTGCATCTTTGATCGAAAAGGATATTGTATTTTTGTCACGGCTTTTGGAATCGTTGGTTGATCAATCATCATCACATCACCTCCTTTCTCTCTCAGGATTTTCCTCGGATGTGTAGAATCCCATCTGTGAACATATTCATCGTACCAATCCTGAAATGATCTTATTCCAAATGGAATTTGTTTTGTGTGTGTCAGAATGAAAGCCTTGTCATCATCTGCGACAGTTCGATTAATTGATTCTTTCACAAATGTGTCTCTGTTCATTTTGTTTTGTTCCAGAATGTGTGCAGTTGTGAATTGTTCCATTTGCTTTTGATTGTTCATTATTGAGTTCTCTGCTTTGATTTGTTCTTCTTCTAAATCGTTTCTCTGTTGATGATCAAACATTCCTTTCATTTGTTCCAACTTATAGAGTACTTGCTGTGTCGTAGGTTCGTAGCGTCTGATCTCGATGGGATACCGAACACTTTGGATTGGAAGTTGTGAATCATGAATGAAGAGCTCATCATCTTCGAACCTCCTCTCCTTGTTCGGAAATTCATATTCTGAACCAATCGATTTCAAGTTTCTCTTCTGTCCAGGAAAAATTAGATCTTCAGGTGGTTGAATCTCTATTTTTGTTGGGATTTGAATTGGTGTTGTGATGGGGATTCGTGTTGGTGTTGGACTCACCTTACGGTGATATAGTTGATATAGGTAGTACGCTCCTTCAGCCGCTCTATCTGAAAGACGTGTTCCAATGTATTTCATGACAAACTGTTGTACTACACTTCTTCCATCAGACTTTGATAAATCAGGAGGTAATCCACCATTGAACCAATCCTCGAAATATGTTTCATCATTTCCATCAAATGGTCCATTATGATCAGCGCCATGATAGACAGGAAGAATCTCGTTTGGTTCTGTTCTGATGTGAAAGATTGAGTTTTTAGAGTGTTGGGTGCACCGCAGTAGTCTCCTTACGAGAGCATTGATTTCTTGTTGATCCATTTCTACAAAAATAAAGTTTGTGATTATTCCATTTTATAATCAGTTGCTTTCAGTCCATGAATGAATGGAGGACACGATTCATTTTCAAGCACAATTGCCTTCAGATGAATGCCACTGAGACCGAGTTTTTGCTGTTGCATTTTAGCTATTTCAAATCCATTGGTGTCATCGTCAGAATGAACTCTTCTTGTCTGGAAGTTTAATGTTGTAGTCATAGTTTTCTCACCATTCAGGCACTTCACATAGTCGTCACTTGTGATGTTTGTTTTCTTCAGAAACACTCCTTTGATCTTGCATTTCTCATCGAGTGAGTAACACTTTGGTGCAAGACAGATCATCTGTTCACCTTCCTTTTCAATTGCTAATCCCAACAGCTTCTTCTCATCATCAACACCCTTTTCAGGATTGGGAAACCATTCATATTTATGAGCATCATAGAATTCTTTGTCAGCAATCACGTGTTCAAACTGTTGATGAATACCTGCATTTGGATCTCCACTAATTGCCCAGTATGCTGTGTCAGTGTCTCCCTCACAGAAGTGAATCTTGTTCATGTCTAGGCATTTGTACATGAAGTTGTAGATGAAATTCAGATACCAGAACTTGGCATTGTCGAGTGTGAATACTGCTTCTTGCAGACATGTTTTGCATGATGCTTTCTCTCGATCTTCAATCACGATGTAGTTATCCTCGTTGATCTCTCTCGTTGCCACAAATCCTTTCATCATTTGCTTCAAGTATGTTCTCTTCTCATTGCAGATTGTGATCGAGTTGTATTTTTCAGTGTTCATTCCATCGTATCCGTAACTCCCATTGAGGTTTGTCTTACAGAATTGTTCCTTTCCCTTATTTCCAACCTTCATTGCTTCAATTCTATCATTCATAAATGATGTCATAAATGGTTCAAATCCAGCATGTCTCGAAAATACCATCACAGTCTTAATGTCATCAATAATGAAGTGGCAATAGTCGATGAGGAACCACAGATAGTATGTCGAAAAGAACATATACTGATCGTGTGTGCTCAAGAGTTGAGTCAGCTTTCTTTGTTTGTCATCAGTCTTCAATCCATGTTTCTTCATCAACGAGTATGTCTTCTCTCCAATGTTTTCTTCAGTCGTACTGACCACTATGTTTCTGAAGATTGATGGGAAGTTAATGAACTCATTAATGTACTTTTCATCGATGTGTCCTTTCAATTCTGCAACGAACAATGTCTTCTGATTCTTGTTTTCGATGATCTCCCGACATTTCTTGTCTCCTGTTGCTGTGTACAAACATCTTCCTGGAATGTACATTCTGTGTTTGGTGTATGGATTGTTCTTGTTCTTGATTGATGAGAAAGCACTCGGATAGAGGGAATTGAAATCAACACCACAGACATGAGTCATGATGTGTTCTGTATCTTTGGAAATAACCTTTCCGTCTTCATACTTGAAGTGGTTGATTGGTGTCACGTCTTTGATATTCTGCCTGTGTTGAACATTCGATAATCCACCAGTCACTGCTGCTCTCAACTTGTGATATGTTTGCTCATGTGTCAGAGTCATTGGTAGTGATTTCCAGATGCAATACTTCTTCAGTTGAATTCTCAATCTGGTGAGATGTTCATCTTTGTCTGACTTGTAGGTGTTACGGTAGTCACAGCAGATCTTAACGTTCTCTTTTGAATGTCCTTTCGAATTGTCGATTCTGTCCAGTGTTGGTCGTACTGCTTGTGAGAAATGACATTTGCAGATGTAGCACACTTTCTTGCACTGTTGAACAAACCAGTCGTAGTCAGCTTCATTAACATTGGCGGTAGTATTGCGATGAGCTTTCTGATCTTGATACCTGTATCCTTCAACTTTGTATTTCCAGTATTGTTTGGTGATCTTGATTGGACCAGAATCGTCACATTCGTTGTAGTCGGCATCAATATCGAAGTCATTGTAGGCGCAAGCATACTTGATTGCAGAAGCATTCGCTGACAGTGAGAGATTGTGTAGCATGTCCACTTTGTATTGGAAGTTCAAATCGATCAGATTGTCTAGTGATGCAATCATGCATTCGACGTCTCTGATGTTGTAGAATTTCAGATAGTCCCATCTGTTCTTGAATCCTTGTTTGCTCCAATCATCAAGGTAAAGTTGGTAATCGGTGTCGGACATTTCACTGTTGTTCAGACTCGAATAGAATTCATATTTGGAGAATGGTTCTTGTTTGCTCAACACTGAATCGTAGTCTGATGAATCAAATGATTCGGAAGCAAAGAATGATTTCTGAAGAGTGGTTTTCCCTCCAAAGGCTTTGACTGCATTATCCAATGTCATTGGTCCTGTGTACGACATCATGTCAATGAATCGAAGAACTTGCTGCGTCTTCTCATGTCTAATCAATACTTGTTTGTACTTTGTTGTTGATCCAAGGAAGCTCACCACTTTCCAGTCCTTGTCAACGAGATCACGAAAGATGAGATTGATGTCGAATCTGGAACTGTTGAATCCAATCACACTGACTTCATTTTGTGAGGGAATTTCAGGGTCTTCGTAGAAGTTGTCATCTCGTACTGTCTCAGCATATTTGAAGAGTTCTCTGATCCATTGCTTCACAAAGTCCTTTCCATCTCGAAGATCAAAGTAGATTAACTTCACTCCTGATTTTGTTTTGATTGCTGATGCAACAGAGAGCGGTTTCAAATGTGAGATCAGTTGAGTATTGTCATCAGAGAATAGATTGTCAAGAATGAGATCCTCCATTGTTTCGAAATCATACGTGATGTAGTACTGTGTTGGTTTGAATTCATTTTGTCTCTTCTGTGCCATCAGAAATTCATGAGTTCTATTGTTGAGAATATGTGGTACGTAGGGTCTTGGTGTTTTATCAAGAGAGATCTTCTTCACATGTTTTCCATCAAGCGCTTTACACTCTGCAAGATGCTTCTCAAAATCTCTGCTGTAGTTTTTATTCTTCACTTGGAATCCTCTCGACTGACAGTAGGGACAGAGTTTAAATCCAGTTAATTTCTCAGGATCGATAATGTACAATACATGAACGAGGGTTGCCGTCAGTGGAATCATCAGAAGTGGAAGAACTCTTGCATCATCATTGTCGTTGACATATGACTGACTTAGGAAATATTGCTTCTGGTCTTCGTCGTATTCATAAAAGTGGACGGTAATGTTGAATTCAATCATTGCTTTCTCAATGTCACAAGCAATATCAAATCCAGGATACTTCTGAAGATGTGGAGTCAATTGTCGAGATTGGAGATGAGTGAGATTCATCCATTGTGCGAACAATCTGTAGGCTTCACTGTTCCTCATATTGATCGATATTTTCTTTCCTTGAACTTCAGGAAGTGTGAGGAATGATAGTGCTTGAAAGAAGCAGATATTGTACTCAGAATCGATGTACCGAACGTTGTATGTTTTTATGTGTTCAGTGAGAATTGCATTCGCTTTTCCTGCCACTGGGAATCTGTACACTGCAACCAGAATGGAATGGAAGGCAATGAACATTGTCTTTGTGTCCAGTAGAGTTCTTTCTTGGGATTCTTTGATAAGGTTGATTGCATACTTGGAATACTCAGTGATGTCTGCTTCACTTCTTATCCCTGTTGGGACACTCTTTGATGTGTTCTCCAACTCCGGTCTGAAATCAT
Organism: Blattamonas nauphoetae; assembly: GCA_033064195.1. Taxonomy (NCBI): domain Eukaryota; phylum Preaxostyla; order Oxymonadida; genus Blattamonas; species Blattamonas nauphoetae. Next base: position 72,431 of record JARBJD010000147.1, on the reverse strand, counting down.
TGTACAGTGTCTCATCTTTGTCTTTTCTCTCAACAATCTTTCCGAAGTCAATGCTGATCTTGAATGGACGATCCTTCTCTTTTTCATACACAGCTTTGATGAAGGTTGTGATTTCCTCAACGTTCTTCAGATGATTGTGGAAGTACAACTGATATGGTTTTCCATTGTCTTCAACCTTCTCGACCTCATTCTTTTTGAACTTCTTTCGAGCGTTCGTCAGACATTCGTTGAAGGCAAGTTTGTCTCTTGGTTCAGCGAGCAAGATACATTCATTGAATCCATTGAATTCCTTCACTTTCCTTGATTCCATTTGTTCATTTTTCTTCTGAATGATCAACAGATTCTTCATCCAATGATCCATCAGTTTCTCTTCTATAGACTTCAGTTTCCTTGTGATCTTGAACACTTGCTTCTTCAATTCAGTTTCGTTCACTCTTGGATTTGCTTTCATGTCTATGATGATTATGTTGTGATCCTCTTCATTCATCATTGCAGTATTGCTTGTTTCATTCTGTTTCTGAATGAATTGTTCTTGTTCAATTTGTCGTCGATGTCTCACTTCGTTCAGGAATTTCGGTATTAAATTGACATTGAGATAAGCTGTAGGATTAGGATTTCGATATCCGACATCTGGGTGTTTAAGCATTGCAAGGAGAAATGAATAATGATGTTGCTTGTTTGGGCTGTCTGGATTGTATGGTCGACCATCAGTAAATGCGAATTCAGTGTTTGGAAATAGTTCTCTAACCTCTCTGATTTGTTCCTTCACTTTCCAGAGTTGTGACATTTACTACGAATTAAAAAAAGAAAAAAATAAAAAAAGTTGAGTGATTATTTTGACTTCCTCAAATGTGGCTTCTTCTTTGCCTTTAGCCAGGAATCAAGTCTCACTTTGAAGACTTCAGTACAGCCAATTTCTCGATAGGTGAATGGAGTCAGGACTTGCTTGTACTCACCAACGAGCTCACAGTTGTACTTCCTCAGTTCATTCTCCACAAACGATTGAGTGTAGTGTCGACGTTGTGACATGTGTGGTCTGTTTCCTTGATTCCACAACTTTGGTTTTATTCTCCACTCAACACCTTCATGAACATAGATGACTGGGATATTATGTCTGACATACTCAGAGACAAGTTCACAGTTCTCTTCTTTCATTGACTGTATTAATGCTCGCTTGGCTTCTGTTCGACGTCTTTCGTATGTAGTATTCACTGTTGTCATTTAATACAAATTAAAAAATTGAACTTGAAAAAAAACAAAAGTGAAGTGTGATGTGTGGAGAACTTTTTATTTTTTGTTCCTTGTTGTGTCAGCCTGCTTCCTTGCTTCTTTCTTTTTTGTTTTTTTTCTTCTTTGCAGTGTCGACTTTCAGCTTCATCATTCATTCATTCAATTCATCATTCATTCAAGTTTGTATGATTTTACCGTAGGACAACCCGATACTCCTTTGGGGATCATTCTATCGTGATCCTACTCAATGACTGCTGCTGGCGAATTCCTTGAAGGGTTAAGGTCTTGGGTGGGCATGATTTACGGTCACATCTAAGTGAAGCCAACATGAACCCCGGGGCGGATTCCTAGGAATCCACCGTCTCCAATCCAACCTTCAATTCATTCTACGCATTAGTCACGAGTGTACCTTTAGACCTCCCGCTCTACCTACTGTGCTAGGAGGTCCTGGAAATGCCAGATTTTTCCAATGCCTTTTACCTCGAATTTTCAGATCTGCTATATATTCCTTTTTTTGTCCACCTTTCTACCCTCGTTAAAAAGCACGACTTTTTCACGGGAGCGACTTATACAATATATTTATTTTGTCGTCACATTTTCAAATTTTCAAATCTACTATATATTGATTTTTTGGTCACTTTTTTTACCCTCATTAGTCGTGATATGAACGAAAATGGAACCCCCACACCTTAGACGATACTCCTCTTGGAATATTCCAAATAATTCAGTCTGATTCTCAATACTGATTGACAACCAAAAGCAAAGTTGATTTATTTTTTATTTCTATTTTTTTAATTAGTAATAAATGGGAACATCTTTATCTCCAACTCAACTACTTGAACTGTTAGAAAAGGAACAATTGATATTGAAAACCCCACCAACTCTTACGCGACAAGGAACCACATATCCAGGGTTTTGAGAAGGTCCTCACCTGACTCACCCTCAAGTGACCTCACCTTTTTTCCAATTATTGTTTTTGCTCCAAATTTCGTGAGGAGAGTTGTTCATCGATATAACAATTATAAAAGAAATGAATAAGCATATTGTGAAATGGATAGTGTAAAAAGATGAACAACTTTTTGGAGTTTGCACTGGTTCAATTTGTTGTATCTGTGAACATAGAGTCGTTTTGTTTGGCGAAATGGAGTGTAAGATCAATTCTATCTTCAAAAATCAAAGAGTTCTCAACTGAGAATCATTCAATGGGATAATTGAAGTTTGATCGAACCCACCACCATTCTCTCCTTCAGACATCGATTCTATTTCAGTGATTATTTTGAAAAAATAGAGAAAGAAAACCGTGTCCGGTGAAGTGGAAGGAAAGGTAAAGTGTGAAATGGTGTCGAAGAGTCGTGTTGTGACCGATCTTCGTGAGATTCCTTGGTTCCAGTCTCCTAATTAGGACACCAGGAGACCTCACCTCCTGAAAGAGGGAGGTGAGGTCATTTAACCTCACGGTAACGTTAAAACTGTCAGACAACTATAAACCCTGCACATATCTCACAACCAGTACTTTCGAATACGAGCACGAAGATACACCAGATGAAATTTATCGAGTGTATGTTAATAACTTCGTGAGAGGATCTAGACCACACAAGCATCCCCGGAAATATTTGTCAGCAGCCAACTGGTGCACATAGGAAAAGCTAATTGTATCAATGAAAAATGAGAATTGTGAACTGATCTCCGAATATAAGTATTCAAGTGGATCAGTCACATATCGCCATGAAGGAATCGAATGGAATGTTATTCCATCAAAATGGATGAAAGGAGAACGAAATCACCTCGGTCAACGAAAACGATACACACAATCGTTTGTTGAAAATGAATTGAAAAAAGAGAATTGTGAACTTGTTGGAACGTACAAGAAGGTACTCGAACCATTCAAATATCGTTGTGAGGACACAGGGAAAGAGTATTCCGTTCGATTGGACAATTGGTTGTATTTTGGAGACCGTCCTCACAAACATAAGTACCACGATAGGTCAGAAAAGTACCAAAAATCTATTTTTGAACACAAATCAAGGGAAACAAATAGTTGAACCACTTCGAAAAATTCTGAAAAAATTTTTAAAATCTCGGGGACACTCTCGGTCATCGATCAAAAGCGGTTTGATCAAAATCGGTTGAGAATTCGTCGAACTGTGCACCAAACTTTGGTCAAAAAAGTGACCAAAAAAGTCGAGGATCCGAGTTTGTTACAATGAACCGCTTAATGGCTCAAATTGTGTTTAAACACGTTTGATTGTGACGGAAATCATTTTGAAAGGTGAGATTTTCGATAAAAAGCACTTTCTGAAAAAATAGTTTGATCCGACCCATTGAGATTTTTTACGAGTCGATTTTTCCAAGAAAAGATATGAACGTTCGGGACTATGTCCTTTTGATCACTTTTCGCCCTCTTATGGTGCTTTTTGGTGTTAAAACGTTAGTTGACGCCTTTTGGTGTCATTCATCTCTGAACACTTTTGACACCTCATCGTTCAGACATTTTTTCTTCAATTTTCATTTCTCACTATTTTCGCTTCTTCCACTTCACAATTATGTTCATCCGAGGCTTTTCAGAGATTTTTCCTCACCTCGTGACATTATTTCACTTTTTATGACCGATTTGCACATCACCATGTTGAAGACACCATTTTCACACTACTGTTCCTCACATCACATTTTTATCGCGTTTTCACCGATTGTAGGTCCTTTTGGACCATACAAGGAAGCTATGGTTGAAATTTCAGTTTGTTTCATACATTAGTTGTCTCATAATGTTGATTTTACGTCTTTTCACTTCACAACTTTTCACTGTATTTTGATGTTTGTACGCCACTTCAGCCACTTCTTTCTCTCACCTCACCTTCCACGTTTACCATTTCATTCGCTCGAATTGATCTCTCATTTCTCTCAATTTACAAGCGTTTATTCCGCCATCTCACCCACTTCAGCACATAAATATGTTTAGTTTTTCATTGTTTTTTTCACTTAATTGGACAAAAAGATGGTGAAACAAGCTAAAACGAAACGGGCAAGTGCAATAGTGAACGGTGAAATGATGATCGTGATGATGGTGTGAAATTTGTCGTCAATATTGAAAACAGAGTCTGCGTTCACCTTTCAATTGCATAAAAAAACAAGAAAGATTGAGAAAAACGAGTGAAATGTGCAAAGAGAGAGTAGAAGACAGAGATCCGATGCAGATCGCGATCTGTCAGATCCTCGGCACAAATTGGGAATATGAGCGAACAAAATTAAGTACAAATTGAGGAAAAGAAGATTGAAGCGAAGCGATCATAAGTGAAGTGAAAAAAACCAATAATCAATAAAAAAATGAGAACGGGGAAGTGACCGAACTTGAAATGATTAGAAATGAAAATGAAGTGAAAAAGAGTACGGAAATGGCTAAAACCAATCTGAAATGACGAGAAAATGTTGGTGAAAAGTTCAAAAACACATACTTGTGCAAAGATATGACGTCAGCAGAGATCGATCCTAAAAAGTGGAGAAAAGAAATGATTAAGAGAAACGAGAATGAAAGGAAGTTGAAGGAAGATAAAATGAGAAGAAAGGAGGTGGTTTGAAGAGATAAGAGGTTACATACCGTTCAAAATGGAAGAAGGGGATGTTTGTCCAATCTGAGCATATCTGATGAAAAATAAGAGAGAGAAATGATAAAAATGAATGTAAAAAGAAAAGAGAAAGAAGGGAACAGGAACGAGAACATGAAGAATTGGAAAAAATACCGAGATGTGAGGACGACAAGGATCAAATCTAAAAAGTGAACAAACAGAGATGATCAAGAAAAACGAGAATCATAACACTTTAAAGAGAGGAAAGAAAAGAAGAAACAAGTATGTTTTAAGTGTTGAAAATGAGCATACAATGAACAATAGAAAAAGCTGATGATCGGTCATTTCATAGACGTCTATAGAAAAAGAAGAGACAAAACATATTAAAATGAAAGGAAAAAGATGAGAGAAAGAAGAGAATGAGGTCGGTATGATGAAGATTCCGAAAAAATTCCGAGATAATGAACGAACAAAATCGAGTTGAACATGTGAACAAAAAAATGATGTTGAGAAAACGAAGCATACTGTGATGATGCTGTGCATTGGATCATGCCATAAAACGATGAATTAGAACAAAATGAACATGTTTTGGAAAATGCGTGATCGATCCCATATTTTGGTTCATTTTTGGAAAATACATGGACAGTGTTATTGACATTGTCGGTTGTAGAATATGTTGGTACAATACACAGAAAGTGATTGAACATAATTTCATTGTTTCTAAAATTGTTTTGACTTTTTTATTTTGTATAAAATGAACCCGAGAGAAAAGTTGATTCAATCAATGAAAAAAGAGAACTGTAAACTTGTTTCTGAGTATGTCCGGAGCACAGAATCAGTAATCTATGTTCATGAAGGTGTTGAGTGGAGAATCAAACCAAAGTTGTGGAATCAAGGAAACAGACCACACATGTCACAACGTCGACACTACACTCAATCGTTTGTTGAGAATGAACTGAGGAAGTACAACTGTGAGCTCGTTGGTGAGTACAAGCAAGTCCTGACACCATACACATATCGAGAAATTGGTGGTACTGAAGTCTTCAAAGTGAGACTTGATTCCTGGCTAAAGGCAAAGAAGAAGCCACATTTGAGGAAGCCAAAATAATCACTCAACTTTTTTTATTTTTTATTTTTTTAATTCGTAGTAAATGACACAACTCTGGAAAGTGAAGGAACAAATCAGAGAAGTTAGAGAACTATTTCCAAACACTCAATTCTCATTTACTGATGGTCGAACATACAAACCTGACAGCTCAAACAAGCAGCATCACTATTCATTTCTCCTTGCAATGATGAACCATCCAGATGTTGGATATCGAAATCCTAATCCTACAGCTTATCTTAATGTCAATTTAATGCCGAAATTCCTGAATGAAGTGAGACATCGACGACAAATTGAACAACAACAAGCCATGCAGAGACAGAATGAACAGAATAACAATGCAATGATGAATGAAGAGGATAAAAATATAATCATTCTTGACATGAAAGCAAATCCAAGAGTGAACGAAACTGAATTGAAGAAGCATGTGTTCAAGATCACAAGGAAACTGAAATCAATTGAAGAGAAATTGATGGATCACTGGATGAAGAATCTGTTGATCATTCAAAAGAAGAATGAACAAATGGAATCAAGGAAAGTGAAGGAATTTGATGGATTCAACGAATGTATCTTGCTCGCTGAACCAAGAGACAAACTTGCCTTCAACGAATGTCTGACGAACGCTCGAAAGAAGTTCAAAAAGAATGAGGTCGAGAAGGTTGAAGACAATGGAAAACCATATCAGTTGTACTTCCACAATCATCTGAAGAATGTTGAGGAAATCACAACCTTCATCAAAGCTGTGTCTGAAAAAGAAAAGGATGGACCATTCAAGATCAGTATCGACTTTGGAAAGATCGTTGAGAGAAAAGACAAAGATGAGACACTGTACAACGACTTCAGACCAGAATTGGAGAACACATCAAAGAGTTACCCAACAGTGATAAGAAGTGAAGCAGACATCAATGAGTATTCAAAATATGCGATCAATCTGATCAAAGATTCACAGGAGAGAACACTGATGGACACCAAGACAATGTTCATCGCTTTCCATTCCATTCTGGTGGCAGTGTACAGATTTCCAGTTGCAGGAAAGGCAAACGCCATTCTTACTCAGCACATCAAAAGTCACAACGTTCGATACATTGATTCTGAGATCAACATCTGTTTCTTTCAATCATTGTCATTCCTCACACTTCCAGAGGTTCCAGGGAAGAAGATATCAATTAAAATGAGAAACACCGAAGCATACAAACTGTTCACCAAATGGATGAATCTCACAAATCTCACATCATCTCAACTAACTGAACACTTGCGAAAATATCCTGGATTTGATATTGCATCAGACATGGAGAAAGCAATGCAATTATTCAATATTACAGTTCACATTTATGAATATGATGAAGACAAGAAGCGGTACTTCCTCAGTCAATCGTACATCAACGAGAATGATGATGCAAGAGTTCTTCCACTTCTGATGATTCCGCTCACCGCAACTCTCGTTCATGTGATGTTCATTGTTGATCCTGAGAAATTAACTGGATACAAACTCTGTCCGTATTGTCAATCGAGAGGATTCCAAGTGAAGGATACAAAATTCAAGAGATACTACGAGAAGCATCTCTCTGAGTGTAAGGAACTTGATGGAAAACACATGAAGAAGATCTCACTTGATAAAACACCAAGACCATACGTACCACATATTCTTAACAACAGAACATTTGAATTTCTGATGGCACATAAGAGACAAAATGAATTCAAACCAACACAATACTACATCACATACGATTTCGAAACAATGGAGGATCTCATTCTTGACAACTTATTCTCTGATGACAACACACAATTGATCTCGCACTTGAAGCCTCTCTCTGTTGCATCAGCAATCAAAACAAAATCAGGAGTGAAGTCAATCTACTTTGATCTTCGAAATGGAAAGGACTTTGTGAAGCAGTGGATCAGAGAACTCTTCAAATATGCTGAAAAAGTTCGAGATGACAATTTGTATGATGATCCAGAGATTCCTTCTCAGAATGAAGTCAGTGTGATTGGATTCAACAGTTCCAGATTCGACATCAATCTCATCTTTCGTGATCTCGTTGACAAGGATTGGAAAGTGGTGAGCTTTCTTGGATCAATAACAAAGTACAAACAAGTGCTGATCCGACATGAGAAAACACACCAGGTACTTCGATTCATTGACATGATGTCGTATACAGGACCAATGACATTGGATAATGGGGACTGACTATAGTTCATCAGCGTTTTCAACTATAGTTCATCAGAGACCCATATCATGGCAACGAGGGATCCGGTTGACTATCAAAGATCAGATCCAACCAAATCGAATCAATGAAAAATGAAGAAACGGGCGGGGCAGTTGTAGAAAGTGCAGTGACAGTCTCAACAGACTCAGCTCCATCTTCGATTGTCATGTTCTACAACTCGTCATCGTCTGACTCGTCTCAACTGTGTGGGTGGATTATTCTGCCGTGTAGCTCGATGGTCTCGGTGTGGTCATCACGGATGGAGGGAAGAATGAATGCTGTTCGTCGGTGAGTGTTGGACTGAATGCAGGATTGAACCAGAAGCAGGTCGACGAGAAGATCATTCTGTGGATCGTAAACTCATCGCACTTCTCACTCTTCGATTGTGAGATCCACAGTGACTTCAACCCCACCTCTCCTCTTCCCCACACCATCCTCATCGTTCCTCCTCCGGTTGACGCTGAGGGCAGGCTGATCGATATCTCACGCATCTCGATCCTCCCGTTCACAAAATATACAATTTACTTCCCTGTCATCCCTCCTTCTGAACCCATTCGTTCTTCCACTTCCAGTATACTTCCCTTTCATTTCTTGCCCTCAACCTCCACCTCTTCTGATCCCACCCACATTCTGCTCCCGAAGTGCGAAGGAGTGCCGCTTGTTTTGGGGGAGAGTGGATCGGAACAACTTCTTCCAGTTCTCCTCTCGTCGACATCTCCCGACTACTGCTTCGCGATCCAAGGTCTCTCACTGACAAACACAACGACAGTACAAGCAAGTCCTTCCTCGCCCGATGGAGCTGGTACATTGCGAGTTGAAAGATTGTGGCTCTCTCTCGTCGACTGGAACCCCAACGAATTCGATTGTGCACGTGGTGTCGAACTGCTTCTTCACAGCATGTTTCCCTTGGTCTTCCTCATCATCGTCGTCGACTACTCCTCGAGGTTGGCATCCAAGGTGAATCAGTGCTCTTCTTATGGTGGTATTTATCCATCTTGAACGAAAAGAAGAAGATCCGACTCACTGACAACAGATAATGGGTCACTGATGAACTATAGTTGAAAACGCTGATGAACTATAGTCAGTCCCTGGATAATGCAGTGAAGGCTTTTGGTGGGAAAACCACTCTTCAGAAATCATTCTTTGCTTACGAATCATTCGACTCATCAGACTACGATACAGTTTTGAACAATCAAGAACCATTCTCCAAATATGAATTCTATTCGAGTCTGAACAACAGTGAAATGTCCGACACCGATTACCAAATATATCTTGATGACTGGAAAAAACAGGGATTCAAGAACAGATGGGATTACCTCAAGTTCTACAACATCAGAGATGTCGAATGCATGATTGCACCACTTGACTATCTGATCGATTTGAACTTCCAATACAAAGTGGATATGCTGCACAATCTCTCACTGTCAGCAAATGCTTCTGCAATCAAGTATGCTTGTGCGTACAAAGACTTTGATATTGATGCCGACTACAACGAATGTGACGAATCTGGACCGATCAAGATCACCAAACAATACAAGAAATGGGTCGTTCCCACTCAGAATGACCCCCCTCGTTTTATTGTTTCAAATCACTTCATTCGTTCTAATCAAACTATTTTTTGGGGCAAAACCTTATCTTTTCACTAGATCAGTTTCATCGCATCTCTCAGAAATAATTATGAGACCGATCGTCTTCAATCGCAACAATTGATTAAAATCGTCGTACACCTTGTCTCTCGTCATGTATTCTTCTATGATACGGGGAAAAGGTGGAAGACATCAGTTATCCGGCAGCGTGTCGCAGTCTCCACATTTTGACCCGTCATCGGTCAGATCTCTGCCGTTTTGATTCTTATCTCAGGAATCAATCGAGACAATCATCTCAACGACTGTTCACGTTTGATTTCGGTCTCCTGACAAAGCTATGTTCGTCATTTGACGATCCTTCTCAACCACTTCTGTAATCCAATTATGCCCTCACATCGTCAGTGGTCGCTGCCTCGTATTCCTTTTGTCAAGATAACTCTCTTGAAACCAAACCGCAATCGTCAAGTTCTGTTCGAACCGCCAGAGTTAAAAACGACTTCTCAAGTACTTCGTCGAATTTCCGTCCCGATCCGCTCCTCAGCCTCTAAATCTGCCGTCAATCGCCAGAATTCGGATGATACCCAGCAGAATCATCTCTTCGGCAGTTCAAGCTCTCGCTACATCCACACAGGCACTCTGCTCTTTGTCGTGCCCCCCAAATCCCTCACAGGAATAGAACAATATCTTCCTCTCACTTACGTTGCTCTTCCTATCACTGTTGCCCCTCATCTTCTCCCATTCCACTCCTTCTCTCCTTGCCTCATTTCTGGACCAACGCAAACTTTGGCCGCTGCTGGATTAGGCAATCGAGATCCTTCTCCTCTTCATTCACCACCAACATTCTCTCTCCCCCACAACCATCCCATTTCTTCCCTCACTTTCGGTAGACCTCACCAATTTCTGCACAACCAGCATTGACGCATCGCTGGCGAGTGCTCTCCCTCTCCCGTCGATCACAACATGCCCAATCACCCTCCTCGACGAGTATCCATCGCTCTCCTCCTTCCTCCACATGTTCTCCTCCATCCATCGGTTCCTCTCGACCAACCAATCAAATCGAAAGCTGGTGCCTTCCGCTCCCAAACGGACGATCTTGACTCGAATGTGAGGGGTCGTCGACAAACACTTCGAAAGCCATCGTCGCTCTCAAAATCTGTTGTCAGTGTGTCGCCTCCGCCTTGAATTCGAAAAAACCAGCCTTTCCCTCTCGTCGACACAATTGAACACACGCCAGCTGTGTCAACCATGTTCACACTGCCAGACCATGTCCAGGGTGCTTCCATGCCATCAGCAGAGTCGGAGAACACGCTGTACCATTCGCAGGACTGGAACATGAGCATGCCACTCACTCCATCCAGTCAGCAGACCGAAGTGACATTTGACTATGCCCGACAATCGTGCTGAACACTACCCAACTCAACGAAGGACGGTTCGCGAGCTTCAGTTCATTCACTGCAACTCTCCTCACCAAAGATCCTCCTCCTTTCGACTCGCTCTTCCGTCCGAAGCGGTTCAAGAGTCTCGGGATCCAACCGAACACAACTTCGTTTATTGTCTCTCCAGCATCCACAGCGCTCGCGTCGTTGATCATGCCACTTCTCTTCCGTCAGCTGATCCCTGACACCAAAACACCTCCATCACAACACGTATTGGGAGTTCTGCAGTGGCTGTTTCAGGTTCTTCGCCCGCCAGCCGACGAGAAGGCGAACATGGCACAAGCTCTGACACTTCTCTCGAAACAGCCTGAAGTTTAACTTTCGTCAAGCCGTCTTCAACCAAAATTCACAGTTTCGATGATGAGTGACAGCACGGACAATCTGCACGCCTTCTTCAAGTCCAGTTCACATCAGAGCACATCACAGAACAGACTGAACACGTCTGACACTCACGACACTCCCTCCTCGTCTCCACCATCACGCACTCAAGGGCAGTACGATTCGCCATCAGCACCTTCGACCGTCTCTCCAGCCCTGACCGACTTCAAAATGGAACAATACGACCCAATATCACATCGAGGAAGCATGCAGACACCTGTCGCACTGTCGCCCATCTCCCAGCCGATGCTGAACACTCTCCTCGCACTGTTTTCGGGAGTTGTGGAACACTTTCAGAAGACGGGAAGGTTGGGTGATTCCCAAATGATGTCGCTGCTTCTCCCTTTCGTTGTTTCGCCCTTCCGTTCTGTGGAATCTGTTTCGAGGCGAGCTGTCATGTTTCATCTTTTGGATGAATTTCGGGACACACCCACACTTCAAGCGAGAGATAACACCGATATGCTGTTGCAGTTACTGCGAATGGAGAACTCCTTCGACAACATGAAGACAAGATCGCTTCCTCCCACACCATCCTCAACTGACAACAAGCGACTCAACAGCCATGGTCCTATCCTGCCTGCGCTGAGAATCAAAAAGAACAAGGACCCAGGTGAGATGAACTTTGCGTTCTTTTCTGTCTTCAAGTTCAACGCGAGGTAGATCCCTGTGATCCACCAGGCAGCAAGCACGTCCTTCCCTTCGCTGTATTCCGTGATGTTGTCAACTCTCTCGCCTCTCCTTCAGCGATATCCCCGTCATCGCTCTGTCTCGTCCATCGCCAGCATCGACACCCTCTTCTCAATCATCCTTCTCATCGTCCAATCCACTTTTGTCTATCACGAAACCAGTCATATCCAGCCAGCTCGCCGTATCTCCTCTCCGCTCTCGTCATCGATTTGGTCGGATTCAGTCAACTTCATCATAGTTTTGAAGAAGTGTCGATGGAGTACTGCAAGTTATCTCTGAACGTGATGCTGTATGGGTTGAGTGAAAAGGAACAGGCAGTGTTTGTTGTTGACAACATTCTAAGATCGTCGCCGGAACGAAATACCATCACACGAGCTCCCAGACACTGCACAGCTGCCCATCCGCATCCATACCATCCACACGCCCTCGTTCTCTCCTCTCTCCTCAGACTGGAGACGATTCTGTCAAAAAGTGACCACGTACGAGCGTTCTTCATCACGGACACAATCACAGCACAGCAACGAACGATAGATTGTCGTCGACAGTGAGCAGCTTTAATTCTGCACACTTTTTGTCTCCGAGCGTGCTGGAATTGGCAGACTCGCCTTCGCAAACGGACGAGGAGAGAGACGAAGAACTTCAGGTTGCTGTGAGAAGAGTCATCTACGCGTTTTTGGAAGGAGAAGACGAAGAACTGGACAACGACCGTCTTTCGATCAAATGGGGCGCGATTTTCATTTCGAGTCTTTGGGAGTTGTATTTGAAGCAACCCTATCCCGTTCCTGTCTCGTCTGCCATCCCTCCTCGCCCACCTCCTGGCGAGACACCAACACCAGCTCCTGCCCCGACACCGTCCGAACCACACATTCTCCCACAAGCGCCAAGCCCAGTTCCTGATGCTGCGACGAGCGCTCCTCTTCCAGTGACCTCGCCCGCCCAGTCCAGTCCACCCGCATCGGCAGTGATGGTTCTGGACTTGTCAAAGTCGAACGTCATCACACCATACTCCATCCCCCACGTTGAAGAATTGTTCGTCCCTCCACTCGGCTTCGAGATTGTCTTCCACGCGACGTTGCGAGGTCTCCTTCTCTTCGCCCGCTCCCACCCGCCCGACAAATACGCCCACATCTGGCTGAACATCTTCAACCAGCTGTTTATGGCTGCTGTTGTGAGGAACCTTCCTGAAGAAGATCAGGACGTGTTTCGTATCTGATTCGATTGTATCTCGCTGATCATGGGAACACATCGAACATGTCGGATTATGCGCCGCACGCGCAGTTGATGCAGGTTGACTCTGTTCTGGTGAAGGAAGTGATTGCTGAGTTCTGCATTGAGATTCTCTCTCAGTTTCCAGTCCGAACATTCGCTCCATCGTCTGTTCCTCTCGCTCCAATGAAAACTGAATATCTCCACTTTTTCTGTCGAAAGCGACGAGGTCGGCGTGGAACAAGCATTCTGGATGTGTACGAAGATCCACGGGAGGACAGGAACTTCGCAATGACACGTCTTCTGATGGCAGTTGGGATGATTCCCGAACAAATCGCACAGCTGTTGGCGTCACCGTTGGTCGAGATGAGGACTTTGGCGACTGACTTCTTTGTTCTATTTCTGTCGTCGATGTATGGCACACTCCGTCCAACTCTGAATCAACTCGAAATCGCTGGATACTCTTTCAAATCGCCAGCTGAGATGGTTGGAATGGCATCGCAGGGGTTTGTGTATCGTCGCTTCAAACAGATTCTGAGCGAATCAGTTGAGCAGCTGAATCAACTACGGAACGAATTGAACGATCCATCCAACACCCTCGTCGATCCGCATGTTCTGAAAGGAATGCTGAAAAGTGGAAGACGCTTTCGACCTCGGCAAGCCCTACACACTCAGGTTTTATGGAAACCAGTCGCTCTCTCCGCCAGATACGAAAGCAATGAGAAAGACATCACACGGCCTGCACTTCCAACAACGACACCGCTCTCTCTTCACCGCTCGTCTGATGAATATCCGTCGATCGAAGTGCCGGTGACACTCGCGCTGCTTCATTCGTCGTTTAGAGGGGCAGAAGTGCGAATGAGTCCTGACAAGCCGTATTCGATGCTCATCCGACAATCATCGAATGCCGTGGCGTTCTTCGCAATGTTGGCGGAGATGTGTTTTAGAGGCGACAGGGCAGCTCACGACAATCTCGTTCCTCTCCTCACTTCTGCACTCTCCTTCCGTTTCCCAACTCGTGTCCTCTCGATCAGCGCAGTGGGATACATCGCTAAGAACCAGCCGCTCGTTCAAGACAAGATCAGAGAAAGCGGAGCAATCATGATTGTTTTGAAGATTCTCTCGAAGAAAATCTCACTCCAACGCACATTCATTCCTCACACAAGTCATCACTTCGCTGCAATCACACGCATCTCAATCCTCACTCACTCCAATCACTGTCATCCAACGACTTCTCAAATCCTTCCTTCGCATCGTTCAATCAGTCTTAGAGAAGGAACAGGTTGAAAGAATAAGCAGTAATTATGTCTTCTTTTGTCATATTTCATTACCATTCACATCAATTCTCAGCTTTGAACCCCCTGACGATCTTTGACAAAATAATGGGTTTGATCAACTTCAATTGTGATCTAGTGAAAAGATAAGGTTTTGCCCCAAAAAATAGTTTGAATTGAATGAAAGAAGTGATTTGAAACAATAAAATGGGGAGGGTCATTCTGGTCAAATGGAGCTCAAATACAAAGTTGAAGGATACAGGTACCAAGACCAGAAAGCTCATCGCAATACTACCAACAATGTCACTGAAGCAGATTACGATTGGTTTGTTCAACAGTGCAAGAAAGTGTGCTACATCTGCAAATGTCATTTCTCACAAGCAGTACGACCAACACTGGATAGAATCGACAATTCGAAAGGACATTCAAAAGAGAACGTTAAGATCTGCTGTGACTACTGTAACACCTACAAGTCAGACCATGACGAGCATCTCACCAGATTGAGAATTCAATTGAAGAAGTACTGCCTCTGGAAATCACTACCAATGACTCTGACACACGAACAAACATATCACAAGTTGAGAGCAGCAGTGACTGGTGGATTATCGAATGTTCAACATCGACAGAATATCAAAGATGTGACACCAATCAATCATTTCACCTTTGAAGACGGAAGAGTTATCTCAAAAGATTCGAAACCCGTCATGACTCACGTCTGTGGTGTTGATTTCAATTCCCTCTATCCGAGTGCTTTCTCATCAATCAAGAACAAGAACAATCCATACACCAAACACAGAATGTACATGCCAGGAAGATGCTTGTACACTGCAACAGGAGATAAAGAATGTCGTGAGATCATCGAAAACAAGAATCAGAAGACATTGTTCGTTGCAGAATTGAAAGGACACATCGATGAGAAATACATCAATGATTTCATTAACTTCCCACCAATCTTCAGGAACATTCTGGTGAAGACGACAGAAGAAAACATTGGAGAGAAGACTTATTCGTTGATGAAGAAACATGGATTGAAGACTGATGACAAACAAAGAAAGCTGACTCAACTCTTGAGCACACACGATCAGTATATGTTCTTTTCGACATACTATCTGTGGTTCCTCATCGACGATTGCCACTTCATTATTGATGACATTAAGACTGTGATGGTATTTTCGAGACATGCTGGATTTGAACCATTTATGACATCATTTATGAATGATAGAATTGAAGCAATGAAGGTTGGAAATAAGGGAAAGGAACAATTCTGTAAGACAAACCTCAATGGGAGTTACGGATACGATGGAATGAACACTGAAAAATACAACTCGATCACAATCTGCAATGAGAAGAGAACATACTTGAAGCAAATGATGAAAGGATTTGTGGCAACGAGAGAGATCAACGAGGATAACTACATCGTGATTGAAGATCGAGAGAAAGCATCATGCAAAACATGTCTGCAAGAAGCAGTATTCACACTCGACAATGCCAAGTTCTGGTATCTGAATTTCATCTACAACTTCATGTACAAATGCCTAGACATGAACAAGATTCACTTCTGTGAGGGAGACACTGACACAGCATACTGGGCAATTAGTGGAGATCCAAATGCAGGTATTCATCAACAGTTTGAACACGTGATTGCTGACAAAGAATTCTATGATGCTCACAAATGCGAATGGTTTCCCTATCCTGAAAAGGGTGTTGATGATGAGAAGAAGCTGTTGGGAATAGCAATTGAAAAGGAAGGTGAACAGATGATCTGTCTTGCACCAAAGTGTTACTCACTCGATGAGAAATGCAAGATCAAAGGAGTGTTTCTGAAGAAAACAAACATCACAAGTGACGATTATGTGAAGTGCCTGAACGGGGAGAAAACAATGACTACAACATTGAACTTTCAGACGAGAAGAGGTCATTCTGAAGATGACACCAATGGATTTGAAATAGCTAAAATGCAACAGCAAAAACTCAGTCTCAGTGGCATTCATCTGAAGGCAATCGTTCTTGAAAATGAATCGTGTCCTCCATTCATTCATGAACTGAAAGCAACTGATTACAAAATGGAATAATCACAAACTTTATTTTTTGTTAAAATGACCACTCAACAATTGAACCCCGTACAGATGAATGAACTCGTGTATAGGCTACTTCGGTGTACACAATATTCCAAGAAAAAAATAGTCGAAATTAAATGGTCTCCAACAAACTATTTACATGTCTATCATGGCGCTGATTCTAATGGACCATTTGATGGAAATGATGAAACATATTTCGAAGATTGGTTCAATGGAGATTTACCTCCAAATTTATCACTTGAAGATGGAACAAAAGTTGTACAACTGTTTGTAAAAGGATTCCTTGGAAGACTGGTAGTGAAATATAGAGCTGAAGGTGCATACAAAGCATATCAACAATACCACCGCGAAGTGACTTTTCCTCCAATGGTTCGGAGTCCTGCCGAGGCAACTCAACGTCCTATTCAAATCCCACCAAAAATAGAGATTCAACCACCACTATCTCCAGTCATTCCTGGACAGAAGAGAAACTTGGAATCGATTGGTTCAGTGTATGAATTTCCAAGTACGGAGAGGAGATTCGAAGAGGAGGAGAATGATGATAGTATTATCAGTACACCAATGTCATGCAGAACAACTCCATTTGAGATTAGACACTACGAACCTACGACACAGCAAGTACTCAATAAGTTGGAAAAAATGAAAGGATTGTTTGATCATCAACAGAGAAATGATTCCGAAGATGAACAAATCAAAGCAGAGAACTCCATCCTGAACAATCAAAAGCAAATGGAACAATTCATAACTGCACACATTCTGGAGGCCAATAAAATGAACCGAGACACCTTTGTTCGAGCCTCGATTAACAGAACTATTGTGAACGATGATCTTGACTTCATTTTAGCACATCCTAAACAAATCCCATTTGGTGGAAGATCATTTCAGGAATGGTACGATGAATATGTTCACCGATGGGATTCTACACATCCTCGGAAAATACAGAGAGAAAAAGGAGGTGACACATTGATGATTGATCAACCAACAATTCCGAGAACAACCGAGAAAATCCACTATCCGTTTCGATCAAAGATGCAATTCATGTCCAAAGACATCACTGGAGATTCAGAAAAGACAGCAGACAGAAAGGTTCCACAGAAATGTGACAGACCTTACTTTTCTCCCAAGTTTGGATCCTGGGAAATTGATCTTGTCTTTATCCAATCACCAACGTCGAAAACAGTTCTTCAGATTTACCTATTTGCCATCAACATTAACACTAAATACCTGGTGGTCATTCCAGTACTGGATAAATCATGGAGCAAAGTCAAGACTGCTATCAATGACCTGATAAACCATCGTGGAGTTCATGTGAATAACATTCGAGGTGATGGTGAAGCAGCATGGACCAGTGGAGAAGCAACAACGTTCTTTAGAAAGCAAAAGGTCAGTACGTACTTCACAAGTTCACCATTCACAAATCACAACAGAATTGTCGATCGAGTGATCAGAACAATCAGAGATGGATTCCAAGATAATACGACACAGATTGCAAATCATTCATGGATGAATCAGATGGTGGAATACTACAATATGACTCCTCATCGAGCGTACTGAAACAAGTTCACTCCACAGCAGGCACAAAACAATCGAGAGATTGAAGCATTGTGCATTTCCTCATGTGAAGAGCAATTAAAGAACATTCAACGGCAACAGACAACACAACTGCTTTGGCGATACAAACCAGGAAACATTCTGTTGATTCATCTTGACTTGAACAAGACTGTTGCCAAGTTTCAGAAGAAGCGAAGACAATTTCAATTTGTTGGACAATTCATTGAGTATAAACACGGAAATGTGGTCGCAAAACTACTGAATGGACTCACATGTCTACCAAAAATTGTGTACGTTCCAATCCAACACACGAAGTTTCATGCAGACTCAATTGACAATTTAACTCCTGAGTTCATTGGTGAATTCAATTTAGTTTAAATCAAAACTGTTTCGAATATTTTTATTGCATTGAAATGTCATCACTGAAGATTTTAGAACCGTTTGATCCTGAACAGAAATGTTTTGAAAACATCTATGACTTTCAGAGACATTTGGAAAAGAACAGAGAAGAACTGAATAAATACACAACACAGAAACTGAATAGATTAATCAGAATTGATGGATACAGAATCACAAAAATAAGAGGTGAGATAGCACTGAGGAAATCAAGCAATGAGAACATCGGTGACTCCACTTCACTCTCGATTGATCAAAGATTGTCAGACATCGAAGAATCAATTCGAACGTTGACAGACACTCTCAGCATGAGGCTTCGAAGTCTTGACGAGACCATCAGCAACCTGATACAAGAATTAACGGACAGTTCGGTTCAAACCTTCCTTGTTGATCTCTGTCAGGGCAACTCCATCAGTATTGTATCGAAGAATGATTGCTTCACATTTTTGTTTTCGTTGATAGACATTCCAGAAGTGTCGAATATCAATTGATGAGTTCAACTGTGGATAGACTCGACTGATTCGTTCTTTGTTGAATCCTCCAAAGATCCACATCGAATCAATGTTTGACTTCATGTCTGCTGACAAACTGAAGAGCTCATGCATCGTCAGAAAGAATGTGAATTTTGGTTGTCGATTCTCCAATAATAAGTCCATCATTGTCATTCTATTTTTGGATGTTCTACGTTCACCTAGGATTCTTCGACAGTCATCAAGAAGTATAATCGTTTGGAGATTCTTCGCTGAGAAGTTATCAATGTAAAGTGAGTCAAAGAGATCCTCTCGACACTCATCAGTTATTCTGTCTTGCCACTGGTTGTCAATAATCTCTTCATAAGCTGCTTTCGATTCAGAGAGTTCCAACAGAAATGGAAGTGCATCATCGTATTTGACTTTCACATAAGGAACATTCAATATTGGTTTGAACTTGTCGAATGTAGGATCGATGTTCTTATCTGTGACGAAGACAAACAAATGGAACAGTTCATTCCGAACTTGAACATTCTGGAGCTTGGCAACCTCTCGAAGAGCATTGAATGTTTTTCCACTTCCTCTGTTTCCAACGAGGACATTGACACTATTGCGATTGAAATTTAGGTCTGGATGTATTTGTGATTGAACTTCATGAGAAACATTCCTACTGGATGCTTCACTCAGTTTCGCATTCACATATGCTGTAAGAGATGTTGAAGATCTTTTCATTTATGATTTCTCTCTAATTAAAATATAGTTTTGGATTTTTTATTTTGTATGAAAACACAATGTCGAAGATACAATACATTCCCGCAAAGAGAAAGGCACCAGCGAAGAAACCGAAACTGAGATATGATCCGGGGACAATGGATGGAATGAAAAGAATCTATGCTGATGATGACATTCGCACCAAATTCAATTCTGCACTCAGCAGTGTTCCATCAGCGTTAGAATACATTGAAAGGACTGGACAAAACTGGAGAGTGGAAATGGAGAAACATGGAAAAGTTCCAGATGTGATGGTCTACGATAAAGACAATGGAGATCTGGTTGCAGCGAATGGTTTCATGCTTGCATCATACAACAGTCGACCTGTCGTCGAGACTTACTATTCAATGAATCCAACACCAGATATGCGTAGACAAACTCCATATTCATCATTTCGTCAAGATCATGGAAGAAGAATCAAAGCTGCACACAACAATTTCCTCAAGACTGGTGAATACGCTTTGCCTGGAAACTATCATGAAGTCAACTACCAAGAAATGCAAGCACAACGATCACAACAACCTTATGCAATAATGAAGAAAGCTGTTGGAGAATTAATGAATGATACTTTGAAGGTGTATCGTGCAAGTCGAGATCAACCAGCAGATATCAGCAAAAATGTGTTGGACAATATGGTTTTCAATTCAATTCAATCAAAGATTGCTGCACGGATGTGAGATCAATGGCTTGAAGACTATGTTGAAGGTTTCATCAGTTCAAATCCAGATCATCAGAGAACGAAAGCAAGAAAAGCGTTTAAGGCACAGATTCATCCACAGTTTCTCGAAATCATCACAAAAACTGAAGATTTGCAAACTTTCCTTGGTCGTTATTCAGCAAACATCTCAACACTTTTGAATCAACTGACATCTGAAGCCTACCGAACAAGAGATGTGGGGCAATACCAAACAGGTCATATGTCTGAATATACTCGATTTGCACACTTACAGAAAGAAATGGGAGAAAGTGGTTTACGAAAACATAAATATCAATTTTTATTTTTATAGAAAGTGATGCAGCCAATTCTAAGTTGTCAATTTACGAAACACACAAGTTCTTCTTCCGTTCCAACGTCAATCACCAACAATGTCATCATCGACAATAAAGGATCAACTTCTGGAAGATCAAAGCTGGAAGATCGTAATGATCAAGGTGTCAATGTCGAACTAGACAATGTTCCAGGAACGTATGATCCACCACCACTTGAGATATATCCATCAGCACCAATCCAAAGCCGTTCCATTCCACTTCGAGAATATACATCCAATATAGCAGCATTCAAAGACCAACTACTGTTAGTGTACAAAAATGCATTTGCTTGTGAAAAGAAACTACTGAACAATCTCATTGAACCATCGAAGAAACTGATCACAAACCAAAGTGATTTATGTGCACTGATTGCGACACTCACTGGGATCAATGATGTGGTGATCGAATTGGATGATTTATCTGACAAGTGCCTATGTCTCTATAAACTACCAATCTTTCGAACCATTTTCAAGATCCTTGTTGGTGGAAAAGACA
Organism: Blattamonas nauphoetae; assembly: GCA_033064195.1. Taxonomy (NCBI): domain Eukaryota; phylum Preaxostyla; order Oxymonadida; genus Blattamonas; species Blattamonas nauphoetae. Next base: position 50,972 of record JARBJD010000147.1, on the reverse strand, counting down.
TGAGTATTGCCTTCAATGAAGCATACAACACCATCCTCAATAATGGAATTTCACTGACGAAAGCAATTCCTCGTTAGAAAAATTAATGAATTGTATTTTTTATTTTTACATAAATGGCACCAGGAAGTTTCAACAAACTCAAAAATATTGGCAAACAGTTCTTTCAATTCATCAAACCATTGGCTCCATCACTGCTTCAGGTTGGAGGTGGTTTACTCTCACAGACGAACAACAAATTTGGACAAACAGCAGGAGGAATCCTCAGTGGCTTAGGCGGAATGATGGATGTGTACCAGCAGAACAAAGCAATCAATCGAGCACCTCAACAACCACAGATGATTGAATATGAACCTCCACGAAATGCTCGGTATGTTGATGATGACATGCCCCAGTCGTCAAATTCCAAAATTCAATTCAAAGGATTATAATTTGTTTATGTTCTAGTTTTTTATTTTTATTTAAATGGCACCAGGTTGGTTATCAAAATTAGCAGCAGTCGGAAAAAACATACTCAGAGTTGGAGCTCCATTTCTAAATCTCATTCCATTTGTTGGACCAGTGATTTCAAAGATTGCACAGACAGGAGTGGAGATGATCCCAGATGTGAAATCGGATCAGCAAATCCATGCGGAAAAGATGGCACAATATGAGCAATCAATCAATGAAGGAAACACTTCACTTGCGAATCAGCTCAGAGGCGAAATACTGAAACTAGAAGAAAAGCTGAAGCCAAAAGCGAAGAAACCAAAAAAGAAAAAGTAAATGAAAGTATCAATTGTGTTTTTTTATTTTTGATAAAATGAACTCACACATTCCACATCTGACAAACAAAAGACATGGAGCTTCAACATTGACTGGCAATAGCACAGGATCAATAAAGTACACCCGAGATGACATTGGTCAAATACAACAACAACTAATGTCTGAACATCACGTTAATTTCCTCTTGAATGATGGCGCACACAGTACTTCAATCGAGGAATTGAAACCATCTGAGAATTCACGCTTCTACAAAGGACATGAAATAATCATTCCACTCACTGGTAATCAAGACATCTGTCAAATCGATGATTCCTTCATTACTTTCACAATGACAGCGACATTGAAAGTCAACAATTGGCAAACTACAGCTGGAAAAATCGGATCGTTCATGAATGAGAGAATCTTCATGTTCGTTGGACTCAAACATTCTGCATCCATCTTTGGTAGATTCACAGTTCTTCACAACAATCAAAGAATCACAAGCACAGCAAACAATGATGTCTCAATGGAGTCTCACATATACAATATGATCAAACCAAAGAGTCAATTGGAGAATCGAAAACACTCACACACACCATGGCAAAATGCTTGGACTCACGATGAATCTGTTGCTGGTGTTTATATTCCTTTATCAGATTTCACAACGACGTCTGGAACAGGAGTGTTTCAAGACACTATTGATGTGCCGATTCGTGTGTCAATCAATCTTGAAGATCTTCTCATTTTCTCAGGGATGACTGACTATCCTCGTTGTCTATTTGGTGATCTGAAATTGAGTGTGTACATCAATGAGGATGCATTTGTATGTTGTCCAGTGAATCCTGAAATCACTTTCAAAAATACTCTATCATCAATTGTCGTTGGAACAGCACAAGCACCGCCAATAAAAACATCAATTGCCGATTGTATTCAACATCGTCCATATTTCTTGAACAATCTTGTCACCTCATGCACCAAGAATTTCGTTCAGATTGGTCAATCATTTCTCCAACCAACAGTAACAAAAGACATCTACTTTAATTCTGCTGGTATTGTAGCTACAGAACCAGAATATGTGGATCAGTACATTTCACTAAACATCACTGATACTGGCATTGATGACGTTTATTGCATGAGTGCTGGATACAAAATGAAAGAAATCGCGAAAGAGAGTCTCAGGAAGATGTACACAAATCGTCCAGGTACGATTGCAGCAGAGAGAATATCGTTCTATCCATTTCAGAAGACACCGACTGCACAAGGAATTGATTGCACACAGCAGATGGTTCTCACTAATGCAAAGGATATTATGTTCCTCTTCCGTCACTACGATAACGAAGTCACCTGTTTCCACAATCCAATGCAGAAGGATCTTCGTGTGAATCTACTGAACAAATACTATCCAGATAACCCGACTACCACTATTGGAGCTCGCTTCTATCAGTTTGCATTATCGACTCTCAATCTCGATTCGTACCTAGCTGTACCTGATGATTTGGAGCGATCACTGACGGATTCTCTTGTTGAAGCTAAACTCAGAAATGATTTGAAGAATGGAAATGAAACAATGACAAGAGTGCGACCGATTCATGACAACACTGACTTCCTCTTGTGCTTCTCAACACAGAGAAGTGGGTGTCCAACGAACTGTAATGATTCAATCAGTTCTAAAGGTCAGAATGTTCCTGTCACTTTGAGATCTCAACCGATCTATCAAGGCAATCTCGACACATATTACAATGTGTACAATCCAAGTCAAAAGGGTGGTGATCTGACAGCATTTACTCATCCTCCAGCACCGATTCTAGCAACCACTGCAACCACGTGGTGGGTATTACGATTCAGCAATGACGTTCCTATTGTTGAGTATTATCCTAATCACACACTGAAAGCTTTGCACAAAGATTTGGGAATATTACCAAGTTGAAAAAGGACAAAAGAAATTTTACAATTTTGTATTTTTCATTTTTTTTCAAATGAGAAGTATAAGAGCAAATCAATCAAAACCAACATCGACATTAATCGAGCAAATCGAAGTGCAATCGTATCTTCCGAAACAATGGGATTCAGAACCTCACAAGTTTTCAATTCAAGAAGTGCATCCAACAAATCCTCCTATGCCATGCAGAATCGGAGATGAGATTGAGGTTCCATTGTGCTATGATGGACATGATGTAACTGACTTTTCGAAGAGTCATTTGCGAATCGATCTCACTGTGACTGTTCCAGTTCACAGGCCAATGGATAACAATGTGACTAGGGAAGTTGGATTATTCGGAATGTTCTTCGGATTTAAGTCATCATCAGATGCAATTCGAGATATGAGACTCGTCGACAGTCAAGGAAACATCATTGACAATTCACTTCAGAATAATCATGTTCACGAATCATTTCTTTATCACACTTTCAAGTCATATGAAGAGAAAAACAACATGAAGCATTGCTACAGTCTTTGGGAAAATGTTCAGAAAATGGATCCAAGTGTGTGTGGATTCTACTATGCTCCATTATACTCGAGCATTTCAGATTTCCCGACACAAATCACAAGAACCATTCCTTTGGTTATTCCGTTTGTGAACTTGCTTCCACTGAGTACATTTGATCAGTATCCGAATTCCGTCTTTGGTAATTTACGTTTAAGATTTCATTTGACAACTGATTCACTTGTGTATTGTCCAATTCGAACTTCAACTGTCATTCGAAAATCACTTCAAGACACAACTGATGCAGGGGCTCCAATAGTTACACATGATGTCGGTCGAGATCGCATTCACTTAATGCATGATGGAGAATTCTGTGTTTTAACTCAAGAATTTACACAAATAGGAAATCCAGTTTTCCCATATGAGGGATATGAAAACGAAAATGGATCAATTGTAACTGTTCCACGGGTTCATTTCCGTTCGTATACATACACAGTTCTAACTTCATCAGTTGACAAAGCCACTTCGATTTGCTATGGATATCAAATAACTGATGCAACGAAACAATCACTGATAAACACCTATTCAAAGACACTTTATGTGCTGAAAGCAGAAAGAATTGACACACAATCATTTCAATCAAAAGCAAATGCAATGGGAGTGAGATCAAACATCAGCATCAAACTCAATAATCTCATGAATCTAATGTGCTTCTTCCCTGAAAGACCTAACGAGTGCAAGTCTTCAGAAATCCTCAATATGTAGGTTTATTCGAAATGCTTGGATCCAACTTCCCTAATTTCCCGATGTCAACAACCTCACCAGAGTTCTATCAAATGATGATGGTGAATGGTGATTTCATTGGTTGTTCAGCCACTGAAGAGTTAGAGAATTCGATTTGTGAGCCTCGCATAGCAAAATACTCCTACCAAGGTGTTGATCATCAACAATTGAGAAAGAGAGCTGCAACGGATGCAACTTCATTCACATTTATGGTTCCAACTGATCGAAGTGAAATTGCAGGTGGTGAAGAAGGTATTTCCACAGATGTGTCAGTCAACATTGTCTTCAGAGGAACCCCAATCAATCAGGAATTTGATGCGTATTTCTTATCAACAAAAGAAGGTCCTCCTCCACCAATTTTGGCCCTCCATCAAGCAACGTACTGGCTCTTTTGGATTGAGAATGGACAACCACGAGTGCGATATGTCATTGATCGTCGACTCCAAGAAGCGTATGAAGAAGTGAAGAGAGGATATTAATGATTGAACAGTTTTATTTTTTTATTTTTGTAGAAAACACAAATGGTGAAGCGATACTTCTCAATTCAGAATTCTCACACTGCTCAACACCCTCCTGATTTTTTCCAATTCAAGAAAACAAACATACATCTACTTCCTCGACTGCAAACTCATCCATGTGAAGGAAGAGATTACTGGTTCAACAATAGTGATTTCAAAGGATATTCCACAGCACATCACAATCCATGGTGATTGGATCCAGACTGATGCACACAATGATTCATATGTTGCTTTCTGCATCGAACAGATTGCGAAGCGAAAGAAGTGGGAATTAACTACTCGACAATCAATTGTGAAGATCTGGTTCAAAGACAGTTCTGGTGAATCAATTGAGATGGAAACTACTGAGACAATCAATGGCAAAATAATCAAAGAGTATTAATGCTTCGCATTTCTAGTATGACTATGTCATGGTATTAGTCAATGAGTTATATTTTTGAATGAGTTCATTGATTAGTGTCTGTTGTTGTCCAACGATCGAACACAATTCCTGAATGGCTTTGATGCAGAAGCATGAGAGTTCTGCATAATCAACTTGAAGACAATCTGGATTGGAGTCATTCACGACTTCAGGGAATATGCCTTGGATCTGTTGTGCAATCACACCAATGTGTTTCTTCTCACTTTCCTTCTTCAGACATTCACATTTCTCTTTGCAGTTCTTCAAGTGTTCTTCATCTGTCTCGTTCTCAATTTGCTTTGTGACTTTGTTGATCTTCGAGTCAAATGTGTTGAATTGATACTGCACGATTTCGACTTTATTCAGTTGTTCAAGAACATCGGGGTATGGTTCAATATTTCTTTTCACTCTTCTGTCTGACAGTTGAGAAAAACTTCCTGTTGTGGATATTGAAAACACTCCTGAACCCGTGTCCTCATCGTAGTAATACAATGCTGGTTTGTCACAGGGAGACCACATAAGTATACCATCACCATTGAACTGAATTCCCGATGTTTCTGCAAGAGATTGTGATATTGAAATGCCTGACGAGAATGTTGATGATGGATATGTTCCAGGATACTTCGGAAGTGATCCCTCTGAAATGTTCCACTTCGCTCCACTCACATTAATCAATCCTCCAATTGTTGGTGTCACGATACCAGCTGAACACGTGATTGATCCATTTGTTGAAACGACGTTTTGGATTGAGGATATCGCAGTCTTGTGTGCTTCAGTTGTCTTCTTAAGTGTGTCGACTTCTTCCTGATTCGTTTCTAATTCCGTCTGTAGTGAGTGAATGACTGCTGCATTCTCAGTGATCGTCGACAGATTATGATCAATCATTTTCTCAATCATTTGTGAATTGTATTTTTGTCGATTCATTTTTCTTTGCTCTTTCATTGAAATTAAAAGAGACAAAAATAGCCGTTGAGTAATTCCTGTTCATGTTCGTGTGAGTTTCCTATGGACACCCCGATACCCCTTTGGGGACGATCTATCTCAATCCTTCTCAATGACTGCTACACTCTCACAGAGAATAGCGAATTCTTTGAAGGGATAAGTCTTAGGTGGGCATGATTTACGGTCACATCTAAGTGATGCCAACATGAACCCCGGGGACAATCTTTCGATCATCCGTCTCCAATCCAACCTTCAATTCGTTCTACGCATCAGTCACGAGGGCACCATTTTGCCTGAGTATCTTGGAACGTTACGTCGACGTCTCACACTTGCACTAACTGGACTTACTCTTCATATGCAAAATAAAAAATGCAAATAAAAAAAAACAGCGGTAATTTTGTGAACATCAGAAACACGCCAAATTCTTCTCTGATGAAACAGGAACCTGCTTGTACTCACCAACGAGCTCACAGTTGTACTTCCTCAGTTCATTCTCAACAAACGATTGAGTGTAGTGTCGACGTTGTGACATGTGTGGTCTGTTTCCTTGATTCCACAACTTTGGTTTGATTCTCCACTCAACACCTTCATGAACATAGATTACTGATTCTGTGCTCCGGACATACTCAGAAACAAGTTTACAGTTCTCTTTTTTCATTGATTGAATCAACTGTTCTCTCGGGTTCATTTTATACAAAATAAAAAAGTCAAAACAATTTTAGAAACAATGAAATTATGTTCAATCACTTTCTGTGTATTGTACCAACATATTCTACAACCGACAATGTCAATAACACTTTCCATGTATTTTCCAAAAATGAACCAAAATATGGGATCGATCACGCATTTTCCAAAACATGTTCATTTTGTTCTAATTCATCGTTTTATGGCATGATCCAATGCACAGCATCATCACAGTATGCTTCGTTTTCTCAACATCATTTTTTTGTTCACATGTTCAACTCGATTTTGTTCGTTCATTATCTCGGAATTTTTTCGGAATCTTCATCATACCGACCTCATTCTCTTCTTTCTCTCATCTTTTTCCTTTCATTTTAATATGTTTTGTCTCTTCTTTTTCTATAGACGTCTATGAAATGACCGATCATCAGCTTTTTCTATTGTTCATTGTATGCTCATTTTCAACACTTAAAACATACTTGTTTCTTCTTTTCTTTCCTCTCTTTAAAGTGTTATGATTCTCGTTTTTCTTGATCATCTCTGTTTGTTCACTTTTTAGATTTGATCCTTGTCGTCCTCACATCTCGGTATTTTTTCCAATTCTTCATGTTCTCGTTCCTGTTCCCTTCTTTCTCTTTTCTTTTTACATTCATTTTTATCATTTCTCTCTCTTATTTTTCATCAGATATGCTCAGATTGGACAAACATCCCCTTCTTCCATTTTGAACGGTATGCAACCTCTTATCTCTTCAAACCACCTCCTTTCTTCTCATCTATTCTTCCTTCAACATAATTTCATTCTCGTTTTTGTCATTTTCATCTCTTTTTTCCACTTTGTAGGATCGATCTCTGCAGACGTCATATCTTTGCAGTTTGGTATGTTATTGAACTTTTCACGTTTATTTTCCTCTTTATTCACTCTTGTTTGACCTGTTTTTGTTTGTCTTGTCACTTGTTTTTCACTAGTTCTGTTTTCAAGTCCGGTCACTTCCCCATTCTCATCTTTTCTTTGATTATTGGTTTTTCTCACTTCATTCATGTTTGTTTCGACTCAACTATCTTTTCCTCAATTTGTACTTATTTTTGTTTGCACAATTTCCCGACTTGTCACGAGGATCTGACGGATCGCGATCTGCATCGGATCTCTGACTACTAGTCACTCATTGCTCATTTCACTCGTTTTTCTCATTCTTTCTGGTTTTTTTATGCAATTGAAAGGTGAACATCGACTCTGTTTTCAATATTGACGACAAATTCCACGCCATGATCACGATCGTCATTTCACTGTTCACTATTGCACTTGCCCGTTTCGTTGTTGCATTGTTCGATTACTTTTGCTCTAATTATGAGAGAAAAACGGTCAAAAATGAAACATAGTGATGTGCTGAAGTGGGTGAGATGACTGAAAAATAGGTCAATTATTGAGAGAAATGAGAGATCAATTCGAGCGAATGAAATGGTAAACGTGGAAGGTGAGGTGAGAGAAAGAAGTGGCTGAAGTGGCGTACAAACATCAAAATACAGTGAAAAGTTGTGAAGTGAAAAGACGTAAAATCAACATTATGAGACAACTAATGTATGAAACAAACTGAAATTTCAACCATAGCTTCCTTGTATGGTCCAAAAGGACCTACAATCGGTGAAAACGCGATAAAAATGTGATGTGAGGAACAGTAGTGTGAAAATGGTGTCTTCAACATGGTGATGTGCAAATCGGTCATAAAAAGTGAAATAATGTCACGAGGTGAGGAAAAATCTCTGAAAAGCCTCGGATGAACATAATTGTGAAGTGGAAGAAGCGAAAATAGTGAGAAATGAAAATTGAAGAAAAAATGTCTGAACGATGAGGTGTCAAAAGTTTTCCGAGATGAATGACACCAAAAGGCGTCAACTAGCGTTTTAACACCAAAAAGCACCATAAGAGGGCGAAAAGTGATCAAAAGGACATAGTCCCGAACGTCCATACCTTTTCTTGGAAAAATCGACTCGAAAAAAATCTCATAGATGTTTCAATAAACCGAACTTTTCATAAACCCGTAACATGGGGCTTGAAAAATATACATTGGTCAAACTAAGAAAAATAAAATTTTGTTCCGCGCCGAAGCGCCTGTGTCGGGAGAAAACCTCAAAATACCCCCTTTTGCCCGATTAAAAAAATCGTTTCGGTAATATCTCAACAACCCATGAACCGATTTCGATGGAATTTTTCATAAAACGTTTGTTTGGTGAAATGAACATTTTGAAAAAAATTTGGAGAAAAAATCCTGGGTATTTGGGAAAATCGAAAAAAACCCACTTTTTTCTCGACAAAAAATTCTTAGAAAAAAATAGCTTTTATTTTTTGAGCAGCTTTTGTCGAGATCTTTACGATCACAATGGACTTTATTTGATTCAAAACGGATGGCTGGTTGTGGAGAAAAGAGGGCAAAAAGTTGAGAAAAATACGTGGATGCCTAAAGGAAACAGTATTTTGAGGTTTTCTCCCGACACAGGGGTTTCGGCGCGGTACCAAATTTTATTTTTCTTAGTTTGGCCAATCTATATTTTTCAAGCCCCATGTTACGGGGTTTTGAATATGTACGGGTTCTTGACACTACTATCAATGGGTCGGATCAAACTTTTTTTTCAGAAAGTGCTATTTATCGAAAATCTCACCTTTCAAAATGATTTCCGTCACAATCAAACGTGTTTGAACACAATTTGAACCATAAAGCAGTTCATAGTAGCAAAATCGGATCATCAACTTTTTTGGTCACTTTTTGGACCAAAGTTCGGTACGAAGCTCCACGAATTCTCAACCGATGTTGATCGGGATTGTTTTGATCGATGACCAACAGTGTCCCCGAGATTTTAAAAATTTATTCAGAATTTTTCGAAATGGTTCAACTATTAGTTTCAATGGATTTGTGTTAAAAATGGAAAAAACATGAAAAATCGATGTTGACCTGAACATTTTTTGATCTCATTGTTGACAAGAATCAATACAAACAACGTTCGGAATCTTTCAAATCGTTTCTGAGCATTTGAAGGTCAGGTGGACGTCTCAAACAATTGCTGATTGTGCAGTTGGGGCTTCTGGGAATGTCAAATTGCTTTGAAAGAACAACAGAATGATCACACCGATTGTTGTGTCAATCGGCATGATGATTTTGCACAGTAGTATCGTCTATGGTGCGGGGGTTCCATTTTCGTTAATATCACTACCCTCGTTCAAAAGCACGACTTTTTCACGGGAGCATTTTTGCTATATATTGATTTTTTCGTCACATTTTCAAATTTTCAAATCTACTAAATAGTACTTTTTTCGGGTACAAGGCTTCTGATTTTTCGGGATATTTTCAAGACCGGATAGTTTAGTGGTAGTAGTGAGTGCACGCACTACGACTACTAAGCTGAAGGTCCCAAGTTCAATCCCTGGCGGAAGCATTTAATTTCACATATCACTGCCCTTTGGCATGGTCTAGGCCCTTGGCAAGACCAACGTACGTCTCCGGATCTCAAACCGATAAAAATGAGTTCCGATGCCGGTCTAAAAGGGACCGATGAGAAGTGTCGCAACCTTCGGAACCTTGAAAAAATACACCAGCTTCCGCCAGAATCAAGGTTTTTGCATTTTTGAAAATTTTTGAAAATTTGCTTCAACTTGAAAGTATGAAGTAACTGAACTCTGTAAGAGAATATTTCTCTAAGATTGACAACTTTCTGAAATGAAAATGACTTTTACTTCAAGTATTTTCAGAATTGTCAATCGGCATGGAGAAAAAGCTATAGAAGTGGTGTCTCTGCCAACGTGGTTCTACTTTCGACTTCTATACTACTAGTGGTGTGTCAAAGTCATCTTTTTTTGAAACATCAATTTCATCCTATATTTCGATCAAAGGAGAAAGAAAGAAATAATACGACGTTTCAACCACGAATATGACGCATTTCCTGTAGAATAAGAGGATTGAATATTTCGAAGTAGGACAATTTTCAACGATCAAAAAAGTATACACTGACAGGCGGAGACGCATCGACATTCAGATATGTCTGAATAAATAGAGAAATAATGATTAAAATGTAGAGAAAGTTCCATTTTAATTTGTGTATCAAGCAGAAAACACTTGATCAATAAACATACCAAAATTGTGACGGATATTGCGAATAGATACACTCATCGAACAATCCAGACGTAATTGGAGACTGGAACGAGGATTATTTCTCGACCAGTCATCACAAAACACTTTTTTTGAAATGAACGAGATCTGCCCATTTTGGATTAATGTGGTCTCAAACTTGGATTTATCGAGACAAACAGGGGTCCTTCTGAAAAATGACCAGTCTGGGCAAGTTTCGAACCCTGCATGTGTCATTCCATAAGAGATCGCGACACTTTCTATCAACAGTTCGTTATCGTCTCTTAACCGAATGATCTGGACATCAAAGAAAGTGAAAAAAGCAAAACACCTGTTGGACTATTGGATTGTTGGGTATTTGTCTGATGTGAGCAAATAAAGTGAAACTTGGATGAATAAAGACACATTGAAGCACCGCCCCTCCGGTAGGTGCAAACCAAACCTTTGGCTCTACTCGGTGAGAAGAGGTGATGTGGTTCACCTTGAGAAAGGCCAAGTTAGGGGTCGGCCCGATCATTCATGACGACAAATCCTGGCGATATGTTTCTTCCTCCACCTCCTCCAACACCATTGGATATACCACCGGATGTTTTGGATGGCATAGTTAGGAGTTTACAAGCGAAATACCCAGCTGTTTTCAACCCGCGTGCAATCATGGATTCCTCAGCACCGCGGGCAGTATTCTCGACTGTACCACCTTCTCGCTCCTCATCATCATCCTCTCGTTCCTTGTAAATATATCCTCCAATCCGGAAGATGAAGCGTCAGCGACCTGACGACTCGCCATCTCATTACGTGAAATCATCCTCAAACTCCTCAGATTCCGAATTTACTGAAGAGAATTCTTCAGATCATCGTCACCATCGTTCCTCCAGTGCAAGAAGCCACAATCATTCCGGTTCATCCGTTAGAGCAAGAGGGAGGAAGTACCATCATCCACGATCACCCAAAAGGAGTCAAAACTCCACAGGAAACAAGGGAAGAGCTGCAAACAAGAAACAGAAAGCAAAGCGGTCGGTTGCAGATTTTAGGCATACCTTATCCCCAGGGGTTGTATTTGCATCCGAGTGATCCGACCACTTTTGATCGGACTCTCCCAAAAAAGGTCAGTAAGCATTGTTTTGTGTAAAAACGGTGGTAATTGGAACAAAAAAGGTAAAATGAAGTGAAAACATGAATGTCTAATTTCGATGTATGAATCAATGGGTCGACATCGATTCGCAGAAAATGGACCTCGTTTCATGAATATAGTCTAATTAGGAGAAGAAGAACTCTACCTCGTTTATTATGTGTTTAAGATATGTAAAAGGAGACTGAAAATCCCATCGAATGGTTCCTTGTATACTCTCAAAAAAAGTCTGTCCTTCTCTTTCCATTCTCTTTTCCCCTTTTGTTGACTCAAACAAGATGAAAACCAAAATTACATGTGAAGAAAGAGATCCTTCCTAAAAAGATGGCTGGTTGGTCTGTCGTACCCCTTGCAAGATGAATCCTCAAAGGTTAAACCACGATTCTGAGTTTCTTGAAATCGTGGCAGAAGTAATCAGGACTTAAATGAGAAGGACAGATGACATACATTCGTTGAACAAATCCGCCAGTGGATTCCGTGATAGATACCAATATCGAAGGTAATCACTTTAAAACACTAAACAGAAACTAATCAAATACTCATTACGGTTTGATAGTCATACAATCATGATCACCAATGATCTTGTTTCCACCTTGTCAAGATCTATTGACAACAGAGAATTTCTGGCTTCAAAATGAAAGAGAACCTGAAAAAAACTCATATTGAAACAGTTGACAAACCGAGACTTGTCAGTAGAAGCATGTGGTAGCAGGATCCACTCATCCAATTAGATCTTCACTCTTGACGCTGATAATGATCATTGATTGAATTCTTGTCAAAAATGGATCCTCGACTCATTGTTGATAATGGGGAACACTTGGTGGGCATTGGAGATTAACCCATTCTCTTTTTCATTTTCACTTCACGCAAGATCAACCGCTTTTTCGGGTTTGTCGAATACTAGCAGATGTAGAGCAAAGGATAATAAAGAGAAAATATGTGAAATGAAAGAGTGTACTTTCGTCCTTGATCCGCGAACCCACGTGACAGCGACTGTTTCGGGCTTATCACGCCCGCTTCGTCTTCGTAACCAAGCTGGATGAGATGAGAGGCATGATGGGTACCCAAACTCCCTTGGGGGAGGACCTCATCAACAGAGAAGTTCCTCCTCCCCCCTCCGCTTCAACTCAACCAATCGAACTTCGACCGAACGGTACAGATGCTAGCTCCCCAGTCTCTGTCGCAAATGCACTCAGCAAGCAATTTCTCAGTGCAAGGGGGTCACGGCCGGACCCCCGCCAAATCGAACGGCTCAGGGTCGAACAGCAACCGGGGACGCAGGTTCGGGAAGGGCTACTAGAGGAGGAGCGTATCACGGGCAAACTTTTGGACAGGCTGCACCACTGGGAGGATATTGGTGGGAGGGGTTTGATCGAATCAGGCGCTCTTTGGGAGTGGAGAGACAGGGACTCTCCAACACGTCTTCGCAGTCAGAAACATGCTCCCGCGTTCCAATGCAGCCCGGAAGAGATGACAGCTTACGACGACCTCCTTCAGGACGAGATCAGAATCGGAGCTGTGTCCGAGATCCCACACTCATCAGCAGCCTTACTCCATCCAACATTCCTTGTTCCGAAGAAGGGATGACAACCATAGACATCCACTCATAATACCTCCACGTTCACCTCGCACCACCCCTTCGTCAGTTTCTCTGCTTCCGGTTCCGAGAGAAGGCATACCAATTCAACGCTTTGCCGTTCGGCCTCTCAACAGCTCCACGGACATTCTCCAAGATCATGAAGATTGCTGTGAGAGCACTCAGGGCGGAGCTGGACCTAGCGATAGTGTTCTACCTGGACGACCTCCTGCTGATCGCGAAGTCAGAGGAGGAGGCTCTCTCCAAATCGAAGCGAGCAGTTCAGCGGCTTCAACAGCTTGGGTTTGTGATTGCGGAGGAGAAGTCACATCTTCAACCAACTCAGGAAGTGGAGTTCCTCGGCTGTCTAATCAACTCTCAGGAGCAGTCTATCAGGGTGACAGAACAGAGGAAGGAGAAACTCTTGACAGCACTGTGCTCTCACACAATTATATGCTAGAAGAGAGTCTCAGCTCCGATCAAACACCTCTCCAGCCTCGTAGGTGCACTCAATTTTCTTCGTACTTCCATCCGGAGGCCAGCCTCTTTCTCAAGACATCAGAGGCTGATCACGGCGGCTGTACAGAGTCGGGGATGGAATGGCTCAGTCTTCCTCAATCCCGAATTACTCGGCGAGACGCAGTTTTGGAAGAGGAGGTTTACGGCCAATCTTCAGGGTTCTTACATTGATCTCACGGATCTCACGGTTTTTAGATCTCACCAAATTTCTACCACATAGAATCTTTCCAATTTTTCTCCACTTCACATTCATCAATATTTAGCAAATATATTTGAATGAAATCAATAATTTTCAAATCAGTGAGGTGAAAATGGACTCAAAATGATTGCCCTCTCAACTCATGGTAAAATCTTATATGGACAAAGTTTTGACTTTCCAACGACCGGGTTGGTCCAGATAATGCTGTTGAAGGCATCAGAAGCGTGGTTCTGTTACAGACATCGACATTCCCTTCCACAATCGATGTGTTCACATGTGCTGAACCCACATCGGGATCTACATTGGTGACGTAGTAGGTGACGATGGAATCATCGTAAAATGTGAGAAAATCTGTGTTGTCGTTGTCCGACGTTTTGGAGCATCGTAGTTGATGGTTTTGTCAATTCCGCTTTTGATCTCGATTGCTTCGAAGACAGTGGATGGTAGAAGTGACTGGGAGATAATAGTGCCCATGGAGACCACTCATCAAATAAAAAGAAAGGATGTCAGACGGCCATTGTACAATCAGAAGCGAAATGTTGGAGGAGATTGAAGAGGGAGTTGTCAGCTTGTTGGTTCGAAAAAAAGGCGGATAATAGATCAAATGTGGTCACCATGACAAATTTAGTGAGAGTCAGGAGAGGATCTCCGTGATGTCCGAAGGATATGTCTGAGAACTCGAAGTGATGGAGTTCACACAGAAAGATATCTTGAACATGAGAAAAAAAGAAATGAAATACAGTGTGTGTCTTTTCATCGCATCTTTGTTCTCAATCAATGGAAGAATTTCCTTCCGACGAGTTAAGAACCTGAAAATTTGAGACGATTTCAAATTCACATTTCCCAATAAAAAAAGGCCCTACATCTGTTGTGAACGTCTTGATGTGGACTTTGGTAATCTTCCTGTCATCAAGTCGAACGTAATCGCCCTGAGAGTCGAGTATTTGATAGAGGAGGATTAAAATGTTGAAGATCTTGAATGTCCAAAATAGGAAAATTGATCTCAGGCCCAAATTGTGCTTCTGAGATCAATTGATCTCATGTTTCCACTAAATTGATCAGACCAGTCAGAACCCTGCCAATCTTCCTCATTCGTTCAAACCAACAGCGGTGCAAGCGACGATCACAACGGACGCCAGTCCGACCTGGTGGGGCGCTGATCTTCAGCTGAACGATGGCAATCTCTACTTTCACGGGTTTTGGAGCGCGGAAGCCAGCCTTCAAACGAGCAATTGGAAGGAGACAGCTGCAATTGGTCAGGCGCTGCGAGCTGCATCAAAGCTACTGAAGAGGAACCAAGCAACATCAATCGCGATCTACTCAGACAACACGTCAGCGGTGTTCAACTTGCGGAGACAGAGAGCGAGCGCTACTCTCCTGGACATCACCAGGAAGTTCCTGAGAACATTCAAACACAGAGGGTTCCATCTCCACTCAATCCACCACGTTCTGGACAAGTCGAACCAAACGTAGGACACTCTCTCTCGCCTTCCTCACCACGGCGAGTATCACCTCCAACCAGAAGCGATGCTAGTAGTATAGAAGACGATTTGGGAACCAGATTGAAATATACCCTGTGACAGACACCTTTGACAGAGGGAAAAACGACGAAATGAGAAATCAAACCACGTGAACCCTCACTGTTGAAGCAGTGTTACAATGAGTTGCGAGTGAGACACACTCCACCCAACTGTAGAGGAGAGGGAATCTGTGTGAAAGATGAGAAAGGGAAAATATGAACCTTGAGGGTCCGCATGAGATGTCACTTCACTGTAGTACATTCTTGTTTGAATTCTTTTTGATGAATCATGAACGTAGTTCAACACAACCACTGTCTGAACGGGAGATAAGAATAATACAAAGAACATACAACCAAACCAAGTCTCTTCGAAAGACAAGCAAGGCAACAACATTCGCGATCGGAACCATTCAGAAATACCGAAATATGCCGAAGAAGCAAACAGCCATGTCTAAGAAGCCAAGAATGAAAAGAGAATTATTCGGAAAAAGAGAGTTGAAGAAAGTAAACCAATATATCGAGAAGAATACCGTAAGAAGTCTGGCAGAGCTCAAACATCATGTGTCGAAAAGCGGTAGTCTTCGATCCTTCCAGAGTTATTGCGCAAAGAATGATATTCGACTGCATCTCCCCACGAAGAAGCTTCCAATCAATCAAATGACAAAAAAGAAAAGGAAAGACTGGGCAGAGACGATGCTACGCGGAACCCAGACCGGGAAAGATTTCATCTTCGACGATGAAGTAAGTTTTGGGCTGACTGGACCTCCGATGTTCTATAGAAAGGTTGTTCATGGAAAAGATGGAAAAAACATGCGAAAGAATGTTGATCGGAAAGGTACTGTTGGATTTTGGGGAATGATCGGGTTTGGGTTCAAGAGGAATCTCATCAGAGTGAGAGAGACCCTGAATGCGGAGAGATACGCAAAAATTCTGACAACTGAGTGGAATAGAACAAACCTGGCACACAAGAAACCACAATTGAGCCTCGTAACCGATAACGCGCCATGGCATGTTGGACATGGAGGCTTCCTTCTCACTCAATCCACAGGAATCCAGATGGATAGGCTCCCACCAACGTCACCAGATCTGAACCCCATCGAGACATTCTGGGCAATGATGGCTAGAAGATTGTACCAAGGAGGAAAAACATACTCGACGGACAGCAAGCTAGAAACTGCAGTTCAGAAAGTATGGAGTGATCTGCCCCAGGAGAAGATTGACAGCCTTGTCCTCTCAATCCGTGACCGTGCTATGGTAGTCGTGTTGGCTGATGGTGATGAGGTGAAATGGAATAAGACAAATCAAGACCTGTGAGCTGTACCAAAGTGTCCTGTCATCAGATCGAGACCCTTCATTTTTTGTTTTCGTTTCATCACTTCTTCCATCCATCAATTCCGACACAAGTATTTCAGAATGATTTGTCTAATTATAACGAGGTGAATGGAAGAAGTAAATCAATAACAGATTCATTGCGAATGTTGAAAAGACAACATTAAGCTGTACTAAAGTTGTCTGTCACTGGGTGTAGTCGTTGACATCAAAAACGAAAAGTCAGGACCGATTGACATTTTCTGAATCTTGTATTAAAAGGAATTTAGGCCATTTCAATGATGTCAATATTTGGCCTAAATTCCAAAAAATGTCAAATATTTTGCCCTCCTTTTAACCGTCAATTTTGAAGCAAATTTTTGATATATTCCAAAAATGTTGTCACTTTTTTCGATGTTTTTTCACTTTTGAACTCGAACAAAGTGAATTCAACTTGAGAACCACTTCGAAAAAATCTACCAAAAATTCTAAAATGTCGAAGACGATCTGAGTCATCGATCAAAACACTTTTGATGAAAATCGGTTGAGAGTGCGTGGAGCTACGTACCGAACTGTGGTCGAAAAATGGACCAAAAAGTCGATTTTCAGAACTTGCTTAAAACTGCTGCTATATGTCTCAAATTCACCTCAAACACCTTCTAAAATTACTAAATCGATTTTGAAAGGTGAAATTCTCGATAAAAAACACTTTTTGGAAAAAAAGTTTGATCTGACCCCTCAACATTTTCTTACGAGTCGATTTTTCCGAGATAAGGTATGGACCCTGTCTTCCATCATCTTTCGCTCAGGAATCATCAGGGGTTAGGCATTGTGTCCACATTTCCGGTGTATTTTCGAGCAAAACGGTAAAATCTCATTTCTTGCGAAAATAGATCGCACATTTTTTCAAGTCACATTTTGAACCCATGTAGCCCGAATTGAATGATAAAGAATTAAAAAAGGAGTCAATTATGTCGAAAATGAACGAGATGACGAATATTCATGGTGTTTTATGTGATGATTATTAATCTCAGTGACACACTTTTTTTTTCGTGGGGCAGATCCAGCCAAAATCATCCACACCTCTCCTCAGTGACTTTTCATTTCAACAACCAGTATTTAACGATGAAATGAACCATTTCACAAGAAGTGGAAAAAAACAAAAAAAATCTTCAAAAGGGGAATTGAACCCCTTTTTCTGGAACAACCGCTGAAATTAGTCTAAATCGTGGCGCTTATTTCGGCGCCGGTGCTCAGCCCCCCGGACGACAAGCTGAGCACCGATGTGCTCAGCTTGTCGCCATTGTGCCCAGCTCACCTAATGCCTGGGAATCATCCTCTTATGGTGTTTTTTACCACTAAATTGATTTTGAACGCCTTTTGGCAACTTTTGGTTCGAACCATTGGTCCAAATAATTGTGAAAGAATCCAGTGGTTTAACTGCTCTTCCTACCCAACCACATCTCTTCTCATTTCTTCAACAGCTTTTTGTGATCATATGCCAGGATAGGAAGACAAAAAATCTCGTTTGTGCTCAACCTCATCTCGATCGATGACCTTCTCATGTTCATTTGGACCTCACAGTTTCAATTTACGATATCACTCCTCTCCTGAGACAAAACTCCAAGAATCCAAGTGTCTGCCTGACTTTTGTTTCATTTTTACTTTCCTTAAGATACTTATCATCCCACAATGCAACCATCTCTTTCAACGTAGTGATCTCTCGGCCATGATCTAAACTTGAATTCAAGATTCACCGAACAGATCCAACAAGAGTGCCAAAGTT
The DNA here is from genome assembly GCA_033064195.1 of Blattamonas nauphoetae. Lineage (NCBI taxonomy): Eukaryota > Preaxostyla > Oxymonadida > Blattamonas > Blattamonas nauphoetae. Next base: position 32,333 of record JARBJD010000147.1, on the reverse strand, counting down.
GGTCAGTGATTTACTCTTTCTCAATCTTACTTACAGTATATTGGAAATCGCTTTCCAGAATGAGCTCTGTGAATTGTTGTCTTTCTGTGAAATATTGTTCCTGACTTTTTCGAAATGTAACTATTACTTTACGTTTGTTCCACCCTCTCAACGTTTTCTGCAATTTGGATTCATATTTCACGCTCTCGACATGAACGAGTGTTTTGCTGTTTGTTCACGGCTATTCTTCTTTTGTGACATCTCTCTCACAGAACAAGATTCTTTTATCTCATTTCACCTGTTTCTCCTTACTTATCTCTATTTGAAACAAAGGGTGTGTCAAAACGGTCTTGACAAAAACATGGTTCCTCGCAACGATCGAACCTCATCATCGAAAATAACTGCTTTTCTGTCATATTGATTCGATGTTACATAATTAGAGAAAAAAAAGTGAAACGGATCATAGTGTTTTCGCTCTTTTCACAATTATTTGGACATTTCACACCTCGATCGTTTTCACAATTGTTAGTCAATTTTCATTTTTAACGATTTTCACATCAACCACTTCACAATTCCACTCAAGCGACGCTTTTTTGAGATTTCGTGTGTACTAGTGACATTAGTTCTCTCTGTAGGGTCGGTTTTTTACATCGCACATTTGGCGCATCACTTCCGCCAACATTTTCACTATATGAATTTTTGATCGCATTTTCTCCCACAAATCCTTCGTTCTCACTGTCTGACAAAGCTGTGCTCAAAATTTGAGACACTTTTGTCGGATAGTTGTTCCATAATATCACTTTTTCGTGTTTCAACATCTCACGTATTCACCGTGTTTGTCACTTCAAAATCACCTTCAGCCCCTTTCTTCTCTCATCTTTCTTTCACCATTTCACGTTCGATCTCTTCGTCATTCCTCTTCACTTTCGTCATCTCACGAGCATTCTTTCGACCGTGTACACCTCATGAGCACATCACAACAACTCATTTTTCATAAACTGTTTTGCTTAATTGGAACGAAAGAATGTGAAAGAAGCAACAATTGTGGGAAAGTATTGAGATTTACGAACGTGTTCATACAAATTTCACAAAAAAGAGGAAAAACAAGTGAGTGAAGTGAAAACTAAACGATAAAGTGAAATGACGTACCAGATCGGAGCGATCTTGATTCTACGTGCTTTGTTGTAACACCACTTCACTTTATGAACGGGTTCTTCAAAAATGTTCCTAATTAGAGTAAAAATGTGAAGTGAAACAATGTTAGCAACGATAAAGTGAAGTGACGTACCAGATCTCTCCAATCTTTTTTTCGTGTTTCGTTGGTACACCACTTCACCTTATGAACGGGTTCGTCCAAATTTCTGAAAATAAGAGAAATTAAGAGTGAGTGAAGGGAAAATGAAACGATAAGGTGAAGTGACGTACCAGATCTACGCGAACATTTCAGATTGAGTCTTGTTGGTACACCACTTTGTTGTATGAAAGATGAGAACAAAAATATCAATAATGAGTTCAAAATTGTGAAGTGAAACAATGTTTGAAGTGATAAAACACAATCATGTACCAGATCTGAGAGTTCATTGTAATCTTGACGATCAAACATTTTTAGTTCAATGTTCCACTTCACATTGATAAAACATCACACTTGTTTTCAAGAAATGGTGAAATGAAACGATAAGGGGAAGTGGTGTATCTGATCTGGATGATCACTTCAGATCGCGTTTTTTGGTACACCGTTGTGTTTTAGAAAAAATGAAGAGCATAAATCGAAGAGTGGTGAAGTGAAAAAGGTGAAATGAATATGTTTGAAAAAGAGATGAATAAAAAGGAAGAGAATACCTGTTTGTTGTCTCGTGTGAGACGTACTTTTAAGAGATAAAACACAACGGTGTACCTAATTTTTGAGGTCGAGTTTGGTTCGATCCGATCAGGTACATGAGTAAGTTTTGGGAAAGAATGAAAGTAAAAACAGAGCAAACCTGTCATGAATGAGATGTAACAGAAATTTCTGAAGATAAGATAAAGTGATGTACCTGAATGAGAGGAGAAGAAAAAAGTGAAGGATCAAAGACGAGAATGAAGAGATGAAAAAGAAAAGAGAATAAATGAGAAAAGAGCAAAGCGTAACACACCAAAATGAAACGGTATTGAGTGGTCAGGAACGAGAAGGGATGATCTAACCATCAAGGCTGAAGATCGATTTGTCCAAAATTACTGAGAGTACTAACCCGCCCGCAAAAATTGAATCGGAAAGATGTATGAAATTTTCCTTCAGTATTCTCTTTGATTTTCATCAGATCATCTTTTTCAAAAAGTTAAAAACGTATGTCCCACGCATCACTTTTCTCGGTATGTACTTACTTTTCTTTCAGGCAAATTCCATATCTCGTACCAAATATTTGTTTCAGAAAGTGTGCATTTTTTCATGAGTTTTCTCGAAATCCACTACATTGAACTAAGCTTTCGCGTTCACGTGACGTTTTTGGTTTGTGTCATTTTCTCGGAATAAAATTCATATCACATAGGCTTCTTGACTCTCTAAATGAATGTGTACTCTTTTCTTTCTCATTTTGATTCACTACTTTTTTTGGTGTTCTGGTTCTACGAAATTTCCAACTTGATCTTTTGATCGAGAGGTGATAACGTTTCACCGTTTATTTGATAGAATACTGTTCATGATAGTTGTCGTGAAAAAGATTTCAAACATAACTTTTGTTAGACTCTTCATTTCACCCAATATCTCTGGAAAGAAGTCGACTTTTCATCAAATTTTGAGAGACACAAAATCGAATGATTGGAAATCTTTGAACGAAATTGAACAAACTAACCATCCTGCGTATCGCTTTGCTTTCGGTCGAAACAGTGTTCATCGACACAATCATCGCTTCGATTGTATCGTGAGCTGATTGTGAGGTTTCCACGCGGATATGTTCAACATCATTCGTTTCCTCCATGCTAAGAAATTCCTGATAGTGCTCCTGCGTCGTCGTAATGAAATTCGTCCAGCCCTTTGTCGATGAGGATACTTATCTGTTGGAGAGTTCGAGCTTGGATACGAAAGAGGGAAGGTGGAATGACATTTAGAAGCGCAAAGAACACTCGGCAGAGAAGATACCGAATGTTCTTACACAGTTGCGGCAGAGTACGCCTTGGTCCTCCACATCCCAACAGCTCGCACAGCATCTGAAGAGCTGTGTTTGGCCTCACGATCAGGAATGGTTGAGGACTGATTCCCAGCACAAAGGAGAGTTTTTTATGAGCCGTGAAAACAATTTCAGGAAAAGAAATGGTGGCAAACTTCAGAATCGAGAGTTGGCGTTGTTCTTCCCATTGTAGTAGATCTTCCTCCCATTCTTCATTTTGGCGAACGAAAAGTCAGAATTATGCATAATGAGACGAATTTTGTGATGTGAAGTGATGATTGAATTAGAGGAAAGTCAAATCAATGACGAAAAAAGTTGATAAGGTTCGTTCAGTGGAGAATTTTTTACTCCCAGAAAAAACAACAAATCAAAAATGAATCGACAAAAATACAATTCATAAATGATTGATAATAGATGTGTCATTAACCCGGTTCTGTCAGTAACCCGGAACCTGGGGTTGAAACAAACCATTTTGGTCAAACTAAGAAAAATATAAAATTTACAAATTTTCTATCTTGGTGAATCGGAGAAAACCTCAAAAAACCTCGTTTTAGGCCCTTTTGGTAGTGTGTCCAAATCATATCTCCACAACCTGTGGACCCATTTTGATGAAATTTGCCACAGAAACGTTTTTTTCGAGAAAAGAATGTTTTGACAAAAAAATTGAACAAAAAAATGTTGGGTATTTGGAAAGTTGCGAAAAAAACTTTATTGTCCTCGACAAAAAATTGTTTGGGAAAAACCTTATTTTTTGTGAATCTTTTTCGATATCTTCACGATACAAATGCTTTTTATTTGGTTTAAAACGGATATATGCAGGGGTTTGACTTGAATCTCATGGATCTCATTTTTTGATCTCACGACCATCCAAACATACAATTTCTCTTGATATTTCAACAGCTATAGCATTTCCCAAAAATTCTCATAAAATCAATTCGTGTTGTGAGAACAATACTGAGTAGTTGTTTATTTCGTGAGACTTTGTTCGATGAGTCAGTTCTATATCTCATTGAATGGATCACTCCCCGATTCGGATCTCTTGCATGGGTTGATGCGATTCAGCCGTTTTTCATCCATTAATAATTCGAGTTCTAAACGGGAAAGACATCATTTCGATGTTCGTTGGACTAAGTGAGCTGAAAGATGGTGCTTCCGGCGCCCAATTGTATGCTGCATTTCTTAGAGTGATTGAAGACACCGGAATCCGGCGCGAACAAATTGTCAGCGTCGCCACCGATGGTGATCCATCAATGGTCGGCCATCAGAAGAACTTCATTGCATGCCTTCTAAAAAAGTTGCCATCAGTTCTTCATGTGCATTGTGTTGCGCACAATTTCCGACTCGCCCTAAAAGACGCATTTGGCAACGAATCTCATCCAATCTCGCATGAACTCGTCAAAAATACAATTTTACTCATCCATTCAATAACAAAGTCTCATCAAAAGCGGCAATCATTTGAGAGAGAATTGATACAACGTGAGATTCCTGGTCAACTGTTGCCAAATCGATCTCAGAAACACTTCAATATTTGCCAATCATCCTGTATGTTCAAAAGTGTGAGACAGACTCCAAGACGGCAGCTCTCCGAGCCTTCTTTCGACTTCCGGAAAACCTTCTCCATCTGTCAGCATTGAACCTCATCCTCAACCAAACAAGCCCAACCTCACAAATTCTACAATCTAACAGATTAACTATACTCCTTGCAAAGAAAGCAGTCTCCGAGTTGGAAAGGAGGTTGGCATCCATCTCAACGACGGAAATCTCGAACAAACTCAAAAATATTGGCAAACAATTCTTTCACTTCATCAAACCTCTAGCTCCAACATTGCTTCCAAGTCAGTGGTGGATTGCTCTCCCAAACGAGCAGTAAATTCGGACAAACAGCGGGAGGAATACTCAATGGATTTGGAGGAATGATGGACGTTTATCAACAAAACAAACCAATCAATCGAGCACAAAAATCGCAGATGATTGAATATGAACCACCTCGAAATGGACGATTCTCAGATGATGATGTGCTACTCTAGTCAAATTCCAAAATTCAATTCAAAGGATAATAATTCACAAGTATTCGATTATTTTTATTTTTATTTAAATGGCACCAGGTTGGTTATCAAAATTAGCAGGAGTCGGCAAAAATATGCTTCGGGTTGGAGCTCCATTTCTGAATCTCATTCTTTTCGTTGGACCACTGATCTCGAAGGTAGCACAAACAGGAGTTGAGATGATCCCAGATGTGAAATCGGATCAGCAAATCCATGCAGAAAAGATGGCACAATACAAGCAAGCAATCAATGAAGGAAACACAGCAGTTGCGAACAAACTCAGAGGAGAAATATTGAGACTGGAAGAAAAGCTGAGGCCGAAACCAAAGAAGAAGAAACTGAAAAAGAAATAAGCAATATTGTTTTTTTATTTTTGATAAAATGAACTCGCATATTACACATCTGACAAACAAAAGAACTGGAGCATCATCATTGACTGGAAACACCACAGGATCAATCAAATACACGAGAGATGATATTGGTCAAATACCACAGCAACTATTGTCCGAACACCACATTAATTACCTTCTGAATGATGGAGCACACAGTACTTCTATTCAGGAATTGAAACCATCAGAGAATTCACGCTTCTACAAAGGACATGAAATAATCATTCCACTGACTGGCAATCAAGATATTTGTCAAATTGATGATTCATTCATCACATTCACCATGGCAACAACCTTGAAACGCAATAATTGGAAGACAACTTCTGGTAAAATTGGATCGTTCATGAATGAGAGAATATTCATCTTTGTTGGACTCAAACATTCGGCATCAATCTTTCGTGACCTTGCTGTTCTTCACAACAATCAGAGAATCATCAGCACAACAAACAATCGTGTCTCAATGGAATCACAGATCTACAATATGATCAAACCGAAGAGTCAATTGGAGAATCGAAAACATTGTCACACACCTTGGCAAAATGCTTGGACACACGATGAATCTGTCGCTACTGTTTATATTCCACTTTCTGATTTCACAACAACATTTGGAACTGGTGTATTCAAAGACAGTATTGACGTACCAATTCGTGTGTCAATCATTCTTGAAGATCTTCTCATTTTCTCAGGCATGACTGACTATCCAAGATGTCTATTTGGTGATCTGAAATTGAGTGTGCACATGAATGAGGATGCGTTCGTTTGTTGTTCAGTGAATCCCGAACTCACTTTGAAAAATACACTATCATCCATCGTTTCTGGGACTGCTGCGGCACCGACGATTAACGAGTCAATTCTCAATTGCATTCAACATCGTCCTTTTTTCTGAAACAATCTCGTAACTTCGTGCACAAAGAACTTTGTTCAAATTGGGCAATCATTTCTGCAACCAACAGTCACTCAAGACAGTGTGTATTCACCAGCTGGTACAGTTACAACAGAACCAGAATCTGTGGATCAGAATATTTCTCTGAACATCACCGAGTATCAAATTGATGATGTGTATTGCTTGAGCTCTGAAAACAATTTGAAAGAAATCGCGAAAGAGAATCTGAAGCAGATGTATCAGAATCGTCCTGGAACAATTCCAGCAGAAAAGATTTCATTCTATCCATTTCAGAAGACACCAACATCATCTGGAATTGATTGCACTCAGCAAATGGTACTTGTGAATAAGAAGGATATCATGCTCCTCTTCCGTCACTACGATAATGAAGTCACTTGTTTCCACAATCCAATGCAGAAGAATATCCAAGTGAATCTACTCAACAAGAATTATCCAGAACAACCCACAACAACTATTGGAGCTCGCTTCTATCAGTTTGCATTATCGACTCTCAATCTTGATTCGTATCTAGCTGTTCCTGATGACTTGGAGCGATCACTGACGGATTCTCTTGTAGCAGATAAACTCACTGGTGATGGAATATAGAGTCTGTTTCAAAAAGATCTCCAACTGTTGCAAAATGTTGAGATTTGTTTCAAAATGATGGATGATCGCCACGATACCCTCACCCATAATACTATTTTTCCCATCATGACCTCTTTTTACATCAGACTTTTCTCTTTTTTTCGAATGCATGAATAGATGATTCATAACCTGAAAGACGGTATATCTTCTTTTTTGAGAGAGACAAACATATATTGTCGAGATTTTCTTGCATTGATTTTCCATCATCTTTTTGCTCTCATTTTTCATCTTCTTCTCAATCAGAGCTAGATCCTTCATTAAAACACGAAATCACTCGGTGGTTTGCATTTTCGTCACTTGTAAATTCATATTTCCAGATGAAACGAACTCATCCATTACACAGCAACATTTTGATCGGTATGTCAATTTTTTCCTCTTTTCTCATCGTATTCTCTCATCCTCTCGACTTCTAGATGCCATTTCACAAGTTGTTTTTTCGGAGTGAATACACTCCAGGCTTGCAACAGCCACAAGAACGCTTTTCCTGCTTCTCTATCCTCACGTCACGATCATCAAGGTTTCCTCTTAAATTCCCTTCTTCTCATCATTTTACGCAGATATCACAATCAATTTGAGCAATATGATCAATTGTCCAGAAAAGCCACTCACGAGTTTTTCAACCCGTCCAAACACTCCCAATATGTGTATTTGAACTTGATTTCATTTTTCTAAATGTTCATTCCCTTCCATTGTTCAACTATTTCTTTTTTTCTCGGTTTCAATTCATATTAATTTTGTAACTTCCACTTCACTAAATTTTTGTTCGGATCTTTTGATGGACATGCGATGTTTTTTGACGCTTTGCATTTTTGTGACATCGACATTCGTTGATTCTCATTTTTACTCTCAAAACTTCTTTGGTTTCGGCCTCAGCTTTTCTTCCAGTCTCAATATTTCTCCTCTGAGTTTGTTCGCAACTGCTGTGTTTCCTTCATTGATTGCTTGCTTGTATTGTGCCATCTTTTCTGCATGGATTTGCTGATCCGATTTCACATCTGGGATCATCTCAACTCCTGTTTGTGCTACCTTCGAGATCAGTGGTCCAACGAAAAGAATGAGATTCAGAAATGGAGCTCCAACCCGAAGCATATTTTTGCCGACTCCTGCTAATTTTGATAACCAACCTGGTGCCATTTAAATAAAAATAAAAATAATCGAATACTTGTGAATTATTATCCTTTGAATTGAATTTTGGAATTTGACTAGAGTAGCACATCATCATCTGAGAATCGTCCATTTCGAGGTGGTTCATATTCAATCATCTGCGATTTTTGTGCTCGATTGATTGGTTTGTTTTGTTGATAAACGTCCATCATTCCTCCAAATCCATTGAGTATTCCTCCCGCTGTTTGTCCGAATTTACTGCTCGTTTGGGAGAGCAATCCACCACTGACTTGAAGCAATGTTGGAGCTAGAGGTTTGATGAAGTGAAAGAATTGTTTGCCAATATTTTTGAGTTTGTTCGAGATTTCCGTCGTTGAGATGGATGCCAACCTCCTTTCCAACTCGGAGACTGCTTTCTTTGCAAGGAGTATAGTTAATCTGTTAGATTGTAGAATTTGTGAGGTTGGGCTTGTTTGGTTGAGGATGAGGTTCAATGCTGACAGATGGAGAAGGTTTTCCGGAAGTCGAAAGAAGGCTCGGAGAGCTGCCGTCTTGGAGTCTGTCTCACACTTTTGAACATACAGGATGATTGGCAAATATTGAAGTGTTTCTGAGATCGATTTGGCAACAGTTGACCAGGAATCTCACGTTGTATCAATTCTCTCTCAAATGATTGCCGCTTTTGATGAGACTTTGTTATTGAATGGATGAGTAAAATTGTATTTTTGACGAGTTCATGCGAGATTGGATGAGATTCGTTGCCAAATGCGTCTTTTAGGGCGAGTCGGAAATTGTGCGCAACACAATGCACATGAGCTCCATTTGACCAGAATGACCCTCCCCATTTTATTGTTTCAAATCACTTCTTTTATTCAATTCAAACAATTTTTTGGGGCAAAACCTTATCTTTTCACAAGATCACAATTGAAGTTGATCAAACCCATTATTGTATCAAATGTCGTCAGGAAGTGTCAAAGCTGAGAATTGTTGTGAATGGTAATGAAATATGATAAAAGAAGACTCACGTACTCCTTTTTCCGAAGAGAAACCAGAACATTGCTCTCTTGTCATGTAGAAAAATGTCATGAAAATTGACGCTGGTGCTCCCTCTCTTTCAACAGCAATGGATGCGGTTTTTATGAGTGTGAGTATGATTGAAGCTCTGTGGTAGCTATTCTTGCCATTCGGTTCTTCTCAATGAGTCTTCAGGCCACACTCAAGATGATGTCATTCGTCACCTCGAGTAGATCGTCATATTCTCGTTTCCTTTCTCTCTGCCAATCTTGTGACAAAGAGGACGATGTTTTTCATGCGACTGTTCCACACAGAGCGAGAGCGAGCGATTTGAATACAGAGAAGTCAGCGGATGGACGGAGCGGAGAGGGAACAGTGCCGTTCTGCCAGCTGTCCTCGAAAAGCGAAGTGAACAGAGACTGGACAGAGGTGAGGCTGAACGACGGCGAAACGAAAACATCAGCTGCGAGAGATGGAGAATAATCAACGATGCAGAGTGGTGGATGGGGGATGGTGAGAGGGGAGTGGAGCGGAGTGAAGAGAGGAATGAGCGGCATCTCACGGATCTGCTTCAAAAGGGAGAGGAAGGATTCGCGTGTGTTGATGCAGACAGTGTCGAGGAGGACAGGGGGAGTGGTGTGGATGAACGTGCTGAACGGGTTCGCCTCCCACTTCACAAAGAACGAGTCGAGAAGGAGGTCTGTCGTGGCGTTGAGAGTAGACACAGCCTGCGGTGTCCAGAGACGCTGTGAGACTGCAAAGGAATCAAGAGCGAAAGAGCTGGTGGATGGGAAGAAGGCGGCGTTGAAGTACTCGATGAAGGCAGTGAGAGGGATGGAGTGGTGGTCGGAGATGAGCAGAGCAGTGGGAGGCACTTGGAAATGAACGGAACGAAAGATGAAGTCCCATGCGGCTTGAAGAACGTCATGAACTCTCTGTTGGATCCGAAGGAAAGAGTGATGACCTCGTCAGTATCGACATACGAACACTCCGCCTTTGTCGCCGCAGACGCCCAGGCATTCTCGACCACGACGAGGAACTTAAGGAACGCACAGTGCTCGGCAGTCACTCCGAAGCGGAGGGCAGAAAGGGTGAAGTGGACGAAGACAGCTGAGCGTGCGACAGGAGACGGGGCGAGGAGGCAGTGGGAGATGATGTGGAGTGATGGCCTGTGTCGAGATGGACGGGGAAAGGGCGTGTGTCTGTTTGAGGTGTGGTTACTCTGACTTGTGATCGTCCATCGCGCTGGACGGGGAAGGAGTGTCGAGCTCCTCGTCTGTGGCGTCATCTGTGGTCTCTTCTTTCGCGTGGGTGATCGGGTTTCCGTGCAAGTCGAGTTTATCGTCGTGGGACGAAAGGATGAACGACGACACTCGCTCGTCTCTGAACTCCGTCTCGTCGAAGTCCGCATCCGCCGACGTTTTGATCACATTCCACCTGCCCACCGCGCTCTGCATGTTGCAGAAGCTGTTGGGCGGTCTCTGCTTCAGCTTGATGGCAGTGTTGAGGTGGAGATAGAGCGAGGCACGTGTGGCTTCGAAGTCGGCCGACTCTTCCTTCCCCAGCTGGATCATGGCCGTGCACACTGCACATCCAGACTGTCTCGAATAGCGGTCTTGACTGTGCATGCTCGCAAGCTCGTTCCACTTCTCCTCGCAAGCGTGTCTCTTCTCTGCATACTGCGACATTCGCTTGATCAAAACTGACATCTCCATCTTGACCGCCTCGCGTGCATCGGGTGAGAAAGCAGAAGTGTACAACTTGGCGATGCGGGCGAGTGTTGCTTTTGTCGGGGCGAAGGGGAGAGAGGCGAGGATGAGTGGGGACATGTCGAGCAAGAACACCTTGAAGAGGTGGTTCAGCACGTCAAAGTTGTCGTTCGTTGTGGCGGAGCGGTTGAAGCGGCTGATCTGGTTTTGGTAGAGGAATGAGCGAGGGCCGAGCGAGAGAGTGACCATCTGGTTGGACGCGAAGAGTGGGATGAGCGAGCCAAGCGACACGATGACGCGGTGAGCTTTTGGGAACGAGATTGGATGAGACATGGCAGACTCGATGCGGCTGATCGAGACGAGAGGGACTGGTGATTGTGTCTTCTGTCGCGGAGCAGATCGGGCGAGAAGGGAGTCGTTAGGCTGGACAGTCCACGAGATCGGGTAGAGCGTGGAGAGGAAAGGGGTGACGTTGAAGAAGGAGAAGACCAGCGCGAGGCCGTTCTTGTCTTTGAAGGAGAGCAGGCGAGCTTTCGACGGGTGGATGAGAGTGTAGATGAGTGCGAAGGACGTGGTGCAGATCTTCACGCAGCAATCAATCACCAACAACTCGAACTCAGCATGCTCAGCGAACTGCTCGCTCGACTCCCGTCCTGCTGCAGTGCGCTGGATGGTGTGGATGAGAGAGACGCTCTGGCTGACGATGGAGGAGAGGATGATGTCAGACAGCGACGGCCTCGTCTGCGGATAGAGTCGGCTCAGAGCGACGCAGAATCAGAGCAGAAGGTGCAGCACAGACAAGTCGTACTGAAGCGACTGCGAGCTGTGCATTGTTGCGAGCGAGCTTTCCAAGTTGGGGAGAGTAGCGAACGAAAGCGACGATGTTTTCGTGTTTTGAATGTCGAAGGACTCAGCGATGCCCTGCTCGAGATAGCCGAACACTCGTCCGAGGCATTCGATCCGCTTCATCAGCTCTTCGGCGAGGAGAAGGGGGTTGGACACCGCAAACAGGGATCTCGCAAACTGAGAACAATCGTCGATTCCTCGCATGGTGTCGATATGCTGTGTTGTTGGGGTGGCTTCCAGTTGTTCGGCGGAGAGAGCATGCGGTTGTTCAGCAGAGCCAGTTGTTGTTTTGCTTCCTTCCGCTTTTCGTCGCTCATCAGACGCGAGCAATTGGGCGACGTTCTCGACAGAGTGCTGATGGACGAGGAAGAGGACAGGGGCGTACTCTTCCTTCAGCACGTCGATTTAGTACTCGCCCACCTTCACGTGCGACAGCAAAGACGTGAACACGAGTCGCGGGTGTGAGAGAGTCGGCGCAGGCGGGAAGATGACCAGCGGGGGATGGAGGAGCGTGGTTGTGATGGTGCCCTGTTTCGTCGCGAGGGCGGGATGTGACTTGTCATTGCTCGACTGTGCCTGGCTGAAAGCCTTCGACTCCGACGGCTGAAAAGCGAACGATCGTATGTACTTGTTCAGATTGGCGTGCGACTGGTACTCCATCGACGAAGGAAACACAAAGGCGGGCTTCCCATCCACCATCACCGACTTGACCGACTCCTCGACGGAGTACGCGCTAACTATGTCGGGATCGAGAGTGAACGTGGCGTCCTCTTTCATCGCAGCATCAGTCGCCTTGTTGGCAGTCGCGCAGAGTTTGGCATATTCTTCCATTTGGTTGAGGAGGAACGAGACAAGTTCTTGTCTGTCCTTCTCGCCCCACACAAGCACAGGCGAACGAGTGTCGAAGTCGAACATTGCCCAAAAGGCGCCGCTGTTGATTGGAAGGAAGGGGATGTGAAGACACCCCAGCTCTCGCTCCGACTCGAGCAGGTCCTCCAACCACGACGACTTCTGCCCGCAGCCATACTTGGTCTGTGTGGTCTCCTTCACCATTCTTCCGACGGGCGAAAGAAGAGAGTGCCCCCGCTTGACAGCCACTGTCAGAATCTGAGCATCCTCAAAATCCTTTGAGTGTGCTTCGGTGAAGTAGTCGGTGATTTGAGGCTTGCTCGACGCCTTCGAGTGCTTGGTTGTCGACTTGCCTTGTTTAGAAAGAGCTTCCTTCGCGTTCTGCTCGCTCTGCATACTGTCGTGGATGAGGGTGTGCAGGAATGTTTCCGCGGTGTGCTCGAATTGATGCAGCTTCGACATGTTCTCGCCCTTCTTCACGTCCAGCCCGTCCTTCTTTACCTGCGACAACGCTCGATCCCAATCGGCGAGGGAGAGTGGATCACCCAAATCTCATCCTGACCCGTCCGCGTCCACCGCTGTCCACTTCACTGTGTCGTCGCTGTGTGCACGGAACGGATTCGGAAGAGGATGCTGTGTATATGTGCTGAGGGTCGTCCTAGGTTTGCTCGGACGGTGATTCTGGAATGGCATCGATGTTCTCTGTGGTCGTGCGTGGGGATATCTTCGTCTTTGCTTGGAAGTCTTTCGCAAGCAGTCTGAGCTTGAGAGCGATGCGTCGTTTTGTCTCCTGCGCCGAGAACGAGACGAGAGTGGTGCAGCTGTCGATGAGATCGCGCAGCACCCACAGTGCGTGGACCGACGACTGCCTCTCCCTCTGCCGCAGCTTCTTGTCGGATATGTTCCACTGATCAAACGTGTCCCACCCATTGGTGTGTCTGGTGTGCAGGTTGGAGTTGGCTGAGGGCGACATGTTGTGGTAAAAGAAGTACGGTGAGGACATCGCCCAGAACGAGGATGGTGGGAGGATGAACGGCGACAGCAGATAGTTCGGTTCGTGTCACGTGAGGGACGTGGAAATGGCGTGTGCTGGCTCGTAGAAAGGCGAGAGGCGGATGTCGGCGAGGTTGATGGGGTGGAGCAGAGGGAACGAGGGAGGCATCGTACACGGGTGTCTGTTGACGAAGGGGTGCTGGGCGCTGGTGAGGAGAGGGTGGGCGATGGACGACGGTTGGAGTTGGAGAGGCTCGCTCTGCTTGTCTTTCGTGTCGAGTGGAGTGAAGAGACTCTGCGGAAAGAGGAGAGTGATGGATACTCGTCGAGGAGGGTGATTGGGGATGATGTGATGGACGAGGGAGGAAGAGCGCTCGCCGGTGAGGCGTCAATGCTGGAGGAAGAGAAATTGACGAGGTTAACCGAAATTGAGGGCATGAAAGGGATGTGTGTAGGGAGAGAGACGGTTGGTGGTGAATAAAGAGGAGAAGGATCTCGATTGCCTTTTCCAGCTGTGGCCAAAGTTTGTGTTGATCCAGAAAGGAGGCAAGGAGAGAAGGGGTGGAATGGGAGAAGATGAGTGACAATAGTGACAGGGAGAGGAACATAGTTGAGAGTAAGACATTGTTCTGTTCCTGTGATGGATTTGGGGTGCACGACAAAGAGCAGAGCGCAGGTGTGGATGAGACGAGAGCTTTAACCGTAGAAGAGATGATTCTGCTGTGTATCTTTCGAATTATGGTGATTGAAGGCAAATTTGGAGGCTGAGGAGCGGATCGGAACGGACATTCCATGAAGTACTTGAGAAGTCGTTTTTAACTCTGGCGGTTCGAACAGAACTTGACGATTGCGGTTTGGTTTCAAGAGAGTTATCTTGACAAAATGAATATGAGGCAACGACCACGGACGATGTGAGGGCATAGTTGGAGTACAGCAGTGGTGGGGTGGGATCGTCAAATGATGAATATAACATTGTCAGGAGACTGAAATAAAACGTGAACAGTCGTTGAGATGATTGTCTCGATTGATTCCTGAGATAAGAATCAAAACGAGAGAGATCTGACCGATGACGGGTCAAAATGTGGAGACTGCGACACGCTGCCGGATAACTGATGTCTTCCATCTTTTTCCCATCTCACAGAAGAATACATGACGAGGGACAAGGTTTTCGACGATTTTAATCAATTGTCGTGGTGGTTGAAGATCGGACTCATTATTATTTCTGAGAGTTACGATGTAACTGATCTAGTGAAAAGATAAACTTTTGCCCCAAAAAATGGCTTGATTAGAACAAATGAAGTGATTTAAAACAATAAAAAGAGGGGGGTCATTCTGAGTGGGATAGAGAGACTGGAGTTCTCTCGTCATCATTTTCCATTTTGTCCGTCGAAGCTGTTTACAGGATGGGGTGATCACGGTAGGAAAGTACTTGAACAACACCTGTCTGTATTGTCCATTTCTCTCTCTCCATTTCTTCAGCCTCTTCATCTGTTCTTTATCGTTCTCGTTCATCCGCTGTTTTCTCTCCTCTTCTTTTTTGTCTCATTCCCTTTCCTTTTTCAATACTGCTGGATTGTCGTTCCATTTTCGGTTCACAATGACATTGTCGTCAGCTAGCCTTCTTCTTTTGGCTGGTTCTTCTCCATGACTTGTTTTCGTCACTCTTCAGCCCTAGCAGTTTGATCTCTCACTTGTTTCCTGCTATTTTGTTCTCTTGATCTAGAATTTCGTCTCGTCCTTCCTTTTCGATATTGTCTCTAAATTCACCGAGTTCATGCAGATGATTGATCCGATGGGCATTCTTCAACTTCAACTTTGTCTGTTTCTTCTCTATCCTTCCAGTTCCTTCTTTTCTTTGACGATCCTTTCGGAGCAGGCTTGGGCTTCACTCATCTTGTCCAATGACGCTCACAATGTCCTCCAACATTGTTCTTAATCGAACTCTGTCTTCCTTTTCCACTCAGTTGTTGGTTTCAGTTCTCTTCTAGTGGCCATTGTTGTCGGCCTTTTGTTCGTTGTCTGTATTCTGTTTCTCTTCTTCGTATTTATCCATTCGATGATGGGTTTCCTTTGTTTTTGAATCTCCGTGCTGAATATATACTTTTGGTCGGATTTCATCAGGTATTTTGAGATATCCTTCAAGGATCATTTGATCTGGATGACCATTCGCAACAGTGAGGAGCAAACGTTGGTTAAAAAGGAAGACAAACGAGAAATGATCATTGTATAATGCACTAGAGTGACAGAGAAGGACAATGAGGGGATGCTAAGAAGGGGTGCACCAAAGAGGATGTTGGAACTGAGGAAGTAAAATGAAGAAGAATAAAAGAAATTTAACGAGGAAGAACAATTGAAGAAGGAGATACGAAGCGATGAGGTGAAGATACATCCCTGGATTTCCAAACATTCAGAGAACAGCATCAGAGTCCTTGATCTGGAAAGAGCCTTGATGTCAGCTCATTGTTGGTGTAAATTGATCACTATTCGGCATTTCAGATTTTGATATTGCGTTTGATTACGTAATCGACTTGTTTCTCCACGGATGTTTTCAATCGGAGTTGAAACTGCGTGGGTTTGTGATGGTTGTGACCATTCCATGTTGAGAGGAGAAATGAATCAGAATGGGGATGGACGAGAAACGATCTGTCGGCGATGGGTGAAAAGAAATGAGCAGTTTTACGATGAAGATTGAAAAAGCTGAAACAATGAGAGAAAAAAGCAAAGATGTGAGGATGAATGGGCAAAGAAGAAGTGTGTACGCGAGGAAGAGAAGATGTGTACTTCTACATCCAAAGATTCACACAATATCACCAGTATCGACGCGTAAGACCCTTTCTTGGACGAAGGCTGAGACAACACTGTGATGATCGAGGAGAGAGAGAAATGAATATAAATATGGAAAGAGAGTGGTGAATAGAGAAGAATAAAGATAATGAACGAATAAAAAGAAGAGATCAAACAGAGTTTGCTTGCGAAAGTGATTGTCGATCTTATAGTCCTGTTAGAAACCCGCCAATTAAGAAAAACCCGCAACCAGTGTCAGAAACCCGCCACTCCTTTTTTGAGAAGTCATCATTTCATCACGTTCTATGTTGTATGAATGAAATTGATTGGAAGAATGATTGAAGAAAAAGAACACATCTGAGTGAAGTGTTTTTGGAGGCAATGGGTCACTTTTCAAACCATGATCTGTTGTACACTATATAGAATCTGATTCAAGAGATCCTTTTGAAGAATGAGTACCACCACACAAATTCCACTCTTCAACAGGACCACACTATCAAAACCAAAGAAATATCAACAGGATCCGCAGTCAGTCCACAGATCCACAATGATGGAGTAATCGTGCTTGAAATCGAGTACACGTCACTTTGATGGACAGAAGACAAGTGTGAAACGAAAATTACGACCCTTCAACAGTCCTTGACATTACTGGAGCATGTCTTCGGTCAAAAGCATTGACGAGGATTTTGAGGAAGGAGAGGGCGGAAAACACCGAAACAACCCACATCAACATTCTCAACTGTCAACATAGAATGACAAGCACGATCACGAATCCAGAATGAAGAGGCACATAATGCCAGCCAACCATCTCAAGAATGATCTGTGTTTATTGCGTCATTTCACAAATTATTGTGATTAATTGAATTCAAAAATGTGAGAAAATAGGAGGAAAATGTGAATAATAGTGTGAAATGCAGTATTGTGATTGAGATCTGGAAGTTGCGGTTTTTTGTACACACAGTTGCGGGTTTCTGAACGTCTGCGGGTTTCTAACACCACTATTATCTTTCATCTTTATCTCTTCCTATTCATTTAGCTCTTCTTTCCAACTGGAATTGCTCTCCTCTGGTGTGATCTTCACTCAATCGATTCGTTCTCACTGTCATTTTGACCAGATCCAATTTCATATCGACCACGAGTTCTCTCTGCAGATAATTCAGAGAATGGGGGTGATAAGAGTGGGAAAACAATGGAGATACAAACCGATGTTTTGGAGTGTCATTTTCTCGTCTCAAACTGTCGACTCCAGAGGGCTTGATCAAGCCAGGTTTCGCTCTTAAATCATGAGAAAGATGTCGATAAGGATTAAAACTAAATAAAACACGATTTCGTCTTGATCAGGATGAGTGGAAGAGTTGTCAGAACAAAGTGGATGAGTCGGAGTCGGTCGGTCAAACCGACTTTTTGTCCGATGTTGGGGAAGGACAGACCGACTCAGGGACTCTTGAACAGGGCTTTCCAAAAATACCCATAATTTTCTGGATACCTTGGATTAAGTAAAAATGCGAGATTTAAGCATTTGACTTTGGTGATACAATATTACCACATTTAACCAACTTGAAAAAGCGAAAGTGAGAGTTTAATAAAAAATGAGATTTGTGAATAGAGAATAAAGGGGTCTTGTCGATCTATCCGCCCTCCCGCTTTCTCCTCGTCTTCTCTCCCCTTCTTCATTGTGTTCACCATCACTATATTCCATCTACATCGCTGCATTCCCTCTCCCTCCCTCTCCCAGCCAACTCGGACTGAATGCGGATACGAACGCGTACCAAGTCGCTCAAGACTTCATCTACGCTAACAACCTCGACCAAAACTAACAGCCTCCCCTCGAGTCTTCTCAACGCAATATTGATCCTTCACTCAAGTGCTGAACTGCCTGAAGGGAGGCAATCTGTAGCAGATGTTCGGGATGTGCATCGAAGAGAACGACTCAGTGTCGGAGAGATGAAGGTTGATCAATAGTGATTTCAAGACAATGGAAACACTACTAAACTTGGTCAAGCATGATACACAGCTGGAATCCCTGCTGATATCGAAAGCGCATGTCAACATCGGGACGCGGAAGATGTCGTTCAAACCAGAAATACAGCTCTTCCTATGTTAAGATCTGTTGATAATCATCCTTTTCACACTTTTAGAGATTAAACAGTGCACGAATAATGTGTGATATCATTTCTTTTCTCATTCTTTGTCTTCATCTCTAATTCCAGCCTGACAACATCTCCCATCTTCACAAGATTTATCGGATGCAATTTCTCCACCCATCAGCCAACTGCCTCAACCAAGTGTTCTCCCTCATCCGCTTTTTCCTGTTTCTGGTCAACGCCTGGAAAGAGACGTCTTTTCCTCTCAATCTAGTCTCATCATTCTCTTTCTGATGAACTACGCACAGTGTCTCCGCATTACTGGGTGTGCCATGTTGGCCGGATTCGCATTCTTTGCCACTTTTCATATTCGGTATCACAACGCGACGCGAATGTTTTGCTGTTCACGATTCAATGTGTTATCGCCGCTTTCCACCACTTTGAAAGATCTGGTCTTTCCTGGAAGCGTCCCAAACATGGCTAATTGAAGCTCTGTGTGTCCAAAGGAGGACTGTCATTTGGTGGCTTCACCATGCTCACTTTTGTTGGAATAAGCAAGTATGGTCGCTAGAAATGGGCCTTTTGACATGAAGAGCCTATTCCGGTCATGAATTCGTAGAAATCTGAACAAAACCAATCATGTTTACAGCGAGTCCGTCTTTCGCGACTTCACTCGCTATTCGACCTCCAACATTCACCACACCTGGAAAATCCCAATCAACATCTCCTTCACTGCTTTTGAAGACGTTACACACTCACAAGTCGAAAACAGCGCAAGATATTACGATCCTTCCTCCATCCACCTCCTGTGCACTCCCTCCGATTCATGCACCCCCAATCATCATTAATCCGACGAACATGTCCTTAAATGGAGATGATGAGCCAAACGAACAATCACCTTCGTCGTCCAAGGAACAAGAGAAGTCAAACTCTCTCCTTCTCACGCCGCGTGCCTCGTCGCCTCAATAACTCGCTCCAATCATCATTCCACCCGCTACAAACACCCCACGTCTTGCTCCTGTCCCAGCATCGCCGCTCCCCCTCTCCACGCTCTCTACTCTCTACGAACTACTTCGCTGCTCCAGAATGCCTGTCAGAGCAGATGTGTCAGAAAATGCCGAAACATCAACCGAACCTGTCCCGTGACCAGGCGCCCTCAGTCCGACTGAACGTGCTGAACGAGATTCTGTCATCAGGATCACATCCAACGCTCTCGACACTCTCCGATTTGGAGTACACCCACACGTCACACGCGAAGATCCTCCCTCGGCTGGGACTGCACCTGCTCGATTATCTTTCGATGCTGTCCCGCGTCAACCCCAATTTCAGCTTCCTCCCATCCAGCCCTCTTTAAACAATTGTGCTTTCTCTCAACGATGGCTAGACCACACTCCTCACTGGCCATTCTCCTATTTCCTCCTTCACACGACATCGAGCCACTTCGACGCTGTCGCTCGCTTCCTGGCAAGCTCAGTTCCACTCCGGTGAATTTCTGGTCGCTCGGTACAACTGTGCTCCCTCCCTCGCTCGTTTCGTGTCTGCACTCCACGCTCCTCACGTTCCCCCACATGACACAAACAACACGTCTCTCTCGGAACAAGAAAACGAGAAGAAAGAAAAATGTTCGAACAAGCAGAAAGACGGAAAAAAGGAGCTGGAAGCAACGAAACTGGAAGCATCGAAAACTCTCAAGAAGGACAAGCGAATTACACGAAAGCACCGCAGTTACGGATTGTCGGAAATCTCAGGAATTCCCGTTCTACCTAAAAAACTAAAAGCCTGCCTCTCACAATGTCAAATCACTGCGCAGCTGCTTGAAGCCAACAGATCGAGATCAAGTCGATCCGGAAGTTCAAGTCCGCAATTGCTCGTTTGTTGCCTGCACATCGGTTGAGATGTTCCTCGTTGGCCTCTGCCTACCACTCGACCCCAGCTCGGCTCATTTCGACAGCGTTGGTGGGCGGAGGTCTAACTTCAGAAGAATCTTTTTCGGTCTCGACGATGTTTCCAATGACTTTGTCCTCATCAACTGTCCACTCTGTCACGCAGACATCGGATGGTTAGAATGAGGATGATGGAGCTGCCGCTTCACTTGATTGAATTTCATCTAGTTGTGTCTCTCTGACAGACATCTCGTTCTCTTTCCTCTTAACCACAGACTCTGGAAGTCTGATTCGTTGAACATCATCAGGAACAGATTGAACGTGAAAAGGCAGATGAGGAAGAACAGCTCGGGTTGGATGAAGAAGAAAGGAAACATCCCAAAGGAAAAGGAGGAGAGTAAAGATGGAAGAAGAGCGACGCGAGGCCGATTAGATTCAAAACGACTGAGCTAAACCATGTGAGATTCGAGAACAACACATCCGCTCGATACAACGACATCTTCATCGAATCCTCTCTCTTCGGGGGGAAAAGACAGCGAGGAGGAGAGACATCACGGTGTCTGGCACAACATCCACGATGCGAAGACGGCGAAAGTGTTGCGATCGCTGTTGGAGGTGGACAAAGATACTGTGGAAGGATCATTTGACTTCACGATATTTGGAGTGCCTCTCGTGTCATTCAATTCCTTTTCTGTGTCTGGTCACGCCCTGCTCGCCATCACAACCGAACAGCCAACCTCGTCCGTTTCTGTGAACTTCGAAGACATCACCCAGACAATTGCTGGGAAAGCGCGATGTGTTCATGTGACGTCATCCTCTCTTGGAACAGTCGTGACTCCTTCACATTGGGCAGGATCGTTCACTCAATCTCAGCCTCTTTTGACTTCGTTGGATGCGACAGCTCTCTCACCTCTGGCCACCCATTCTTCGGGTTATCGCTGTTATTCTATCTCCTCCCTGTCCTCGGCTCTCGCCTCGGCACTCGCTCATTCACTCAGCACCGCGCTTTTCGTGTTGAATACAACATCTGCTTCTTCTTCCGCATCCGAAAGTGGAGCAAAAGTCTTCCCGTTGTGAAAGAGACAACTAGCTCGCTCTCAATCGAGGAGTGTTCATTTGGCTCACCGGAATCAGACACCCCACTCACTTCAGCCCTTTTCGACATCTCATTCAGCAACCCTCCGTGTTGAACTGACCGACACAGACACACTCTGCTTCACAACAATACGAATTGAGTCGTGCTCATTGACTGGTGCTCCTCTCCTCTCGCTTGTTCTCTCAGCAACCCAACATACGAATTGGGACCTCAATCTGAAAGGGATTTCGTTTGCAGAGGAATCATCGAACTCTGTTCTATCTGGTGCCCTCATCTTCATTTCTGGTACTTCGTTTGCGACGCAACTTGCTCTCTCTCGCTTCCCGCCAGTTTATCCAGTAACAGATGAAAACAAGTTCTGGTGAATTGATTCATCCACTTCAGTGGAATCGTCGCTTCTGGTGTGTCTTGTCGAACCTTGAAACGAGATTGATGTGGATGGGAAGAAAGGAAAGGACATCGGCCACTGCGGTCATTTTGGAGTTGCTTGTTCGATGATCGGAAAGGGGAATGGTCGAGCGAATACTGCTGACACTCTCAAAGTAGATCAACCTTCAAGACGAGACGAAGAGGGACGAAGCGATCGCTCTTCACTCAATCACACTCTCGATTGGACGACAGACAGGGCAACTCGTCGTCTCATCACTTTCCTTCGAAACAAGAATCGACTCTTAATCTCACTTCCTGATCACTCTCCACGCAGCTAGCTCACTCACTATCACATCCTGCTCCTTTACATCGTTCACTTCATCCACATCTCCGTCAATTCTTTCATCCACCATCCAACCCATCCAATCTGTGACTCTCTCCGACACATCCTTCGTCTCCTGCCACTCATCAGTTTCTGCACGATCTGGTGTTCTTGATGTGTCTCTCATCGAAGGAATCACGATCACATTCACCCACTCATGCGAAACGTTCACATCCTGCTCGTCTCCAAAAGCGACAGCCAATCTGATCTTCATATCACACCCATCTTTGTCAGTATCAGTGATTTCGTCGTCTCTTGACTTGGACTCGACAAAGACCTCAGACTCGTTGGCTGACTTAGCTGTGAAAGAATGAGAACATCATGTTCCGGTCCCGCTCTTCCTGCTTTTCTCGATATTTGGGGAAGAAGTGTTCATCTCGAAGGATTCGTGTGATGTATCGGTTTGTAGCTTCTCAGAGTTTTAGAGACAAATCACACAAAACGCACAACTGTCTCTTCACGATCATTCAAAGTGTGAACATTATTGGAGCTCTCACTACAAATCATTAGACACCAGTGTTCTCCATGTCAGCTCCCAAATTGTCGCTTCAATCATGTTCCATGTCATCTTTACAGTTTGCACAGGATCCAACCACCCCAACAACTGTTCTGGGAGCTTCACTCTTTGTTGTTTCGAAGACTAAATCGGTCGAATACGATGATTCTACATTTACTCTCTTCATGAAAGTGATCTTATTCGAAGGATTTCACAACCCAGTGTTGTGACACATGCAATTGGAACAGTCGCACTGACACAACTCTGTGAGATATGGAATGAAAAGATAGGGAAGCTTGTGCAGATTATTTATCATTGCAAGAGGGAGGTAAGCGTATTCTTTTTTCTTCATTGCGAGTGGGGGAGTTCGTTCGTATTGTTCTGCTTGTTGTGGAGGGCGAGTGGGGGAGTTTGTTGAGCTTGTTGTTCTGGTTCTTCTTGTTGTTGAGGGCGAGTGGGGGAGTTTGTTGAGCTTGTTGTTCTTGTTCTTCTTGTTGTTGAGGGCGAGTGGGGGAGTTTGTTGAGCTTGTTGTTCTGGTTCTTCTTGTTGTTGAGGGTCGAGTGGGGGAGTTTGTTGAGCTTGTTGTTCTGGTTCTTCTTGTTGTTGAGGGCGAGTGGGGAGTTTGTTGAGCTTGTTGTTCTGGTTCTTCTTGTTGTTGAGGGCGAGTGGGGGAGTTTGTTGAGCTTGTTGTTCTTGTTCTTCTTGTTGTTGAGGGCGAGTGGGGGAGTTTGTTGAGCTTGTTGTTCTTGTTCTTCTTGTTGTTGAGGGCGAGTGGGGGAGTTTGTTGAGCTTGTTGTTCTTGTTCTTCTTGTTGTTGAGGTCGAGTGGGGGAGTTTGTTGAGCTTGTTGTTCTGGTTCTTCTTGTTGTTGAGGGCGAGTGGGGAGTTTGTTGAGCTTGTTGTTCTTCTTGTTGAGGTCGAGTGGGGGAGTTTGTTGAGCTTGTTGTTCTGGTTCTTCTTGTTGTTGAGGGCGAGTGGGGGAGTTTGTTGAGCTTGTTGTTCTGGTTCTTCTTGTTGTTGAGGGCGAGTGGGGGAGTTTGTTGAGCTTGTTGTTCTTGTTGGTCTTGTTGTTGAGGGCGAGTGGGGGAGTTTGTTGAGCTTGTTGTTCTGGTTCTTCTTGTTGTTGAGGGCGAGTGGGGGAGTTTGTTGAGCTTGTTGTTCTTGTTCTTCTTGTTGTTGAGGGCGAGTGGAGGAGTTTGTTGAGCTTGTTGTTCTTGTTCTTCTTGTTGTTGAGGGCGAGTGGAGGAGTTTGTTGAGCTTGTTGTTCTGGTTCTTCTTGTTGTTGAGGGCGAGTGGGGGAGTTTGTTGAGCTTGTTGTTCTTGTTCTTCTTGTTGTTGAGGGCGAGTGGAGGAGTTTGTTGAGCTTGTTGTTCTGGTTCTTCTTGTTGTTGAGGGCGAGTGGGGAGTTTGTTGAGCTTGTTGTTCTGGTTCTTCTTGTTGTTGAGGGCGAGTGGGGGAGTTTGTTGAGCTTGTTGTTCTGGTTCTTCTTGTTGTTGAGGGCGAGTGGGGGAGTTTGTTGAGCTTGTTGTTCTTGTTCTTCTTGTTGTTGAGGGCGAGTGGGGGAGTTTGTTGAGCTTGTTGTTCTGGTTCTTCTTGTTGTTGAGGGCGAGTGGGGGAGTTTGTTGAGCTTGTTGTTCTGGTTCTTCTTGTTGTTGAGGGCGAGTGGGGGGAGTTTGTTGAGCTTGTTGTTCTTGTTCTTCTTGTTGTTGAGGGCGAGTGGAGGAGTTTGTTGAGCTTGTTGTTCTGGTTCTTCTTGTTGTTGAGGGCGAGTGGGGGAGTTTGTTGAGCTTGTTGTTCTGGTTCTTCTTGTTGTTGAGGGCGAGTGGGGGAGTTTGTTGAGCTTGTTGTTCTGGTTCTTCTTGTTGTTGAGGGCGAGTGGGGGAGTTTGTTGAGCTTGTTGTTCTTGTTCTGCTTGTTGTGGAGGGCGAGTGGGGAGTTTGTTGAGCTTGTTGTTCTGGTTCTTCTTGTTGTTGAGGGCGAGTGGGGAGTTTGTTGAGCTTGTTGTTCTGGTTCTTCTTGTTGTTGAGGGCGAGTGGGGGAGTTTGTTGAGCTTGTTGTTCTTGTTCTTCTTGTTGTTGAGGGCGAGTGGGGGAGTTTGTTGAGCTTGTTGTTCTGGTTCTTCTTGTTGTTGAGGTCGAGTGGGGGAGTTTGTTGAGCTTGTTGTTCTGGTTCTTCTTGTTGTTGAGGGCGAGTGGGGGAGTTTGTTGAGCTTGTTGTTCTGGTTCTTCTTGTTGTTGAGGGCGAGTGGGGGAGTTTGTTGAGCTTGTTGTTCTTGTTCTTCTTGTTGTTGAGGGCGAGTGGGGGAGTTTGTTGAGCTTGTTGTTCTTGTTCTTCTTGTTGTTGAGGGCGAGTGGGGGAGTTTGTTGAGCTTGTTGTTCTGGTTCTTCTTGTTGTTGAGGGCGAGTGGGGGAGTTTGTTGAGCTTGTTGTTCTTCTTGTTGAGGTCGAGTGGGGAGTTTGTTGAGCTTGTTGTTCTGGTTCTTCTTGTTGTTGAGGGCGAGTGGGGGAGTTTGTTGAGCTTGTTGTTCTGGTTCTTCTTGTTGTTGAGGGCGAGTGGGGAGTTTGTTGAGCTTGTTGTTCTTGTTATTCTTGTTGTTGAGGGCGAGTGGGGAGTTTGTTGAGCTTGTTGTTCTGGTTCTTCTTGTTGTTGAGGGCGAGTGGGGAGTTTGTTGAGCTTGTTGTTCTTGTTCTTCTTGTTGTTGAGGGCGAGTGGAGGAGTTTGTTGAGCTTGTTGTTCTTGTTCTTCTTGTTGTTGAGGGCGAGTGGAGGAGTTTGTTGAGCTTGTTGTTCTGGTTCTTCTTGTTGTTGAGGGCGAGTGGGGGAGTTTGTTGAGCTTGTTGTTCTTGTTCTTCTTGTTGTTGAGGGCGAGTGGAGGAGTTTGTTGAGCTTGTTGTTCTGGTTCTTCTTGTTGTTGAGGGCGAGTGGGGAGTTTGTTGAGCTTGTTGTTCTGGTTCTTCTTGTTGTTGAGGGCGAGTGGGGAGTTTGTTGAGCTTGTTGTTCTGGTTCTTCTTGTTGTTGAGGGCGAGTGGGGAGTTTGTTGAGCTTGTTGTTCTTGTTCTTCTTGTTGTTGAGGGCGAGTGGGGGAGTTTGTTGAGCTTGTTGTTCTGGTTCTTCTTGTTGTTGAGGTCGGAGTGGGGGAGTTTGTTGAGCTTGTTGTTCTGGTTCTTCTTGTTGTTGAGGGCGAGTGGGGAGTTTGTTGAGCTTGTTGTTCTTGTTCTTCTTGTTGTTGAGGGCGAGTGGAGGAGTTTGTTGAGCTTGTTGTTCTGGTTCTTCTTGTTGTTGAGGGCGAGTGGGGAGTTTGTTGAGCTTGTTGTTCTTGTTCTTCTTGTTGTTGAGGGCGAGTGGGGAGTTTGTTGAGCTTGTTGTTCTGGTTCTTCTTGTTGTTGAGGTCGAGTGGGGGAGTTTGTTGAGCTTGTTGTTCTGGTTCTTCTTGTTGTTGAGGGCGAGTGGGGAGTTTGTTGAGCTTGTTGTTCTGGTTCTTCTTGTTGTTGAGGGCGAGTGGGGGAGTTTGTTGAGCTTGTTGTTCTTGTTCTTCTTGTTGTTGAGGGCGAGTGGGGAGTTTGTTGAGCTTGTTGTTCTTGTTCTTCTTGTTGTTGAGGGCGAGTGGGGGAGTTTGTTGAGCTTGTTGTTCTTGTTCTTCTTGTTGTTGAGGTCGAGTGGGGGAGTTTGTTGAGCTTGTTGTTCTGGTTCTTCTTGTTGTTGAGGGCGAGTGGGGGAGTTTGTTGAGCTTGTTGTTCTTCTTGTTGAGGTCGAGTGGGGAGTTTGTTGAGCTTGTTGTTCTGGTTCTTCTTGTTGTTGAGGGCGAGTGGGGGAGTTTGTTGAGCTTGTTGTTCTGGTTCTTCTTGTTGTTGAGGGCGAGTGGGGAGTTTGTTGAGCTTGTTGTTCTTGTTGTCTTGTTGTTGAGGGCGAGTGGGGAGTTTGTTGAGCTTGTTGTTCTGGTTCTTCTTGTTGTTGAGGGCGAGTGGGGGAGTTTGTTGAGCTTGTTGTTCTTGTTCTTCTTGTTGTTGAGGGCGAGTGGAGGAGTTTGTTGAGCTTGTTGTTCTTGTTCTTCTTGTTGTTGAGGGCGAGTGGAGGAGTTTGTTGAGCTTGTTGTTCTGGTTCTTCTTGTTGTTGAGGGCGAGTGGGGAGTTTGTTGAGCTTGTTGTTCTTGTTCTTCTTGTTGTTGAGGGCGAGTGGAGGAGTTTGTTGAGCTTGTTGTTCTGGTTCTTCTTGTTGTTGAGGGCGAGTGGGGAGTTTGTTGAGCTTGTTGTTCTGGTTCTTCTTGTTGTTGAGGGCGAGTGGGGAGTTTGTTGAGCTTGTTGTTCTGGTTCTTCTTGTTGTTGAGGGCGAGTGGGGAGTTTGTTGAGCTTGTTGTTCTTGTTCTTCTTGTTGTTGAGGGCGAGTGGGGAGTTTGTTGAGCTTGTTGTTCTGGTTCTTCTTGTTGTTGAGGGTCGAGTGGGGGAGTTTGTTGAGCTTGTTGTTCTGGTTCTTCTTGTTGTTGAGGGCGAGTGGGGAGTTTGTTGAGCTTGTTGTTCTTGTTCTTCTTGTTGTTGAGGGCGAGTGGAGGAGTTTGTTGAGCTTGTTGTTCTGGTTCTTCTTGTTGTTGAGGGCGAGTGGGGAGTTTGTTGAGCTTGTTGTTCTGGTTCTTCTTGTTGTTGAGGGCGAGTGGGGAGTTTGTTGAGCTTGTTGTTCTGGTTCTTCTTGTTGTTGAGGGCGAGTGGGGAGTTTGTTGAGCTTGTTGTTCTTGTTCTGCTTGTTGTGGAGGGCGAGTGGGGGAGTTTGTTGAGCTTGTTGTTCTGGTTCTTCTTGTTGTTGAGGGCGAGTGGGGAGTTTGTTGAGCTTGTTGTTCTGGTTCTTCTTGTTGTTGAGGGCGAGTGGGGGAGTTTGTTGAGCTTGTTGTTCTTGTTCTTCTTGTTGTTGAGGGCGAGTGGGGAGTTTGTTGAGCTTGTTGTTCTGGTTCTTCTTGTTGTTGAGGTCGAGTGGGGGAGTTTGTTGAGCTTGTTGTTCTGGTTCTTCTTGTTGTTGAGGGCGAGTGGGGGAGTTTGTTGAGCTTGTTGTTCTGGTTCTTCTTGTTGTTGAGGGCGAGTGGGGAGTTTGTTGAGCTTGTTGTTCTTGTTCTTCTTGTTGTTGAGGGCGAGTGGGGGAGTTTGTTGAGCTTGTTGTTCTTGTTCTTCTTGTTGTTGAGGGCGAGTGGGGAGTTTGTTGAGCTTGTTGTTCTGGTTCTTCTTGTTGTTGAGGGCGAGTGGGGAGTTTGTTGAGCTTGTTGTTCTTCTTGTTGAGGGTCGAGTGGGGGAGTTTGTTGAGCTTGTTGTTCTGGTTCTTCTTGTTGTTGAGGGCGAGTGGGGAGTTTGTTGAGCTTGTTGTTCTGGTTCTTCTTGTTGTTGAGGGCGAGTGGGGAGTTTGTTGAGCTTGTTGTTCTTGTTGGTCTTGTTGTTGAGGGCGAGTGGGGAGTTTGTTGAGCTTGTTGTTCTGGTTCTTCTTGTTGTTGAGGGCGAGTGGGGGAGTTTGTTGAGCTTGTTGTTCTTGTTCTTCTTGTTGTTGAGGGCGAGTGGAGGAGTTTGTTGAGCTTGTTGTTCTTGTTCTTCTTGTTGTTGAGGGCGAGTGGAGGAGTTTGTTGAGCTTGTTGTTCTGGTTCTTCTTGTTGTTGAGGGCGAGTGGGGAGTTTGTTGAGCTTGTTGTTCTTGTTCTTCTTGTTGTTGAGGGCGAGTGGAGGAGTTTGTTGAGCTTGTTGTTCTGGTTCTTCTTGTTGTTGAGGGCGAGTGGGGAGTTTGTTGAGCTTGTTGTTCTGGTTCTTCTTGTTGTTGAGGGCGAGTGGGGAGTTTGTTGAGCTTGTTGTTCTGGTTCTTCTTGTTGTTGAGGGCGAGTGGGGAGTTTGTTGAGCTTGTTGTTCTTGTTCTTCTTGTTGTTGAGGGCGAGTGGGGAGTTTGTTGAGCTTGTTGTTCTGGTTCTTCTTGTTGTTGAGGTCGAGTGGGGGAGTTTGTTGAGCTTGTTGTTCTGGTTCTTCTTGTTGTTGAGGGCGAGTGGGGAGTTTGTTGAGCTTGTTGTTCTTGTTCTTCTTGTTGTTGAGGGCGAGTGGAGGAGTTTGTTGAGCTTGTTGTTCTGGTTCTTCTTGTTGTTGAGGGCGAGTGGGGGAGTTTGTTGAGCTTGTTGTTCTGGTTCTTCTTGTTGTTGAGGGCGAGTGGGGGAGTTTGTTGAGCTTGTTGTTCTGGTTCTTCTTGTTGTTGAGGGCGAGTGGGGGAGTTTGTTGAGCTTGTTGTTCTTGTTCTTCTTGTTGTTGAGGGCGAGTGGAGGAGTTTGTTGAGCTTGTTGTTCTGGTTCTTCTTGTTGTTGAGGGCGAGTGGGGAGTTTGTTGAGCTTGTTGTTCTGGTTCTTCTTGTTGTTGAGGGCGAGTGGGGAGTTTGTTGAGCTTGTTGTTGTTCTTGTTGTTGTTCATTTCTTCTGTCTCTCCTTCAGGTTCAGATCGCGATCCGTGGCAAGTTGTTGGCTGAAGCTGACTCTGAATCCTACATCAGTTTTATCTGTTTCTGCAAAATTCGCGAGTTGAGATCTTACGCTCGTTCAATATCAATCAGTCGTTCTCTCATCGAATGCTCGAGCAATCTGCGATGAAAGAGAGGGCATCTCATGGGTTGCTTCTTTCCGTTCCCATCGTCTGGAGAAGTGTTCGTGGACCGGATCAAATCTCTTTCCGGATAGTTCCTCGTGGTGAATCGCTCTTGGTGGAAAGGATGGAAATGATGGAAGTGATAGTGGGAAGGAGAGATTCGTGGGAGGAGGAAGAGACACGGACGAACGAGTCGAGATCGACGAACAGGCAAGACGTGCTTCAGATTCAGTCTCCCAAATATCCATCTCATCCATGACATCCATCAATCTCTCATTCTCGTCCCCCACATATTCGCTCACTCTCATCATTTTCTCGCTTCTCACATCATCGAGATCCATGCTTCGTTTCTGCTTCACAATGAGATCGTCGATTGTGCGGTGAGTGGACATCTTTACGATTGGGTGATACCTTGGATGTGGATGAAGAGTTTTGAATTCATGAATCAATGATTGGTAGTGGTAGTTGGTAAGTATGTCAGGAGCATTCATTGAAATCAGAAAGAGAGATTCAAGGGCGGAGCTGGAGAGAGACGAACGAAAGAACGTCTTAATCCGATTCGTCCGACTGAAGCCACGTTCAGCCTCGACAGATGTTGGAGACACGAGCAAGCAGATTTGACTGAGGATGGATAGGCGTGGATAGAGAAGGGAGTCAGTTTGGGAGTGGATCGTGGAGCACCATCTCTCTCCAAAGGTTCGAATCGTTTCGTTTTCTACTGTGCAAGAATCTACAAACGAATCAAATTCCGTATCCATCGAAGTTGAACACGTATCGTTGAAATGGATTGAATACGTTTCACAGAGAGAAGCATACGCCGTTCTCGCGAGGCTTGTATCTTCTTTATCGACACAGAAGAGGTGGGTTAATATTTTTGACATCATAGAAAAGTTCGAGCCTACATCGAAACCAACCGTCGCCATTCTTTTTTTCAATTTTTCCTGTCTCTCTCCAACTACTCTTTCACACCTCAAATAGCTGCTTATAAGTGTTTTTTTTCAAAATCTTCCCGCCAGAAGTCTAATCAGACTGAGAAAAAAACAATTGATGGGTAGATCTTTTCACGGTTGGCGATGTTCTCTCAACTATCGTCCTCACTACACTCGTTTTGTTTTTTGTGAGAAAGTTTTGATGCTGAGAGGAAACGAGAAGGATATCATCAAGATTCAATTAAGATTGTTAGTGATTTGGAGATATGAAAGTGACTTCAAGGATGAGGAATGAAAAATGACTTTGGAGTGTTGTGAAGGAGATTTGGGGTTAGTTGAGGGACAAGGGAGATGGTTGGAGGACAAGGGAAGACAAAGGAAGTGATTGAAGGACGAGTGAGGACGAAGGGGGACGCGTGATTGACCAGGGAGGACAACAGTGTCGGGTGTAGAAGCGAGAAGGTGGAGGGGAGGACGAGGAGAAACCGGGAAGTCGAGTTGAGAGAGTATACGGGGGTTGACGAGAGTTTTGTGGCGATGGAGAGCGAAGTGGAGTGTTTGGTGGCGATGGAGAGCGATAGTGAGTGTTTGGTGGCGATGGGGAGCGAAGTGGAGTGTTTTGTGGCGATGGAGAGCGAAGTGGAGTGTTTGGTGGCGATGGAGAGCGATAGTGAGTGTGTGGTGGCGATGGGGAGCGAAGTGGAGTGTTTGGTGGCGATGGGGAGCGAAGTGGAGTGTTTGGTGGCGATGGAGAGCGATGGGTAATGTATGGTGGCGATGGGGAGCGAAGTGGAGTGTTTGGTGGCGATGGGGAGCGAAGTGGAGTGTTTGGTGGCGATGGAGAGCGATGGGTAATGTTTGGTGGCGATGGGGAGCGAAGTGGAGTGTTTGGTGGCGATGGAGAGCGATGGGTAATGTTTGGTGGTGATGGGGAGCGAAGTGGAGTGTTTGGTGGTGATGGGGAGCGAAGTGGAGTGTTTGGTGGTGATGGGGAGCGAAGTGGAGTGTTTGGTGGTGATGGGGGCGAAGTGGAGTGTTTGGTGGCGATGGGGAGCGAAGTGGAGTGTTTCGTGGCCATGGAGAGCGATGGTGAGTGGTTGGTAACGATCAGGGAGCGAAGTGGAGTGTTTGGTGGTGATGGAGAGCGATGGGTAATGTTTGGTGGCGATGGAGGGCGATGGTGAATGTTTGGTGGCGATGGGGAGCGAAGTGGAGTGTTTGGTGGTGATGGAGAGCGATGGGTAATGTTTGGTGGCGATGGAGGCGATGGTGAATGTTTGGTGGCGATGGGGCGAAGTGGAGTGTTTGGTGGTGATGGAGAGCGATGGGTAATGTTTGGTGGCGATGGAGGGCGATGGTGAATGTTTGGTGGCGATGGGGGCGAAGTGGAGTGTTTGGTGGCGATGGAGAGCGATGGGTAATGTTTGGTGGCGATGGGGAGCGAAGTGGAGTGTTTGGTGGTGATGGGGAGCGAAGTGGAGTGTTTGGTGGCGATGGAGAGCGATAGTGAGTGTTTGGTGGCGATGGAGAGCGATGGGTAATGTTTGGTGGCGATGGGGAGCGAAGTGGAGTGTTTGGTGGTGATGGGGAGCGAAGTGGAGTGTTTGGTGGTGATGGGGAGCGAAGTGGAGTGTTTGGTGGCGATGGGGAGCGAAGTGGAGTGTTTCGTGGCCATGGAGAGCGATGGTGAGTGGTTGGTAACGATCGGGAGCGAAGTGGAGTGTTTGGTGGTGATGGGGAGCGAAGTGGAGTGTTTGGTGGTGATGGGGAGCGAAGTGGAGTGTTTGGTGGCGATGGGGAGCGAAGTGGAGTGTTTGGTGGTGATGGGGAGCGAAGTGGAGTGTTTGGTGGCGATGGGGAGCGAAGTGGAGTGTTTGGTGGCGATGGAGAGCGATAGTGAGTGTTTGGTGGCGATGGAGAGCGATGGTGAATGTTTGGTAACGATCGGGAGCGAAGTGGAGTGTTTGGTGGTGATGGGGAGCGAAGTGGAGTGTTTGGTGGTGATGGGGAGCGAAGTGGAGTGTTTGGTGGCGATGGGGAGCGAAGTGGAGTGTTGGTGGCGATAGGGAGCAGAAGTGGAGTGTTTGGTGGTGATGGAGGCAGAAGTGGAGTGTTTGGTGGTGATGGGG